>OY744526.1:55371425-55386425 GCA_963556195.1 Sepiola atlantica | reverse complement strand
TAAGAGTACCATTTAGTAGAGAAAGTGGTCATTTTAGATAAAATAATTATATCAAAGATAGCTAAGCATTCTTTGTCAGAATATCTCTAATATTATACAATAGTGTTCGACTAGCAAGGATTCCAAAAGTAATGGCAATGAACACAGCACACATAATATGGCTATGCATATGTTTATTAGTCAGTTAAATATAAAGAGAAATGGTGGTGAAGGCGCTAATCTCCTGGGCAAATCAGCCGTTTTGCACATCGAGTCCTAGGGACGTGAAAGCGTGTAACTGCAGATAACATGTTTCCTTTCTTCTTTTGTGCTATTCCCGGTAGAGCCTTCCGGATAAAACACATCAAAGGAACGATTTGAAAAGTTTTAGCGAGCTCTGTATGAGTTGATACCACAAAGAACTGAGCAAGAACACAATAAGTGTGGGGTGGTAGAAACATAGGGCACACAATATGATAAGATGATGCAAAATAATAGTGGGGAAAAAGGGATAGAAAAAGAGTACAGATTTTGTTAAAATCAAAATTGAATGAGCAGGCAATAGATTTATTTTCCAGTTAAAATTTGCTGCGATGCGAGCAATAGATGTTCGTCGCATACAACTGATCAGGGAGACTCCACACCACAAGGCTATCTCATAGAGCTAAAATCTCACAATCACATATATATATACAGGGTGTCTCAAAAAATGTACTCACTCTTAGAATGACGACTTGCTTCAGGAATTTGTTGGTCCACAAATTACAGAGAGGTTTGGTGATGACGGCGATATTTACTTTCAGCAAGATGGAGCTCCTCCCCACTACCATCGCGATGTACGAGCTTACCTCGATGCAGTGTTTCCTGACACATGGATTGGACGAAGGGGCCCCAATGAATACCCTGCGCGTTCCCCAGACCTAACACTCATGGACTTTTTTTTGTGGGGATACTTAAAAGACAAAGTTTATGGCAACAAACCAAGGACAATTGATGCATTGAAATTGGAAATTGAAAGACACTGTCGTGATATTCCTAATGACATGTTTCGCGACGTTTGCGAATCCCTTGGTGCGCGTTATCAGCTTTGTTTGAACAATAATGGTCATCAGTTTGAACATTTGCGAACATGATTCTTCAATTACATCTGTCTCATGTATTCGATGCTATTTCATTTCACTCTATGTTCATAAATAAAAGTTTTCTCGTCATTCTACGAGTGAGTACATTTTTTTGAGACACCCTGTATATATATATATATATATATATATATATTTATATATATATATATATATATATATATATATACATATATATATATATATATATATATATATGTGTGAATGTGTGTATAGAGATATTCCTACAAAGACAGGTTTCTTTGTTTTTCAAAACGCATCAGTACTGCTTGACATATATGTCACAGCAACACTTAGAGTAGATCATCGACCATTAGTCACTATTGATAAGAGTAGCTGGACTCTCTACTCAATCTGATTAATTGAATATAAACATATAGCTTATGAATAAATGTTTGTATCGAGTATTTTACTTTATTTACGATGTTTCTACCAGAGAAGATTCGATTATTTTACGGAATAATCTTACTTTGCGCTTAAGTTGAAACAGCCATTTACCCAATTAGAGTGATTCACAACGAAACACCTGTCGGTGAGTAACTATATTACATATGTAACATACCCCTACACACAAGCATATATCAATATATATATATATATATATATATATATATATATATGTATGTATAAATATATATATATATACAATATCTTTCTGAAATGTAAACCATGTGCTACGTTAGCAAATACACATTTATATCATTTAACAAACAACTGCTTTTGTCCAGCATACAATTGTTTCAGCGTAGTACCAATATATGTATAAGATTCTCTTATATCTTAGGCATTTATTTCCATGGGTGACAATCCATAGTGGTCGTATATAAAACAATGAAACACAAAGAAAAACAAGGTAAGCAAAGCCTGCAGTAGAAGGCGACGCAATTGTATGCTGGAAATAAAACTAGTTTTTTGTGAAATGATATGAATATGTCCTTGCTCACATAAGACATGATTTGAATTAGATAAACATATTGCATACTATAGATCTAGCCTAACAGTATCGAACTTTTAAAACTGCTTTATGTTATGAGACTTATATTTAAGATATAAAAGCCTTATCTATAAATATATATATATATATATATATATATATATATATATATATATATATATATATATATATATATACAGGTATACGTATATATATATAGATATATATATACATATATATATATGTATATATATATACATATATATATATATACATATATATATATATGTATATATATATACATATATATATATATATATATATATATATATATATATATATATATATATATGTGTGGTCATACACAACCAGGTTTTTCATCGTGTATGACACATCAGTGAGCATCAACGTAGCGAGTCTATTCACATGTATACATTAATTCTTGTATATATATACATACATATATATCCACATATATATATATATATATATATATATATATATACAATATTCACCATATGAAAACCGTTGTCTTTAATTCTCGACACTCTAATTTTGTCAGAGTATCAACAATATCGGTAACGAATTATCTTGAACATTGTAGCAGCAAAAAATTAAAATTCAACTTAATTCAAAAATGGTTTACTTGAAACGTGCATATTCAACAATAGAAAGCAATCTGTAAAACATGTACTTGTTTGTCTCATATACATCTACTTTGCAAACTCTATACGTAGCCCTTCTTTTAGCCTGCGTTTTAATATTTATTTTAAATTCATGTTTCCACTTTAAGTTATCCAACTTTGAGTAACTTGACTCTCTAAATTAAAAATCTGTTTATCATGTAGAATGTTATTCTCACAATGTCTCTGTTGATCTAACCCCCGACCTGCTTTAGGTGCGTCTTGTTGAACTCGGGAACCTCCATCTTTTACTATGTACGCTAATTTTAACGGAACCTCAATTCACACTAGGACCTTGCCCAACCGATGTAATTGCTAAGTAGTTAACAGTACTCTACGACCAATACCAACTGTATAATTATTACTTGTTTACGACTTTACTAAGATTAACACTGTTTTTAGAATATTCTAAACAATACAAAGTAGCAATCAGCATCTCAGAAATTGTGAATACTAAATTCAACACCGTGTTTAACTTAGCCAACGTTGGTAAGCAAGACAAATCATTCCACACAATGTAAAAGATAAGGAGCCCGATGTAACACGAGTACGAGTGATGTAATCATTTCCATTTCTTAAGTTTTTGTTGCATATTTGATCACTTAAAAGATAAGTAAATAATGCTTTGTTAACTGTAAATCGTTATGTGCGCGTGCCTCACTGATTGTAAGCTTAAGCCACTATGTTAAGTAATTGTGGTGTATTAGATTTCATACCATAGATACACTCAGGTATGTACGCTTATGCTGTGTAGACATTTTCTCTCCAGACTAGCAACGATAGGCTCCATCAAGTTGAATACTTTGCTAATATATGTTACGAAGCCACATATATTACACTTCCCCTCGAAAGATATAGTAATTACTTGGAGGATGATATCATGACAAAATAACATATACTACACTAACAGCCGATATTAGGTCCTCAGGTCTTGCAAAATGGTGTCATAGCAACATAACATATACTACACTACGCCTACAATATAAATGAGGTCATCTCAGATCCGATGGCTTTTTAAAGATCTATCATTATCGATCTGGGATAGCATCATCATCGCTAAACATGCAGAATTGAAAGTGCCCATCGTATTCGAAAACACGTCCGACTTTCTCTATGATATGGCATTCTTGTTATGTCGCTCTATCACGCTCTAGTATTGCTTATGTCTGTTTATTAAACAGCCTGTTTACGTCAAGAGTTCGAGTCTCCTACAAAATAACTAGAACATGACGAACACCTTCTTTTGTGTATTTAAAGCGTAGTTCTGTCCCACTTTTGTTAAGATTGCTATGAAACTTTATTGTATGAATGGAAATAGGTTGCTCCTTAATACGATGTTGTCATTGTAGCTAAAATATTGTGATCGAATGAGTTATGTAAGCTATCGCAAAACGAAAAAATTTTGGAATATATTTTTAGGTATATCACAAGTGAGGAAATTCATGTAGACTTTATCAACAGTTTTATAAGTACGAGTGACACTTATTCACTTCCTTTGTGAACTTTTAAACCTATTTAAAATACATTTACACAAATTATTATCATTGCATACGCCATCGGAGAGATTGGGAATATAATTATAACTTTCGATCGGGTGGTATTACACGTTAAGACAACATTTCTCGTCACGTGTGGGTATGAATTAAAATGAGAATCACTAACGCACATTTCAATTCTGTAGAATATCAATTCCTGATGATATTTATTTTAGAATACCTATCCTTATGTGCAGTTTTGGAGAATATTGTAGGATATTTTATGTGACCGTTTTTATGGTTCTTCTTAAATCAACCCTACATCTTCGCAAAGAGCTGCATAAATTCGCAGATCTCATATTCGCATTCCTGGCGAATATCAAACATGGATTGAAAGTTAACAATGTATTGGACACGCGGTTAAGTAGGACATAAAAATATCCCTGTGGGAAATTTCTTAAATCGTATTCTGAAATGGAAGCAGAGATAGACTTCTAATATGTGAACTTATTACACGCTTTAATATATATATATATATATATATATATATATATATATATATATATATATATATATATAGTGTTTGTGTGTGTGTATTCATCAGCAGACATATGGTTCGCAGTATAGCGGCTCTTCAATTTAACTAGAATATTCAACCAGGATATTTGCATATACTTAAAAATTAACAACTATAGATAACGATTAGAAACCCGGAGACACAGAGGTAATATACTGAAGAAGTTATACGCCAGTTGTTGGACACATAAACTGACTTAGAAGCTTGCGACATCAGAGATGAAAATGATGAGAAACTAATAATACTTAAGATGACAAAGAGGGTACATGTAACGAAATTATGTTCATAGAAACGTTGCAAACAGAATAAACTATTGGGCAGTGTACTTGATATCTTCCAACCTAAACAGTACATGCCACAAAAAAAAAAAAAACAAAGATCTAGAACCCCAACTTACAACGTGAATATCTAATACCATGACTCCTTTTCATAAAATCAGGGTGCTACGTTCAAATTTTCCAGAGGTAAACATTCATTTACTGGCGATCAGACACGACCAATTGTACCTGCATCAAACATGCTATTATCGCGTTTGTTCGTGTAGATGATTTCAGGAGTAAATGTGACTCGAACATGCCATCAGAACCTGACCTTACACATAGTCATGCCCATAAGATTCGATCCTTAATTAGGGACATCTCAACATGTGGCAGGGGCATCTCTTATGAAAATACTAAATTTGCCTATATCTGTTCCACAGTAGCTCTTACAGCACCGTATTCATATTTCCTCTACATGTTTCCACCAATGACAAAGTTATTATCTTTGAAAGTATATCTTATAAAATTAACCATATACCGTATTATAATTCATCTGCTAACATTCACGGATGTAGGGATTTTAATGTTAAAAATGTTGTATAATAAATCTCCCTAGACAAGACACATGATGAAAGGAGGTTTTAACGATTTCCCCATGCTTAAGACTCAACAAAGATTGTTGATAAACCAACTTGCAGATATTTTGCAAGTGTTCTCGCTCTTTTTCTGAAAACTTGCTAGAAACTGAGCTCATACACTTTTCTGTCTCCGCTGAGATCTTGCGATCACTCAGATGCCCCAATTAAGATCAAATAATGTGCACCAATACCTATACAATCACTCTTTATCGCACAGTCAATCGATACACTATGGCTGACTGAGACAGCCTCAGATCCGACGTAATAGCTATTCCTTTGCATTTTATTTAAAAAAAAAATGTGCCATGTATTACATCTTTTAAAACTGATTAGCTAATCGATGCTATATGATAAGGATAGTGACGCTTTTGTTAGAACTTGCGTTCTCCAAATTTATAATCCTTGCGCCTGACCCTATTGTCGTCGTTGGGAGGCAAGTAAAGCGAAAAAAGGTTACATTGTAGCATTAAACATGGCGAATGCAATTCAGGATTTGTATGACTTTTCGGAGCGCCGGGTGCTATTGAGAGTACTGATCAAATATAAGCAAGTGAAAAAGCCAGCAGCCAGATTAAATATCAAATCGACTGTCACCCAAAACTTTTGAATTTAGATCATCATTGACTTTCAATATATCCTCCTTTTCTTTTTATGTATATTGGGTATATTTCATTTTTTTTTCAGACCTGTCATCCCCACACTCTTTCTATTCATTACTTTCTCTCAGCGAGGGACATTTACAAGTTTTGAATTTTGACTTCGTGCGCATCGGTCGCACGTGACCCAGCTCAGCTGACGTTCACTTTCTTTAAATTGAATTCGAAACCTAAAATTGATAAATAAAGTATTATTTTCTATATATTAAATAGTGTGTCGTTATTTTCTGCGTCGTCCAGGTATGAAAAAGGGGATATGTATGTAACAGATTATTAGGGGTGACTGGCCATTGATATCACGCATGCCAGCAATGAAATGTATT
Source organism: Sepiola atlantica (assembly GCA_963556195.1). NCBI lineage: Eukaryota > Metazoa > Mollusca > Cephalopoda > Sepiida > Sepiolidae > Sepiola > Sepiola atlantica. The sequence continues at coordinate 55,379,761 of OY744526.1, read as the reverse complement.
TAACTATAATTGACTGTGTATCTGGAAGGGTAGCACTATGGCTAAAATTTAGAACAGAAAAAGTTCAAGAAATACATAGAGTTATTGAGGAGGGGTTTATGAGAGTAGGCCAGTAGAAAAGGTTCTAATATACAACGATATGTTCTTTTGTTCGACGGTCTTCAGAGAGCTGTGTGAAAAGTGGGATGTTATGCAATAGTTTATATCAGCGTACCGCCGAAGTGGAAAGGGAATCATATATAAGCACTATCGCTCTATAAAGGCTGTGGCATCAAGAAGCAAGGTTTAGCCCTAAGTATTTTTGTGGTGTAACATGGCGCCGAAGGCTGACCAAGACGAAACGTAAGTGACATATCGATCTGTTTTCACTGATGAATAGTTACATACACTGACAATAACAGAGAGAGTGAACAGAGACAAACGAAAATCACGAGAGGTGATGAGGTATAAGTAAACTGCAGAATGTCAGATGCACAACCCTCTAGGGAAAAGGAACACTAACGGAGTGTCTCGTCACGTATTAAATATACAGAAAGTGTCCTAACCATCAAATTAAGAGGTATTTGAAGTCGCTCATGAAGAAGTTGTACGAAGATCAGGACTCAAACGAAGACGGTCGGCGTGGATTGCGGATTATAAAACTAAGTATTGATCATGAACATCAAGGGGGCGTGTGGTTTTGTCGTCACTTGAGTGATATCCAGTTTGCAGAGTGGCTGTGTTGAGTCTATAAACATAAATGACTCTTACTGGTAGTCTATGTGCATAGGTCGTTGGTTTTAGTTGTCAATTGAGTTGTATCGACTTTGCAGAGTGGCTGTTTTGAGTCTATAAACATACATTACTCTTACTGGTAGTCTATGTGCATAGGTCGTTGGTTTTAGTTGTCAATTGAGTTGTATCCAGTTTGCAGAGTGGCTGTTTTGAGTCTATAAACATAAATTACTCTTACTGGTAGTCTATGTGCATAGGTCGTTGGTTTTACTTGTCAATTGAGTTGTATCCAGTTTGCAAAGTGGCTGTTTGGAGTCTATAAACAGGGATTACTCTTACTGGTAGTCTATGTGCATAGGTCGTTGGTGTAAGTTGTCAATTGAGTTGTATAGACTTTGCAGAGTGGTTGTTTTGAGTCTATAAACATAGATTATTCTTACTGGTAGTCAATGTGCATAGGTCGTTGGTTTTAGTTGTCAATTGAGTTATGTCGACTTTGCAGATTGTCGGTGTTTAGGCTCTAAACATAGATGGCTCCGGTTGGTATGCAATTTGCATAAGTGAGACCTTAATTAGTATAAGAACTATACTCTCTGGATTACAGAGTTGAGTTCTCAGACAGAAGAGTGAAGTGCAGAGATATAGAGGTGGAGGTTGAAGCCGGTTGAAATTGTAAGATCACAACTTCTATAGACACTAATGAATCGTAAAACCATCGACCAGCTCCCATTATATCAGTATATTATATACTATGAGAATCCGCTTCTGCCGTCGGAAGTATTGTAATACAGGTACATCTCATTCCCAACACTGACCTATTTAATTATGTAATCCTTAATGTTGTCCCAAGTGACAGAGATCTAACGATTTTAATGTAAACAGAAAGAGAAAACGTAAAAATGTATTTTGGTATAAAGTTAGAAAATATAATTTTGCGAGAATAGTAATCCTAGTTCGTAAGTGCAAAGAAATACATCCCTGTATTTATCCCTTGGTAACGCACGCCTGATGCGTTTATTGGTTGTTTGCATTGGTTTATCTATATAATTCGCAGACATCTATCTTGAAATTATGTCAATAGAAATTATGTGTTTTCTTAATTCTGGTTAACAAGTCTTGCGAGAATTCCAGCCGTCTCTACTATTTTCATAAACATCGAAACTCATTGTGTGTTATCGCAACATCTTTTGACTATTGATTAATCACTGGAAATGGCCGTTTGTTTTCACTAGACTTTGACAAGAATAAGCCGTAATAAGTATCCAGTCCTCTCGCTTGTCCATTGAATGTGTGTGTGTGGGGTTCTCCTTCCTCCATCTTTCTATCTTCATTGGCACTTCTCGACTATTGTGCTTATTATCATTATTTACATAACAGTCTCACATTAATCGTTATCAGTTGCTGTTCTGTACTATCGTCCGGTGGTTTTCTCCAGATTTTCAGTGACAGCACATGTTCTCAAAATTTCAATATTATCTGTTGCCTTCCTTTATTATTATAGCTCACTGGAAGCCGTAACCATTACTTGCATATAACGACTAGTTCATTTTCTTGTAATGTAGGTGAGAATATATGCCCAATAGCACTCTTTCTGCTCAATCACCTTCTGTATACGCATTGTTTAGCACTCCTTAGCTTTGCGTAGTACAAACTGGTGGTTCTGTCATTGGGATGGTATTTCATTTTTTTCCCCAACGGGGAACTTCATTATTATCATTGTCATTTCTTTGTTGGTAGAAGTTTTTACATCAGTAGTTTCCAAGGATATTTAAATGCAGTCAGCGTCTTTCTCTTAAATCTGAGAGACAAACATCCCCCTTTCATATTTCAGCACACTCTATGTGCTTCTTGTCGAGATTTCGATAGCTCTACCTATATTCGATTTGCCCCTCAAATAGAAACCCCTTACGGGCATCTTTCGTCGTAACAACAAGTGTTGACACCACTGTTTTCTTCTTCTTATTATTTGTGTTATTATTATGAGTCATGTTACTTTTGCTCAAATTTACTTGTGCGATATGAAATCCCCTACAGATGCGTCGCAGGATGAAGACAACATGGCTACTAAAACTTGAGGATGAATTGCGCATACAAATTAGTTATCCTGTGAAGAAAATTATCAGCACCGCATCTGCAGTCATTGCCAGAATATTCAATTTGTGACAATCTCTAATTTGAAGACAACTTCCATGTGCTTGAAAATTGTGTTCGCAAGTTAGGGAAATTCGATTAATATTCATAGCCAATTCATTATCCACCATCGCAATCGTTTTGTTCGTTCCATGGGTTTATATTAAAGTACGTGCGACAACACCGAGACCGGAAAGTGCCATAATGTGAGACTCCGCGTGACGAAGTAGTGCTTATTCGATGAAGAATATTTTAGTCATTTTTTCAATCAGTTTATTAATACTATCTAGGTCGTTATACGGACACATACGTTATATATATTGTGTGTATTTAGAGAGCGTTTTCTCAATTATGCAAACATTGTTACAAATAACAGAATTTGTCTGTTTAATTATACAAATTTTATTTTTTCAATTTTACTGATGGTCTTTTTTGTAGTAATTTATTTTTAAATGTTTTACAGTTTTCACTAACCTTTTCGAGTCATCGTCGAATCATCCTCAATGGTCAAAACCAAATGCACAAAAATGCTGGGGAAAGAAGAGAGTTTCGAAAAGACGGCAGAGAAATGAGGGAAAGGTTAACTTAAACTATATTCATCTACAACATAGATAGTGTCATTAATTATTGTGTCAAAGTTATATATAATTATTGATTAATTAATAATAAATAAACAATTAACTAAAAAGTAATAAATACACACATAATTAAATAACTAGTAGACATCATTTCGAAGCTTTTTTTACACATACTCGTATATGTATACATGTTTGCCTGTGCATATGCTTATATGATTACACATAATTTAATAATTATTGGTTAATTAATGATACACTGATAATTAAATATATAGGAATAAGTAAATACACTCACCCATAAATAAATAAACTAATAGATATTATGTCTATGCTTTCTGTTATTTTACACATTTTCGGTTTTCATCAGAATTTGCGTTTATGAAACTAATCACGCGATTATATTGCACATAGAAATTAATTTTACATTTCTACTTATCAATTAAAACATTCTAAACGGGGCAATAAGTTGATACACCCTCAACAACCCCTTCCCACAACCTTCGTTTCGACACAATTCCCAATACAATATCTTTCTTTCAAGGCTAAAGATAAAACAACTCATATTAACCCCCCTCTTAAAAACTCCGTTAAGTTCTGCTCATCACACAGCCATTTTTGCCTGCCCCATTGTTTATTAATTTCTTTCCACTCAAAGGTGTGCCCGAGGCTCGCCGCCTTTAAAAAATATATTTATCTCTTTATATTTTAGTAAATCATTATATCTTGCCGAAGTAACAAGCCTTGACAAGACAATACAATATCAGTTAACAACTACATTTGGCATACATCATTTAAGTAGTATAAGTATTCCATTACAGCTAATTATGCAAGGAAAGCCTAAGATTTTTTAAAGTTCGTATGCATTCCTGTGGTAATTATCTAATTTAGTTACGATGTCACCACAGCTAAACAGTAAAATAATCAGAATTCCGCAGATAAGCGGACAACTGTGTTTCAGATAAATACTTTTGTCTACAATAAATCATATATCGTAGCACGTACGTGCACGTCAAATCTGGCTCTGATTTAGTGGGTTGTTTACATATACTCTCTAACTGAAAAGTGTTTCCATGAATTATGATAGAAAAATAATTAAACACAATAAATAAGGTTTAATCATTTATCTGGTAATTCTAAATACATCGTCAATATAAACATTACTTCAGTTTATATATCTAGTTGCCGATGTAACTGTAAAGGTACCTTACCTATATAGACTACTAACACTGTTGAACGCAGTGGTAGAACAACCCAAGCCTGGTAGGTACTGGACCATTTTGGTGGTTATTCATCTGCCGGACTATCGCATTAGTCCTGGGTAGTCCTAGGTTATCCACCCTCCGAGGCCTTTCCTTCCCTCTTTGGATTAGTAAGTTTATTGCTTACTGTCTGAGGCGTCCGGTCGAGGAATGCTAACGCGTCTGCTAAGGGATATTTTAAAGGACACATTTGTCCCTGTAAGGGCTGGTGGCTTGATTTTCCCCACCTCTATGCCTAGTACCACCACTTACTGCGGTGGGAAATTATGTAAATACCTCGAACCACTCCTGTTTATACTGGCAGTCAGGACTGACGTACTACCACTTTTGTTTTTATAAGTGTTCGATTTCTTTAAACTCCGAGTTAATGTTTTTATTCCGGTCCCTATACATGGGCTCAACAGTAACATAGATACATATATGAATACTGAAAACAATATTACATTTATACGCATAATTACATAGTAAGATGATAATATAACAATTCTGTATTTGACTAAAATTAATTAAAAATACAATTTAATTAATCGTTGTAAACATTTCCAATGTGAGTATATATTACAATTAAAACATTCCTCACATTCTTAAGTCCTTATTATATATAAGCATTTTAATGTAAGCAACAAAATACAAATAGTATATATATATATATATATATATATATATATGGGAAAATACACGTATTTATAATAATTGTAATGATTATTAAGAACTATGTACAAAATAAATTATTGCTCTTCAATTAATCAATGACAATGTATTAATTGTGAGAAGTATATTGTTGTGATATTACATGATAGAAAAATGGGTCAATACATCATACGTACCATTTGTCATATTACATTTGTCTATGAGCTGACCTAGAGTATCGACCAACCTACTCGCGTACCCGATGCTGGCATTTTGCGAGTCGTCGTCATCTTTTCCTGACAACCTACTTAAGCTGGTACACATCTAGTGTTCTTTATCTTCTTGGAACTTCCGATCACTCGGTTGTTCTTACTATAGAATTGATGAGCATAGGAATGATTCTCGCTAGATCTCGGAAAATAACCAACTGGTAAATAGGCAAATAAATGATTACTATTTCACATGTGATTAACGATCATGGGGTAGTATTCTCAGCACTTTGGAAATCGTTGTCCTACAATCTGCATACTTTACGATTATGACCACACACTTCCGGAATTTATTTCTATGACTATTAGCGAAATGCATATATAAGTTCGGAACCTCGCCGAATTTCTCGATGCAAGCAAGGTAACTGGTCCGGACATAATCCCATTCATTGTATTTAAGAAGTTGTTAACGAAAGTTATTTGATCTTGAAAAAGTATACACTTGTTGCTTAAGAGAGAAATGCTTTTCTCTTTTTGAAACTCCTCGCTGTTCTGCCCAGTTCTTAAAATACGGTTGATCAGTTCTCTGCATTTCAGTAAGAACCAATCGATTTTCTAGGCGCAATAATAAAGTTGCTCGAATGTGTGATAATGGAGGCAATAGTTAACAATAGTTAACAACCTTAGCTAAACACTCTATATCCAAGACCTTATAGAGGGTGTAGCACAAAGTGTTTCTTTACACCATTGTATACTATGAAATATCAAGTAATGTCTACGCAACCATTGAATACTTTCTCTTTGATAACTACATACAAGTAGAGTGTTATGGGAATACATTTTAAGCACATAAAATCATTTTTTTTTCTAAAAAATCGGCGTTCCTCAAGGATCAATCCTGGTACCAAACTTCTTCCTAATATACATTAATTATTTTCCAAATATCGACGCAGATGACACACTTATTTATGTCAAGCCTTGGAGAGTATTAGGGGTGTAGCTGTCGCTGTCTCTCATCCCCACCTCTCTATCTCTCTCTCTCTCTCTCTTTCCCTCTTTCTCTCTCTCTTTCTGTTCTGATATAGAGAACATTGTGCAATATGAAAAACGTCGGTGGTTCTTTTAACACATGAAAAACCATGCTTCTCTCCTTCCATAACCATCGTCTGTGTTCTTTTTTGTAAAAATGAATGAATCGCTCTTTGGAGAATTCCCTTACTTCAACAGGTGACCTGTACTCTCTGCCCCCCCTTTTTAAGTCATTAACAAAAACAACTCAATTTCCTACCACAACGTAAGAAGATTTACTCTCTTTTTCTCCGTATAACAAACGTAGTCGTCTTCAAATATAATGTAAAAAAGTGCATGTCGATTTATGTCTCATATATAATACAATTTAGTCAATGATATTTAACAATTTCGACAGACAATTGTTCCATCAAATTAACACTAATCATTTGGCCTGAATACAAAAAAACAGTAAGAGTAACTGTATTTAAGTTAACACCTGCACAATAATAGAATCTGCTGCCGCGTACCGATATTTAAATTAATGACTCTGAGCTGTACAGGTCTAATTAGAATATAACATTACCACATCAAATATTAATGACAAATTAAATAAGTAAGTCCTCTAAATAACAAAATATTGCAAATATTGGCATGCGAAAACACCCGTCAAGTGCAACTACAATCTAAGTAAGCATTCTCAACGAGCATTTCCCTATCACATCCAGGCAAAACATTAATTGTTTAAATCAACGAACATTATAATAGTATTTGTTCAAAAACCACTGTTCTCATTATGGAGGTCTCTGTATTTAATAAGCTCAATAAATAGGCTTACATAATTAGTCTTGCCCTACTGCATTTGTTTCCGTTTACCGAATTTAGAAAATTAGATTTGTTAGAAAATATCAGTTGTTATAATCCATTTCTGTGTAAATATTTCTTCTATCGAATTCTGCTCAACATCCGATTGAATTGTCAATATTAATTTGAATGAATTTAAAAACAAAAATAAAAAATATAATAATGCCGATCATTAAAAACAATTGTTTTTTCTGTAAACTTTCCGAGATAATTTCCAGTTCAAGGATGAGTTTTAATGTGATTTTGAATGTTAATTCCATGATAATAAATATACATTTTTCAGAAGCTTAAACAGGATTACGCGGCATTACTCAAAGTACTCGTTTCGTAACTTTATTCATATAAATATTTCCGTTCCTGTTAATAAGTTTGCATCGCTATATATTTTCATTATAACAGGTGTCATATACATTTACAAAAAAACAGAATGCAATTCGAATGGATACCGATTATCCTTTTCCCTCATAATATTAAATATTTACGAATCAATGTTTGATCTTTGCCGAAACACAACCTTTGAGCTTCTGTCTCCATATGATTCCGTATTATTATCGATGATTGTTAATTGTCTCACGCAGGATCTAACATAATATTTAGATAACAATTACCTCTGTGAAAAGGTATAATAGAAATGGGAATTCATGTTATGCAGACGAATGCTATGTATATATATATATATATACATATATATACATATATATATGCATATGTATATATATAATATGTGTTTAAGTATATATATATATATATATATATATATATATATATATATATATATATATATATATATATATATATATATAAGAGTTTTCAGGTTCGATTATTTTCGATAGGATTTTGAATCAGAGAGCTCTATGTCCGTTCAAACAGAGCATGAATAAGTTATGAGGTTTAAAAAGATTAAATATACATTCGGATTGTACACATTATAAGTTATTTCGACC
>OY744526.1:55286425-55366425 GCA_963556195.1 Sepiola atlantica | reverse complement strand
ATAGTTAAATTTATTGTCATTAGACCATGAGTTAGAAATGTCGTAGTTGATATTATTAAGAAGTTTCTTATATATATATATATATATATATATATAGAGAGAGAGAGAGAGAGAGAGAGAGAGAGAAGAAAAAAGAGTGATAAATATGCGACGATTGTCCAAATTTATTTCAAATTTCAATTGTTCAATGCAAGTGTATTCAGTAATAAACTAGTGTTTATTATTCTTTCCTTAAGCCAAGGCTTTTCAAAGATCGAAATCTTATCATCAGAGGAGAAATACAGATGGATAAGTTGGCTTTCGAAAGGAGATCCCTTTTAGAATTTGACAATAAATTTTGGACAAGGAAGGATAGCCCCAACAACTTTGATATCACCATGGGAGCCTCAGACTCTGCCAAGGTTACTGACCTAGTAGGATTATATTTATTGAGACAATTAAAGCTTGAATTCAGACACTTACACGGTGGACTTCACAGAGATGATGCGCTCTTTATTTCTAGGGAGAGACCCAGACAATACAACACCACCAAAAAAAAACCTACATAATTTCTTTAAAAACTTCGGATTAACCATAACTATAGAACCCGAGAAAAGAATATCTAATTTCCTTGACCTAACACTAGACCTTAACTCCGAATCATTTAGCCCTTACCACAAACCTAATCTAACTCTGGTTTACGTACATAAGCATTCTAACCACCCTAAATCCATCATTAATTCAATAGTCCCTTCAATTTCAAATAGAATTCCAAAAGTTTCAACTAATAAACCTATCTTCGAACAAAATTCTAGTTTTTATAATAACGCACTAAGAAATATGTAAATAGACACACTAAAACTATTAATATAGTTAAAACGGCTAACCCTCAAGACCACAGTGAAAATAAAAATATAAAATTAGAAGAAAGGATAATATTTTGTTTAACCCACCCTATAATTGCAATGTAAAAACTAATATAGCTAAGGAATTCTTCAAAATTTTAGATAACTCGTTCAAGCACCCCCATAAATATAGCACTATTTTAAATAAGAACTCTATTAAAATTTATTACTCCACAATGCCCAATATAGCACAAACCATCATCACATCAAACAACAAAAAAATTAAATCTGCCCAACAAACAACACCTACCATACACCCCACTAATAACTGCAACTGCCAAACATCTAGAGAATGGCCATTAAACAATGATTACATACAAAGTAACGTTATATATTCCTGTACTATTAAACAATACACCATTACACAAATTAATACCAATATGCAAAATAATACCAACATACAATCTTCCCCCTTTTCCCCTCAACCATCCCCATCAGCCACCCCCTACACTAAATAACGCCCTTCACACTGACACACAACTACCACTGACTAATAATGGATCCGATCTCATCCCCCAAGATACCCCATTTTCCCCAACCAATAACCCTAACTTAAACCTCGACCAGAATCTGAGCATACAAACCGTAAGCATCCCCAATAATATAAACAACACAACTAATATAACAACAACCCCCACAAAATTCATACCTATATTGGTGCTAGTGCTTTCCCCATTAAGACTAGAAGCTCTAACCATATCTACTCTTTTAAACACAATAATAATAGTACCACTAGCACTTCTCTTTCCAACCTAATAAAAAGTGTTAACATCAAAAAGATCCCCTACTCCCTAAGTTGGTCTATATTAAAAAAGTCAAACTCATATACTCCTGGTTCTTCCTTCTGCCAACTATGTATCTTGGAAACCTATATGATAGCCACTGCACCCAAGAACTTAAATGTAATTAACTCCAAAAATGAACTTATTTCAAATTGCAGAAACAAGCGAAATTTAAATACATTAATTTCATTACCCCCTCTGACACTCCTCCTCCCAGCCAATAACTCCCCCCGTTTTTTTAGCATCTGACAAATCTCTTAACTATATCCCAGGGTAAGTTTGTAACTTCTATTCTTAACGCCACTAATCTCGCCAATTAACCCTCCCAATAAATTGTTCCTCCCTATTGCACCTTACAACTATATCTACCCGTAACACCTATAGTAGATTGAACTAACAATACTACTCCTACTTCCCACCGATCATTAACATATCTAATATCTAGACATTTATACCTCATCTGCAATATAGCTCCTATTATCCTTCTACTTCTGCTCTACTCCCAACCTCTTATATTCATCATATTTCTCCTGTCCGTAAACCTACCCACAAACTCCTTCATGGCCTCTTATTCTCACTTTCTTATTATCTCTCACACATCCATTATATCGTCCTTATATTGGACTCCTCCTAATAGCACCACTTTCCCCTGTAACTTTGTCGTCCTCTTTTTAACTACGATCTTCAAATTCCCCCACCAATTGGGTCCATTTATATCCCCCTATAATTCTTATTAGATCTCTAACACACTAGCATCAAAATGTAAGTTTGCTTAATTTTTCAATCCTACCCTGGCCCATAACACTTATATAATTTCAATTGTTGCTAGCATTTCTATCCTATCTCCTTAATAGCCTCCATACCCCCTTGAGAAAATGTTTTTTAACTAATTGATTGATGCAGGCTAGTTGCATAACTACTTATTTTGGCCAATTCTGAATAATCCTAATCCCTCTAACTACTCGCGAGCCATTTTCTATCGGTCTATTCTCTTTTGCTCACCTTACCTTATCTTTGACCAATTTCTACCCCTATCCCCTCAAATCATATTTTCAATCTACCTGGAAACCCCTTGCAAGTTTCCTTTATATATCTAATTTAATTTTAAACTGTAATTGTTAATTGTCACCCTGTTACGACTCACTCACCATTTAAACTATAGATTATAACACTGGCATTGCACTCAAGTTTTGATTGAACCAACCTAATCCCACCCCCATTACTTGTAATCGAAACAAACTGTTTCAAACAATCTATCCTTATCTCTTATACTGTTCCCCTCTCCTAAATTTCAATTATTTGAGTAGGATAGACCTGATCTTTAATTTAACTAACTCTTTTCCCATTAATTTATTTCCCCCTCTTTCTCCTTGGTCATTTAATGTCCCTCCTAATTATTCATATAACCCTTAATTTAGTTTTAAAATAAATTTTAAACATTTTTTTAAAATTAACTATTCCCTAGCTCCTTTTAAATTGAAATTTTAAATTTTTTATTTTTTTAAATTTTAATCATTCACTCTCTCTCATACCTCTATTTATTTTACCATGCTTTTAACTAATTCTATTTTAACTTTTTTTAAAGCCCCAGAAACCCTAACCGGTAACTACAATTTGATTCGCTTTAGCTGCATCACTTGTCCCCTCTGAAATGTTAGAAGCTCACTCATTTGAATTCTATTTTTATAACACAATTTCTACACTCTCATCCAGCTTCAGATTAATCCTACCCTCCAAAACATATATCCTACCGCCCGCCCACACCCTCAACCACCCTGTCACTTTAACTTCATCCCCATACCAACCCTTCCTCCTGTTCCTTTTACTTCTTTTTTTATTTCCTCCTAACTCTCAAAGCGGCTATTTAAACATCCCGTACCTCATCAACCCTCCCCCTTACCCCCAAATCTTTAACCGTGTTGCCTCTTTTGTTTTCATTTTGATGTAAACCTTGAACGAGATATCATCTGCCTTATTTGGTCCTGGAAGTATATAAAAAAATGGCCAATTTCTCTCTTTTCAATCCCCTTTAAGTGCGTCTGGACTCACCTATATTTTGAGCACTTTCTCCACACTGCTCCCACGCAAAGAGTTTTCTCCACAGTCTACAATTCATCTGACTTCTTTTCAACGGAAATTTACCACCGGACAATCTGCATATATTTTTCACGGAATTTTTCTTTTCATTCACTGCGTTTTTTTAACAAAAATTCCTTTAATAATAATTTTCATATCTTTCAAATATTTGAACTTTGGTTTTTTCGAACACCAACTAATCCATCTGTATTTCTCCTCTGATGATAAGATTTCGATCTTTGAAAAGCCTTGGCTTAAGGAAAGAATAATACACACTAGTTTATTACTGAATATACCTTGCATTGAACAATTGAAATTTGAAATAAATATGGACAATCGTCGCATATGTATCAATCTTTTTTCTTCTATCTCTACAATTGCTCTATCTCGTATATTGAGCTAATCCTCTTCACAATAGGTTCCATCTACTAAAAGTTTTTACTTTGGTTTATATTTGATCCTATATATATATATATATATATATATATATATATATATATATATATATATATATGATGTATGTTAGCGACAATAACGTATGTCTATGTATGGCTGTTATTACTCATGTACATGATTAGTCATGCAAGGTATATAGTGCCAACTGCAATGTTTGTTTTCGTCCCATCCTACAGTAATAAATAAATGATCTGCTGAGTAGATCGATGTTTTCATTAAACCATATAACTAATGCCTCACAGACTCTTACTCTCCTAATATGTGTACACTTTCCCCTGTAGTACCAGTTTTCAAGAATTCTGGTGAAAGACTAACCCGCACAAGTATTACATCAGTCTCACCCCGCTCTTTGGTAAAATATCTTCATTATTAATACATTCAGCAATAGATGCCCAACTCGTTTACGCTAAACCTTTTTCTACCCACAGGATTAATGCAGACAAAATCGTTCTACTGTGGCTATTCGAACGGTCATTTCTGAACGCATACGCCATGCAATACTCAAGACCGGTGGATCCGGTCTGGTAGCGCTTCATATATGCAACGCTTTTAATAATATATCGCATAAAGCTTTTCTAATGAAAATTAGTTAGTATAACATTGCTTGGCGAATATTTCATTTAATCTTATCTTTATTAGCTAAGATGGGTATTTAAGTTGTGCTCAATTGCTACACATCTAAATAACAGGACATTAATGCGGGTATGCCTCAAGACCCGCAATTGATTATTCCTGATTTTGATAAACGAACTTTCATTAGAATTACGTCTGCGATAGGAATATTAGCTGATGACACCTCGCTTTATTCTCGACATGTAAGCCAGACTAACGCACACATATTCAAGACAATGGTTGAACCATTAGAAATTGTCCTCTAGTCTGTAGTGCAATGGAACAACACGTAGATAGTATCACATAATGCTACACAAGTATAATTAACCTTTTCAACCACCGATTTCCATGGCTAATAGCATCTTACCTGAGAGTCCACTACTCAACCCCCTGGGCCTTCTTTCACAGGTAACATTGATTGGAACAAATTATAGAAGATATTGCCAAGGCTGTTGCAGAGAAAGTGGACCAAGTCTGCCGTGCTAGAAACTTCTCAAACGTGCCAGTACCCTATATCTCTACATATCCATCATTTGCTCATGCATAGAATATTGTTGTCACATGTGGGTTGGTGCACACACCACTAGTCGTTCCCTCTAAGACAGGGACAAAAAAGAGCATCTAATATAATAGGTCAAACACTGTAAACCAAGTTCCAACCCTTATCCGATCGCGACAGTGTCGCATCCCTGTGCCTGTTTGGCTTTACAAATATTTAAATGTGTTCCGATGAACTTACTACGCTGGTGGCCTCTAGGTGTAATACCTCGACGAATCGCACATTCAGCTAGATCGCCCCCCTATATTGTGGGTTTACCAATATGCCTGCAGGTCTCTATTTAATAGCTTATTTCCTCGAACAACTAGCATTAAAATAACCTATTTCTCTGACTGTACCTACATGCAGATATTCAAATGTAATATGAATAAACCTCTCGCTGCATAACTCCCTAGTTAAGACGCCCTCATAAATATCCACCCTTAAGCTATAGTTGTCCATCACGCCTCAGTGATGATGTTATTAGTTTGAGATGAATTAAATTAAACAAAATATGGGTGAGAAATTAAACTCATCTTATTAAAATACAATTGCGAGGTAGACAAATGCCAGCGTCTTGATATGTTCCAAAGAATGTAGGAAATTGTAGCATAAATGAGAATAATTTATCCGAAAAGTTCGCAAATGCTACACTATCAAGATATTTCTTGGAAACATTGAAATGACGTACGGCTTTTATTTTTTGTGTATATATAATAATATATGTATCTTGTTTATGATGTGTGTAAATTTAGAAGCGAATTATATTTCTGAATTTTTGATATGAGTATTGATAATTTGTATTATTTTGGTTATTTGGACTACATTTCACATATTTGGTGTTATCATCACAACGTTTCGGCCGCTGTAACCTCCGGCCTTCCTCGGGTGTATATCTTCGAACTCGTACATATTTCTGTCGAACTCGGGACTCGGGAAGGTATTTCGAACGGAACCCTATTAATTTTATCCACGGGGGTTGCATGCTCCATGTAGCAAGTTAAATTCAGTTCTGATTGATCGTGATCTAAAGGTTGAAGGTTCAATCCTCGGTGCGGGCGATAGGAATAATTGCGAATTACTGAAGACTTCTCACAGTCATGGCTGACGGTACAAGGGCATGCTACACACGTAGATTAAATACAGTTTTCCGTTCGAAATACCGTCCAGATTCCCAAGTTCGACAGTAATATGCCCGAGTTCGAAGAGATACCCCTGAGGAAGATAAAAGGTTACAGCGGCCGAAACGTTCTGATGATATCACCCAATATGAGAAAAGAAATCAGAATGACCAGAATTATACATAGAAGCGAATTATAATTACTTTGTAGAGTTTTATCAATATTAGACATACATCGAATGTGTTAAATCTAGTGATGTTATTTCTATTTTGAAATGAATACTTTAAACAGGGAAAACATTAAGTCTTGTTACACTGCATTACTTAGATATGCTTTTTATTAGGTGTTTTATTATATTATAGGTAGTTTTAAATAACTTTTAGTAGGGTTTAGTTGTCTATTTCTCGGTATCTTATTGAAGTGTATATTTTATAATTACATAAAAATAAATGCGACAAGTATTCCTTTAATGGTTTATTTTCCTTTTCGTAACAAACGCTTATCTCACATTGTTACGGTTATAAAAAGGTGTGAACAAACTGCTTATTATATACTATATTCTCTCATTTTACATCATGCAATTACGAATAATTCTTTAATATGTGTCATTTAATGTTAAAATATTTAAATCGCTATACACTCGTTTTACTATTTTACTTTAAAGAGGTTCCGGTTTCCAGTTTCCTTTCATAAACAGCAGGATTGTGATCACTGCGGGAGGTTGGACCACTCCCTGATTTCAATCCACTTTGTTGGTGATTGCCATTCAGAGTGTTTTCCATAGTCGCCTCGCTAGGTACTACGGGTCGGCGACGTTATTTTCCTATATCTAGGTGTCCACATACAGCGCCCGGTTTTATAAAAATGGTCATCTAGTACTGGTTGTGCCAACGTGATTATGCCGTACAAAATATATTTTACATGTTTCTTGAGAAGTTCACATCACTCAACGAGATAGCCAAGTATAGTTGAGTTTTCTTTACTACCACAGCTTCGATGACCCGGGAGTTATGTAAACTCATCGAGTCATATGGGTACAGATTATTTTGTTCCGAAATAAGTATTCAATCATAGAATTACTTTATATATTAATAGTGTTATTTGAATTGTGTATTTAAAAAAAGAAATATTGAATATTGAGCGTATCCGTTGCCTTTCCAATTTGACACTTATTTAAATATAGACTGTACAAAAAGTGCTTATGTTGAACCGTGTTAAATATTACAATTAAGTTTCTGACACTTCGATATATATAGAGACTTGGAAAATAGGGTTGGTGATACACACGCGTCACATTTACTGTTTGATTCAAGATGATTGGTTAACCTACTGCTTATTTTGTTTTTTTCATTTACAAGTGCGATTGCATTTAGAAAAATATAATTAATTTCAATTGTAAAGAGAAGTTATTCGTTTTTCAAACCTATATTTCCTTAAATTACTATCTTAAAATATATGCATTTGTTTATCAGCCGAAATAAAAGAATATTATATCTAAATAAATCATTTGTATTAAATTGGATACTACATAACATATGTTTATATTTTAGTCAATAAATGATGGTAAATATACGCTAATTATCGTTGGTTTAATAAATCAGATTAAGGTTTTAATAAAGATCAATGTTGTTATCAGTATGTATATGACTTAATTTAATGTGTTTAATAATGTTTATTACAATTAGATAAGACAATACACCTTCTAAACATTCTAACATTATGGTCTGAATTTAATATATAACTATATTATTATTTGAACCTATTTCTATAAATATGTACATTATTTGCTAAGGAAATATACAAAAGAAGAACACGAAATCAATCCAATCCAATGACCCGTGCCAAAGATAGTCGCAAATGTAACTAATTCAAAGAGGCAAACATGCGCTACTTTAATGATAATTTATTTCTGTGCAGCCATTTTGAAATAACACCTGCGATCAAAGTTAAGTCTGAAATCTTAGACTTCGTTTATCTCGGTAAACATGGAAGTCGACGTATCTGCTCACGGCAACAGAACTCAACTTTATATATCTGCACGGCTTACGCTATTAATGCATACATAAATTGATATCTAGTGGCTACCCTATATGTGAGTATACACGTTAAACAGTTATTTGCTGATTAGAAAAGTTATTACACGTGACTAAAGTTTATGTTAACTGCTTGTGGTACGTTTGGAGTCTTTATAATAGTAGAAGTTTTAACTAGTAATTTGGTTTGGCATTATTCAGTTTAAATTCATATAGAACAAAATACAATACGAGGTGGTTGTCTATTGTAATGATACTCTTATTCACAACAATAGGTTAGCATATTATTGTATTTATTTCTCCTGTAATTGTAACAGTGGGTCTAGTTTATAGATATACGTCATATTTGTAGTGGTGTTAGCTAACTTAAGACGAAATGAATAACATAGACCCTCGAAATATTAACGTTATAAGTTTATTTAATTATGCAAATTAATCTTTCTGGCCGGGGAAAGCAACCACATAGAGTTGTTAGATAACCATATTATTTTATTGTTTAGGTAATACTTGATAGTCCAAACTTTTAAACACAATCTACTGACTATTTCAATATTTTCGCTTTGTAATCAGTTGATGTTCCCCGACCAATCAAATCGAGTGAGGTTAACATTAAAGGAGTCATATAAAGTTTGTTTTTTTGATACGCAATCTTACTGTAACATGACATACATATGAATATATGTTAACACTTATTTTATAAGCAGTTTATAATTCTGGTAATACACTGTGTGTGATAAGTATCGTCTATTTCAAGACATATACAGCCTATTTCCCAACTGTATTAACTTACAGCGTTTCCAATCGGCGTTTATACGCTACCTGTTGATCTTTTTCTTTTTCTTTTTATTTTTCTTCCTTTTTTTAACATTTCTTTCTTTCTCCTTTTCTACTGTTTATTACACCTGACTAGTTTTTTCTCCAAATGTCGTTCTTTGTATAAATTTGAAAACTTGTCTGTGTTTAATTAAAGTTCTGCTACCAACTGATGATGATTGTATTTTACAATTGAAATATTTTTGTAGAACTATTCAATATGTGTTTTTGAGTTTATTTTTTGCAAGTTGTTGATTTGCTTATCCCTTATTTTATTTTTATTTTTACATTTTGTCTGAAACATTGTTTCTTTTAGTCCTCATATATATGTATATATATATATATATATATATATATACATATAATGAATCTTGATAAAAAATAAGTTAAACGATTAATAACATTAATTATTACAGTTCCAAGATTTTAAAGTTAACAATGGTATGTCGTACAATTGTTTGAGAAACGATTAGGAAGCATTTTTTTAAATTTCTTATAGATATATATATATATTTATATGCGTGTTTTTTCAGTGCATCATGCTATATTATATATATATATATATATATATATATATGTGTGTGTGCATATATATACATATAAATACATATACATATACATATATATTCATATATATATATACATATATATATATTCATATATACACACACATATATATATATATTCATATATATACATATATATATATTTATATATACACCCACATATATATGTATATATGTGTTCATATATATATATATATATATATACATATACATATATATATTCATATATACACACACACACACATATATATATACATATATATATATATATATATATATATATATATATATATATATATATATATACAGGGTTTTCGGACTGAATTTGATAATTTCATTTTTTCACTTCAAAATCACTGGAACTATTTGATAGAGTCGTAGTCACCGCGTAATTGTGTTTGTACCATGGATCAATGTAGTAGTTACAGAGTCTGGCAACTGAAATGTGTACATATATTGTAAAACAGTTACTTGATTTGCACATGACTTAATAATCTATAATCGTAGCTACAGGTGCCTGAAAAGTTTGTGATATTAGCTGGAGAATGGCAAC
Organism: Sepiola atlantica; assembly: GCA_963556195.1. NCBI lineage: Eukaryota > Metazoa > Mollusca > Cephalopoda > Sepiida > Sepiolidae > Sepiola > Sepiola atlantica. The sequence continues at coordinate 55,355,991 of OY744526.1, read as the reverse complement.
GCAAATAGTATACATATAGTTGTGTATGGATTAATTTGTCCTGGTATTTTTTTGCACTCCTGTACAAGTTTATTTCGACATATAAAACTGCAAAATAGCACAATACTAATACTGTAAACTGAAGAACTCATGTGTTAAAAACAAAAGTAGAAAATATAGTCAATCTGGGTTAGTTTAAAAAAAATATATAGAAGTTATTTTGTATTTATATCTAACGAACGTCATAATGTCAGTGTTTCTTTATTATTTGTAATCAGTAAACGTAAATGTCTAATGTTTATTTACGCTATAATCACGTTTAGCCGTTGTGATCGTATTATAAGCAAATCCAAGATCGTATAGAAAGAAGTGACTCTATTTATATATTCATTATTTTTTACGATATGAGTGTTTGAAAAATACTATGTTTTTCTATTGGGTATTGTTACAATTTCTATTGCACTGAAAGCGTAATACAAAAATATACAAACTATCAGATTAAATATAGATATCCATAATTTTGAGTGAAAATATTTTAGAAACACGTTAAATTATTGGTTTACATTTCTGACGAAGCATATTATCAAATGAGTAAAGATACCAACTTTGTAAAAAGTGTTTTTCAACATTTATTAGTTTGCTATTTAATCATTTTATAATTTGATGATTTTATATTTTTAAAACGAGTTTTAAGCGTTGTGCGCTCTAATCAGATATGCAAATAAAGTTGGATTTACATATCTGATTAGAAGTCACCACGCTTGAAACGCGTCAAAACATTATAGAATTATAAATTGATAAAAGGATAAAATAACAAAATAATAACTCAATGTTGAAAAAAAACTGTTTAACAATATTAGTAATCTTACTCATTTATATATATATATATATATATATATATATATATATATATATATATATATATATATATATATATATATATATACTACAATAAAACACTATATAACGTATATATTTAAGAATTTCTTTTAAGTATAACAATATATGAGTAAGAGGTTAGTAGAAGTATAAACATAGTTACTACAAATTACCTAAACAGGAATTATTCTATCATACTGTTAATATGTGTCGGCAATAAACTTAAAACATGTTTGCGAAACAAAGTTCTCATCACTATATATATATATATATATATATATATATATATATATATATATATATATATATATATTTATAACACTAAGTATCTGCTTCTCTCTCTCACTATATATATTTATATATATATTTGTGTGTGTGTGTGTATATATGAATATATATATATGTATATATATATATGTATATATATATATATATGTATATATATATATGTATATATGTATATATATATATATATATATATATATATATATATATATATATATATATATACTTGTTTGCATTTTACTACAGTGGAATTACTAGAGATCAATGTGTCCTTTCATGCGCTAACACTTGAGCTATATATGAGATTATACGAGTAGATATTATTCTTGCAAAAGGCTTACACGGGAATAATTATATCAACCAACAATGTCTGTATGTGAAAGTAAGTTCTCATCAGTATATAATTGTAGCAAAAATTATATATATATATATATATATATATATATATATATATATATATATATAATGAAGAAGAATGGAAAGGAATTAGAGAAGCAAAAGTCAAATCATAATTCAATTCAATTGCTCACAGCCTTTCGGGCCTTTTAACGACCTACCTATCTACATCTCATTCTCTCCGCTGGACTTTTCGACACCAGACTTTTTAGCAATCGGACATTTGCTTGCATTCGGGCAGAATTTTGCCCTGTGTTTCTTCCCCCTACAAGTTTTATTTTATTTTTTCAAATTTTAAATCTTGGCCTTTGCCAACTTATCTATCCCAGCGACTTCCTCTGATGATAAGATTTTGATTTTTGAAAAGCCTGGCTTAAGGAAAATGTAACTTGGATAAATTGCCTTTTTTGCGGAATATACCTTGCTCTGAGCAATTGAATTGAATTATGATTTGACTTTTGCTTCTCTAATTCCTTTCCATTCTTCTTCATTCTACCTGCTCTATCCTGGATATTGAGCTATATACTCTTCACAATAGGTTTCACTTTTCCCAAAAGTTCGCTTTTAGTACACCACTTTATTTTATATATATATGTAAATTATAACTAAAAGGTAAACTTTTAGAGAGTTGGACCTATTGTGAAATAAGGAAAGTTCAATATACTGGATAGAGCAAAAATATGGTACGTCACTGAAAATTTATAAGACCTGCAAATGGAAGCAAATCGATATCTTCAGTTGTTCAAAACAAGGAGCAGTTTAGTTAATAAAAACATTTATTTATCTTCTCTTTCTAATTCTTAAACCAGGCACTTCAAAGATTAAAATCTTATCATCAGAGGCATAAGATTGATGATAAGAGTTTAATCTTTGAAAAGCCTGGTTTAAGGAATGAAAGAGAAGAAAGATAAATATTTGTTATTAACTAAACTGCTCCTTGTTTTGAACAACTGAAGATATCGATTTGCTTCCATTTGCAGGTTTTATTAATTTTCATTGACGTATCATATATATATATATATATATACACTATTTTTTCATTTTACTTCTGTGGAAGTTCTTAAAAAGCAATGGGTCACTTCAAGGGCTAACAACTGCTCTCTATATGATCTACATAGATACCTTAATGTTTCATTTAAGTTATCCTCTACTAATCTCTTAAGTTGAGTTACCAAATAATTGAAAAAAAATAATTTTCCCATCCTCAATTGACCAGTTTACATTTTATAGTGTATCGTTGGTGTAGTCTATTAGTATTTCCAGGACACTACTTCATAAAGTATAAATTATCTAGCTAGGTGTAGCTAGAGGTAACATTATTTAAAAGAAAGTGCACTATTCTTCATATAAGCCATGTAGCGATACCGCGAGTTTTTTTTTATTTGTGGTTCAGATGGTTTGGTATCTTGAATACTTGGTCGATGTTACTTGCATGAGAAAGTATCTGAATGCTAGGCTTTTCTGATACGCCCTATACAGAGAGACCTTAGGCACTCGAGGAGTGTGTTTCGTATGTATTAAAATTCGTGATGAGATGTTTTCTTTGATATAACAATTCCGATTGACATAACGTGTATTATACATTGTAACATGTGTTCCTATAAAGGCTTTTTGAAAGCTGGTGTAATGCTTACTGCCTACATCGAAAAAGTGTTGTTATACACAAATTAAAGCACTTTCCAAACGCTTAATTTCTACCGGATATTTTTTTTTAAATAGATGAACAGAATTGAAGACGACACAACGAAAACTATATATGTGCCCCAATAACATGATAACTGATACTTTACCGAGAGGATTTGCAAGAATCGTTGTTTTTTAAACTATAACAACCAGCGTTCGACATTTACCGAATATATTGCAACAGCAGAGAACAAAATTAATTGCCGTGAAATTGTGTGTCTTAGTGAATTGCTATTTTGCTATTAGATTAAGGAATATCAAATTGTGCTATAGAAATATAGAACGTCATTAAGAGCCATCACATATCGATTTTTAAACATATTTGTTATCACATACGTATATATATATACACACATTTATATATATACGTATGTATATATATATATTTATATATATATATATTTATGTATATATATACACGTCTATGTATATATATACATATATATACGTATATGTATGTATATATACATACATATACATATATATACGTATATGTATGTATATATACATATATATATATACGTATATTATGTATATATATACGTATATGTATGTATATATATATATATATATATATATATATATATATATTATGTACTAGACACTATCCTCGAGTGTCTTCGGTCTCTCTGTAGAATGACATCGGAATATTTAATCCTACAAGAAAACCCTGACCAAATATTCAAAATGTCATAGTATTTGAATCTCAAATAAGATCCCCTCGACACGGCTATACACTGGCTTATACGAGAACTTGTGCAATTTTTCACTTCACAGTGGTGGGTACCAACATAACATAACTTAACTGGATATCCTACCAGACAAGATAAATTATTGTCCTGCAATCCAGTAGGACCAAGACACCAATAGAAATATATATAATAACACATTTAACTGGTTAATTGGAGAGAGGAATATAACAATTGATGTCCTTAAATGTTTGACTAACTCTACTGTTGACATGGTAAAGGAGAACTTTAATACAACTTCGAAAATGTGTGTCTCTTATATAAAGAGCAAGTGGTAGCCCCAGAAAGAGGCCACTTGATATCTAAAAACTCAATCAAAGTAAGATAAAACAATATATATATATATATATATATATATATATATATATATATATATATATATATATATATATTAATAGTATTTATTTGAGAATTATATTGTTATAAGCCCTTTTAAGAGATTGAAGTTTGCCCCTGTTATGGGAAGTTACAAATATACTGTCACGTAGCTATATTGCATATTCCGACAACCTTCGTTAGAATACTCTCCAGATAGTATTCTATATGTGTCTCCCTTAGAATAAATATAACTTAAATTCCCCCCTTGACGGGGTAATGTCTCGTGACCATTTTTTTATGACGCTTGCTGTCGACGTCTAGGGAGATTCTGTAAACTGGTTCGAATTTTACCAGTGTCTGAGAGTATCATTTCCTACACTCATGAGAGCGAAAGCATAATTTAATATTATTGCCTAAAATTAATATATATATATATATATATATATATATATATATATATATATATATATATACTATGAATGTTTCTTTAAATATTAAAGTGTTTTTCACTTACAGACGACGTTGTTTTGAGCTCTCTTACCCTCATCAGTGTAGGAGTTGCGGTTTAAAGTGGTCACATGGGCTCGAACGTAGTTTGTAGATTCCGGCTAGAATCACGAAACAAACGATTACGACCACACAGTAGGATGCTTGTAATACAAGTACCATAGACTGACATTTGTGTGCTGACTTTAAGTAATCGCGTTTCCCAAACTAGACCATTTAGCTTAGACAAGCTTACTGCGGCTTTACCAAACCTTTTGCTTATTTATGTATCCAACAAGAGAGTTTCCGATATGTTTGATCAAATATATGGGGAATCGTCAACAACACCTAGCTCATAGTTGACAATTCGGATAGAAGGCTTGTTGATCCCTGAGACAGCATTTTAGTATTTGGGAGGCTAATGATCAGGCCGGAATCCAACGGAGAGGCAGTCCATAGGAAATTGAAGCTCCCCTTCAGTGTACGTAGCAATGTGTGACTCATCAGTATATAGGATGTACCATATCATAACTTGTCTTTCCTTAGCTTATTCTCTGAGTCTAGAAAGTTTAAAGAGGCACCCATCAAATTCTGTCATAAGAAGGATGACTTCATTTGCATCACCAAAGTTGTTCCACTGCAGCAAGTTTTCCAATTGATTTAGGAATATGTTTGATTATAGTGTTTCTATTGTTTGAGAGTGGATGCACGTAACTTCAATTAGAAGTATATTTAGTATAGGGTTCGTTCGTTTATTTCTTTAAGTTAAATGTTACATCTAAGAAGTTTACTAGTTTCATATATCAGTTAAATATTCAACAACCACCAAGAACGTTCAGAAATTAGCTGTGTATTGTACCATTACCTCTTCCTTTCCCACGTTTTTCTTTTTTTCTTCCATCCACTCTCCCTCCTACCAAATTCCCTCTCTCGTTTTTTTTATCTATCCTCAATTAATGTATAATTTATATTTCATATTCTATCTGATATCGCATTTTATTCCATTTCATTTTATTTTATTCTAATTTATATTTGACTTTCGACTATCTCCAATCTAACCACGTGACTTTCCAAATTAAACAATTTCCTTTCTGTTTCTCTTCTTTCCAATATAATTCTTCACAAATATTATCTGAGGTATAGATCGGATTATAACTCTGCCTGATACGATCTCAGTTTATAATAGCTGTTGATCGATAACATCGACATGTCACTGTGGAAGATTAAAATAAACATAATTATATACATAAACACTGTTTTCTATATCGATTACTTTTAATAAGCCCGGTTGAAATTCGCTGAATTCTTATCCTGTGGAGGTTTACCTTTCTTAGCTTATTATTATTATTTACTCACTAGGAGTTATCACACTGGTCATCGTCAGTGATAGCCCACTTCCAACAACCTGTGGTATTCTCTGGAGTTTGAGTGACAACAAGTCTCCTCAGACTTCCATTATGCTCCAACTCTTTTCGTTCATCACCGCTGATGACCTTGCGGTATCGCAACAGCAACCTACCACCGATTTCCCGCTGATAAGAGCCACTAGTCTCCTCTGGGGCCCGAGTGGCAACAAGCCTCCCCAAGGTCCCAGAGCTGTCTGCGCTCTTCCAGTGGATGTCTGGTTTGCGCTTTCCCTCCTCGACCCTCTGTCCATAATTTTCGTGGTGTCAGCCTATGCGTGCGCTTTCCTCGTGCGGTTGAATTTTCCGCGGTTCTGTTTTCTTGTACTTCGATGTGTTTGTTCTCCATTCGTTGCTTATGTGGGTTGGTTTCCGCATTCGAGGACATTACTCAGGATTGTTATTATTATTATTATTATTATTATTATTATTATTATTATTATTATTATTATTATTATTATTATTATTATTATCATATATATATATATATATATATGTATATATATATATGTATATGTATATATATATATATATTTATATATATATATATATATATTTATTTATTTATTTCTGCATGATCCAGCGATATAAAAAATCATATTTTTTCTATATTTTAAGCAAACATCGTGTACCCAGATCAAATATGGAACAAGAGAGCAATATAATTAGTGATACTGTCTCATAGACATACTTTATCCACTTCAATGGTCCGTTACGCAGTGAATATAGTACTAAGTGGAATCCAATACTACGTGGCAGTCGTTTGAAGGTTGAAGTTAGAATCGTCGATGCGGCCGATACAAATAATTCTCCCAGTCATGACTCACCCAACAAAAGCCTTCTCCCATCATGGAGAAATAAAGTTCGAAATACCAGAGTTGGAAAAATACACTTAAAGAAAGCCGAAGGTTACAGCGTCTGAAACGTTGTGAGATCAACCCAAATTATACAATTTATCTATCATCATCTCAGAAAAACAGAAACGTAATCATGACCACGTAGAAATTCTATATTGTTCCTGTGTTTATAGTCCTATAGTGATTGAATGTAGACAGGATAAAACGTATTTATTTCATATAATAGATTAGTGGTTTATATCTTATTTTAATGTTATCCTATCAGATCATGTCTTGAAATACCCTTCATAAATGACCTTTCACAATTATTTTTCTTCTATTCTAGGTAAGTTTGACATTTTCACACTTGTCCAGCCATGTTAAATTATTTGGTAAGTAAAAAATGTATTTATATATATATATATATATATATATATATATATATATATATATATATATATATATATATATATATATATATATATACTAAAAGTAAACATTCCCCCTTTGTCTGACCTTTGTATGACGTTTAGTACAAGTATTGCTGATTAATGCCAGAAGTATTCTTCATTCTCTAGGGCGCTAGCTTTTTCAAATCCCACTTTCCGACCTTGCGTCACATATTACTGCTGCGGGAGGAAGATAAATACAAAAAAAAACAATGCCGGAAATAATAAGTTAGTTTAAATTCCTACATATAATTCGTACTATTATATTTTAGCTGTTTACACTTTGCTTACTAATTCATTCGTGAGTTTAAGAGTGAGCAAATTCCCTCAGATGAATGCGTCATCATCCATTTATTCCGAACACCGTACCAGGAATACGGAAGGAATTCAATTACAATCACGTATATATTACACTGTGCATCAGTTAACTTCCGATCAATTATCTAGCATACTCTTGATTGAACAGCTTATAAAATATACTTAAGAAATAGTGTTTTCCAAATTCTAGCAAAGTAATAAACGTCATAAAAATGGCATTCGTGAAAATAAACCTATCTAAAACGGATCGTACATATTTTTCTTTTTAAAATAAAACTTCCTAAAGTGTATTCACTGTCTTTAATTTAATTGTTTACACGTGAGTGTCTCGGTCCCCCAAATAATTACTATCCCCTTTGTAGTTTTCACATGAAATACTATACTTACACGGGTCCACTATAATCAGAATATTACAAAAACAATTCGTAAAAAATAATATATATATATATGTATATATTTGCCATTTCCAATGAATCAGCAATGAAAACATACTAAGAAAATAAAATAGAATAGCTTCCCCACATGTAATTGAGAGGTATATTGTGAATTCGACACATTTGTACTTTTAAATGGTCATAATTACATGTTATGGTGCATATTCGGAGTGTCAGCATAAAATAGGAGTTTGACAACAACTTAACAGTATTTTGTGGTTCCTATCTCGTACTCAAATGCTATGAAATCGTTTAAAAAATGTTTGTCTTTAATGTAGAGTCCGACTAGGTAAAGGCGATAATATATCCAGAATAGAGTATTTATTTAGAGAAATGGAGTCTAACCTTCACCTATAGATATATTCCAGCTCACTTCCACACATGAACATTTTCATGACATATCGCTATAAGGTGAAGGCAATAGCATATTGATGTTAACGTATGAACGGTTGGAGATTCACTGACGTTCATATATTGATGTTAACGTATGAACGGTTGGAGATCCACTGACGTTCATATATTGATGTTAACGTATGAACGGTTGGAGATTCACTGACGTTCATATATTGATGTTAACGTATGAACGGTTGGAGATTCACTGACGTTCATATATTGATGTTAACGTATGAACGGTTGGAGATCCACTGACGTTCATATATTTATGTTAACGTATGAACGGTTGGAGATTAACTGACGTTCATATATTGATGTTAACGTATGAACGGTTGGAGATTCACTGACGTTCATATATTGATGTTAACGTATGAACGGTTGGAGATTCACTGACGTTCATATATTGATGTTAACGTATGAACGGTTGGAGATTCACTGACGTTCATATATTGATGTTAACGTATGAACGGTTGGAGATTCACTGACGTTCATATATTGATGTTAACGTATGAACGGTTGGAGATTCACTGACGTTCATATATTGATGTTAACGTATGAACGGTTGGAGATTCACTGACGTTCATATATTGATGTTAACATATGAACGGTTGGAGATTCACTGACGTTCATATATTGATGTTAACGTATGAACGGTTGGAGATTCACTGACGTTCATATATTGATGTTAAAGTATGAACGGTTGGAGATTCACTGACGTTCATATATTGAAGTTAACGTATGAACGGTTGGAGATTCACTGACGTTCATATATTGATGTTAACGTATGAACGGTTGGAGATTCACTGACGTTCATATATTGATGTTAACGTATGAACGGTTGAGGATTCACTGACGTTCATATATTGATGTTAACGTATGAACGGTTGGAGATTCACTGATGTTCATATATTGATGTTAACGTATGAACGGTTGGAGATTCACTGACGTTCATATATTGATCTTAACGTATGAACGGTTGAAGATTCACTGACGTTCATATATTGATGTTAAAGTATGAACGGTTGGAGATTCACTGACGTTCATATATTGATGTTAACGTATGAACGGTTGGAGATTCACTGACGTTCATATATTGATGTTAACGTATGAACGGTTGGAGATTCACTGACGTTCATATATTGATGTTAACGTATGAACGGTTGGAGATTCACTGATGTTCATATATTAATGTTAACGTATGAACGGTTGGAGATTCACTGACGTTCATATATTGATGTTAACGTATGAACGGTTGGAGATTCACTGACGTTCATATATTGATGTTAACGTATGAACGGTTGGAGATCCACTGACGTTCATATATTGATGTTAACGTATGAACGGTTGGAGATTCACTGACGTTCATATATTGATGTTAACGTATGAACGGTTGGAGATCCACTGACGTTAATATATTGATGTTAACGTATGAACGGTTGGAGATTCAGTGACGTTCATATATTGATGTTAACGTATGAACGGTGGGAGATTCACTGACGTTCATATATTGATGTTAACGTATGAACGGTTGGAGATTCACTGACGTTCATATATTGATGTTAACGTATGAACGGTTGGAGATTCACTGACGTTCATATATTGATGTTAACGTATGAACGGTTGGAGATTCACTGACGTTCACATATTGATGTTAATGTATGAACGGTTGGAGATTCACTGACGTTCATATATTGATGTTAACGTATGCACGGTTGGAGATTCCCTGACGTTCATATATTGATGTTAACGTATGAACGGTTGGAGATTCACTGACGTTCATATATTGATGTTAACGTATGAACGGTTGGAGATTCACTGACGTTCATATATTGATGTTAACGTATGAACGGTTGGAGATTCACTGATGTTCATATATTAATGTTAACGTATGAACGGTTGGAGATTCACTGATGTTCATATATTAATGTTAACGTATGAACGGTTGGAGATTCACTGACGTTCATATATTGATGTTAACGTATGAACGGTTGGAGATTCACTGACGTTCATATATTGATGTTAACGTATGAACGGTTGGAGATCCACTGACGTTCATATATTGATGTTAACGTATGAACGGTTGGAGATTCACTGACGTTCATATATTGATGTTAACGTATGAACGGTTGGAGATCCACTGACGTTTATATATTGATGTTAACGTATGAACGGTTGGAGATTCAGTGACGTTCATATATTGATGTTAACGTATGAACGGTGGGAGATTCACTGACGTTCATATATTGATGTTAACGTATGAACGGTTGGAGATTCACTGACGTTCATATATTGATGTTAACGTATGAACGGTTGGAGATTCACTGACGTTCATATATTGATGTTAACGTATGAACGGTTGGAGATTCACTGACGTTCACATATTGATGTTAATGTATGAACGGTTGGAGATTCACTGACGTTCATATATTGATGTTAACGTATGCACGGTTGGAGATTCCCTGACGTTCATATATTGATGTTAACGTATGAACGGTTGGAGATTCACTGACGTTCATATATTGATGTTAACGTATGAACGGTTGGAGATTCACTGACGTTCATATATTGATGTTAACGTATGAACGGTTGGAGATCCACTGACGTTCATATATTGATGTTAACGTATGAACGGTTGGAGATTCACTGACGTTCGTATATTGATGTTAACGTATGAACGGTTGGAGATTCACTGGCGTTCATATATTGATGTTAACGTATGAACGGTTGGAGATCCACTGACGTTCATATATTTATGTTAACATATGAACGGTTGGAGATTCACTGACGTTCATATATTGATGTTAACGTATGAACGGTTGGAGATTCACTGACGTTCATATATTGATGTTAACGTATGAACGGTTGGAGATTCACTGACGTTCATATATTGATGTTAACGTATGAACGGTTGGAGATTCACTGACGTTCATATATTGATGTTAACGTATGAACGGTTGGAGATTCACTGACGTTCATATATTGATGTTAACGTATGAACGGTTGGAGATTCACTGACGTTCATATATTGATGTTAACGTATGAACGGTTGGAGATTCACTGACGTTCATATATTGATGTTAACGTATGAACGGTTGGAGATTAACTGACGTTCATATATTGATGTTAACGTATGAACGGTTGGAGATTCACTGACGTTCATATATTGATGTTAACGTATGAACGGTTGGAGATTCACTGACGTTCATATATTGATGTTAACGTATGAACGGTTGGAGATTCACTGACGTTCATATATTGATGTTAACGTATGAACGGTTGGAGATTCACTGACGTTCATATATTGATGTTAACATATGAACGGTTGGAGATTCACTGACGTTCATATATTGATGTTAACGTATGAACGGTTGGAGATTCAGTGACGTTCATATATTGATGTTTACGTATGAACGGTGGGAGATTCACTGACGTTCATATATTGATGTTAACGTATGAACGGTTGGAGATTCACTGACGTTCATATATTGATGTTAACGTATGAACGGTTGGAGATTCACTGACGTTCATATATTGATGTTAACGTATGAACGGTTGGAGATTCACTGACGTTCATATATTGATGTTAACGTATGAACGGTTGGAGATTCACTGACGTTCATATATTGATGTTAACGTATGAACGGTTGGAGATTCACTGACGTTCACATATTGATGTTAATGTATGAACGGTTGGAGATTCCCTGACGTTCATATATTGATGTTAACGTATGAACGGTTGGAGATTCACTGACGTTCATATATTGATGTTAACGTATGAACGGTTGGAGATTCACTGACGTTCATATATTGATGTTAACGTATGAACGGTTGGAGATTCACTGATGTTCATATATTAATGTTAACGTATGAACGGTTGGAGATTCACTGACGTTCATATATTGATGTTAACGTATGAACGGTTGGAGATTCACTGACGTTCATATATTGATGTTAACGTATGAACGGTTGGAGATCCACTGACGTTCATATATTGATGTTAACGTATGAACGGTTGGAGATTCACTGACGTTCATATATTGATGTTAACGTATGAACGGTTGGAGATCCACTGACGTTCATATATTGATGTTAACGTATGAACGGTTGGAGATTCAGTGACGTTCATATATTGATGTTAACGTATGAACGGTGGGAGATTCACTGACGTTCATATATTGATGTTAACGTATGAACGGTTGGAGATTCACTGACGTTCATATATTGATGTTAACGTATGAACGGTTGGAGATTCACTGACGTTCATATATTGATGTTAACGTATGAACGGTTGGAGATTCACTGACGTTCACATATTGATGTTAATGTATGAACGGTTGGAGATTCACTGACGTTCATATATTGATGTTAACGTATGCACGGTTGGAGATTCCCTGACGTTCATATATTGATGTTAACGTATGAACGGTTGGAGATTCACTGACGTTCATATATTGATGTTAACGTATGAACGGTTGGAGATTCACTGACGTTCATATATTGATGTTAACGTATGAACGGTTGGAGATCCACTGACGTTCATATATTGATGTTAACGTATGAACGGTTGGAGATTCACTGACGTTCATATATTGATGTTAACGTATGAACGGTTGGAGATTCACTGACGTTCATATATTGATGTTAATGTATGAACGGTTGGAGATTCACTGACGTTCATATATTGATGTTAACGTATGCACGGTTGGAGATTCCCTGACGTTCATATATTGATGTTAACGTATGAACGGTTGGAGATTCACTGACGTTCATATATTGATGTTAACGTATGAACGGTTGGAGATTCACTGACGTTCATATATTGATGTTAACGTATGAACGGTTGGAGATTCACTGATGTTCATATATTAATGTTAACGTATGAACGGTTGGAGATTCACTGATGTTCATATATTAATGTTAACGTATGAACGGTTGGAGATTCACTGACGTTCATATATTGATGTTAACGTATGAACGGTTGGAGATTCACTGACGTTCATATATTGATGTTAACGTATGAACGGTTGGAGATCCACTGACGTTCATATATTGATGTTAACGTATGAACGGTTGGAGATTCACTGACGTTCATATATTGATGTTAACGTATGAACGGTTGGAGATCCACTGACGTTTATATATTGATGTTAACGTATGAACGGTTGGAGATTCAGTGACGTTCATATATTGATGTTAACGTATGAACGGTGGGAGATTCACTGACGTTCATATATTGATGTTAACGTATGAACGGTTGGAGATTCACTGACGTTCATATATTGATGTTAACGTATGAACGGTTGGAGATTCACTGACGTTCATATATTGATGTTAACGTATGAACGGTTGGAGATTCACTGACGTTCACATATTGATGTTAATGTATGAACGGTTGGAGATTCACTGACGTTCATATATTGATGTTAACGTATGCACGGTTGGAGATTCCCTGACGTTCATATATTGATGTTAACGTATGAACGGTTGGAGATTCACTGACGTTCATATATTGATGTTAACGTATGAACGGTTGGAGATTCACTGACGTTCATATATTGATGTTAACGTATGAACGGTTGGAGATCCACTGACGTTCATATATTGATGTTAACGTATGAACGGTTGGAGATTCACTGACGTTCGTATATTGATGTTAACGTATGAACGGTTGGAGATTCACTGGCGTTCATATATTGATGTTAACGTATGAACGGTTGGAGATCCACTGACGTTCATATATTTATGTTAACATATGAACGGTTGGAGATTCACTGACGTTCATATATTGATGTTAACGTATGAACGGTTGGAGATTCACTGACGTTCATATATTGATGTTAACGTATGAACGGTTGGAGATTCACTGACGTTCATATATTGATGTTAACGTATGAACGGTTGGAGATTCACTGACGTTCATATATTGATGTTAACGTATGAACGGTTGGAGATTCACTGACGTTCATATATTGATGTTAACGTATGAACGGTTGGAGATTCACTGACGTTCATATATTGATGTTAACGTATGAACGGTTGGAGATTCACTGACGTTCATATATTGATGTTAACGTATGAACGGTTGGAGATTAACTGACGTTCATATATTGATGTTAACGTATGAACGGTTGGAGATTCACTGACGTTCATATATTGATGTTAACGTATGAACGGTTGGAGATTCACTGACGTTCATATATTGATGTTAACGTATGAACGGTTGGAGATTCACTGACGTTCATATATTGATGTTAACGTATGAACGGTTGGAGATTCACTGACGTTCATATATTGATGTTAACATATGAACGGTTGGAGATTCACTGACGTTCATATATTGATGTTAACGTATGAACGGTTGGAGATTCAGTGACGTTCATATATTGATGTTTACGTATGAACGGTGGGAGATTCACTGACGTTCATATATTGATGTTAACGTATGAACGGTTGGAGATTCACTGACGTTCATATATTGATGTTAACGTATGAACGGTTGGAGATTCACTGACGTTCATATATTGATGTTAACGTATGAACGGTTGGAGATTCACTGACGTTCATATATTGATGTTAACGTATGAACGGTTGGAGATTCACTGACGTTCATATATTGATGTTAACGTATGAACGGTTGGAGATTCACTGACGTTCACATATTGATGTTAATGTATGAACGGTTGGAGATTCCCTGACGTTCATATATTGATGTTAACGTATGAACGGTTGGAGATTCACTGACGTTCATATATTGATGTTAACGTATGAACGGTTGGAGATTCACTGACGTTCATATATTGATGTTAACGTATGAACGGTTGGAGATTCACTGATGTTCATATATTAATGTTAACGTATGAACGGTTGGAGATTCACTGACGTTCATATATTGATGTTAACGTATGAACGGTTGGAGATTCACTGACGTTCATATATTGATGTTAACGTATGAACGGTTGGAGATCCACTGACGTTCATATATTGATGTTAACGTATGAACGGTTGGAGATTCACTGACGTTCATATATTGATGTTAACGTATGAACGGTTGGAGATCCACTGACGTTCATATATTGATGTTAACGTATGAACGGTTGGAGATTCAGTGACGTTCATATATTGATGTTAACGTATGAACGGTGGGAGATTCACTGACGTTCATATATTGATGTTAACGTATGAACGGTTGGAGATTCACTGACGTTCATATATTGATGTTAACGTATGAACGGTTGGAGATTCACTGACGTTCATATATTGATGTTAACGTATGAACGGTTGGAGATTCACTGACGTTCACATATTGATGTTAATGTATGAACGGTTGGAGATTCACTGACGTTCATATATTGATGTTAACGTATGCACGGTTGGAGATTCCCTGACGTTCATATATTGATGTTAACGTATGAACGGTTGGAGATTCACTGACGTTCATATATTGATGTTAACGTATGAACGGTTGGAGATTCACTGACGTTCATATATTGATGTTAACGTATGAACGGTTGGAGATCCACTGACGTTCATATATTGATGTTAACGTATGAACGGTTGGAGATTCACTGACGTTCATATATTGATGTTAACGTATGAACGGTTGGAGATTCACTGACGTTCATATATTGATGTTAACGTATGAACGGTTGGAGATCCACTGACGTTCATATATTTATGTTAACGTATGAACGGTTGGAGATTCACTGACGTTCATATATTGATGTTAACGTATGAACGGTTGGAGATTCACTGACGTTCATATATTGATGTTAACGTATGAACGGTTGGAGATTCACTGACGTTCATATATTGATGTTAACGTATGAACGGTTGGAGATTCACTGACGTTCATATATTGATGTTAACGTATGAACGGTTGGAGATTCACTGACGTTCATATATTGATGTTAACGTATGAACGGTTGGAGATTCACTGACGTTCACATATTGATGTTAATGTATGAACGGTTGGAGATTCACTGACGTTCATATATTGATGTTAACGTATGAACGGTTGGAGATCCACTGACGTTCATATATTGATGTTAACGTATGAACGGTTGGAGATTCACTGACGTTCATATATTGATGTTAACGTATGAACGGTTGGAGATTCACTGACGTTCATATATTGATGTTAACGTATGAACGGTTGAAGATTCACTGACGTTCATATGTTATACCACATTGACGGTAAACATATATCTTTACAAAAGAAATACCCCAACCGCTGAGTTAAGACACATGTGAAGACTACAAAAGTTCAAATAAAATGCAAAAACGCAATATGAATAAATTATACTCAAAAATATATGTTGCTTTGTTTAAATTAGAACAATTAAAAATTACATTTTAGATAGAGGAGATTTGTTTTTAAGTCATGTCTCTGTTTTTTTTTTAATATGAACCGTATTTCTTAATGTGCTTCTTATTTTTATGTAATCATACTTCCTTTATATGTTTCTATCAGTAGATCATACAAATTAGTCAGGATTCGATCAAGAGATTTAAAAAATTGAATCAGCTATCGATTTCCTAACTCAACAAGTGTGTCCATATCTTTACTAGGAGGACAAAAATAACATAATCTTTATTAAAAAATACAATATGATACTTATGATAAAGGGTGATGTCTCGCCTTCAACACGGGCGAAGTAACGAATATATGATACATTTTAAATTTGGAAAATGCACAGTATACCAAAAGTGTTCGGTTCTACAGCCTCTGCTTTTTTTGCTCTTTCTACTTTTATATTCTGTGTATGTTTTCCTCAACCATATCCAATAGTCTATCCCCCAACAATATTCTTGGATATGATTAAAACTACAAGAAGCTGTGAACCCCAAATTAAGTAAATATCCAAAGGTCGTGGTCCTCTCTTTGTGATCACTACACCTTCCTTTCACCTTACCCGTGCTATTCGTTTTATCTAATTACTTTCCAAAGAATACACCTATAAAACAAACGAATCTACCAACAAATCGTTTAAAAGCATACGTAGGTATTGGCATAAAATACCCCATCACAGTGTATTTTTTCTAAAAGCTAAAAAAACAGTCAACCGATCATTTAGTTTAATCAAATAATCGGAGTGAGTCATAGTGTAAGAGTGTAATTTTTATACTGGTATCACAACTTTCTTATATACGTATTTCTGTTAACACCACAGTTTCTTCTAGTAGCTTAGCATTGGTTGTTGCCACTCAAAATTGGTAATACTGTCTTGAAGATGCAGTGGGTCAGTATAACATGTTTATTAAAATATATCCTTTAAAAGAGCATTCGTTGTACTTAGAGAGAGAGAAAGGGCTAGCTACCTGTCTAAGAATTAAATACATTTAAATGTTAACATTATTATTATTTTCTAATTTGTTAATAGTATAATGTCGTATCGCATGAGTATCTGAAACGGGGTGTTAAATGCATCCTCTCAGGTCTTGATCTTGAGACTATATTCATGCGCTATAATAAAAAAAGTATCATGTAAACTTAGTGTACCTTTTCGTATCTATCTTAAATGAGTAGTGAGAACCTTTATTTCTGTTACTGTTCTGCTTGTTGTAAGATTAGTTTTTGCTCCGGATATTCGTGGACAACAAAACACAAAAGAGTATTCGCATAGGTATCCTTTTTATTCGTTACTTATCATTATCTGTCAGAATTCTCTGCTTCTAGCAAATCTATTGTTAAACCTATCTCATAAACAACAAACCAACTGTATTTCTTACAATTACCACGAAAAATAATTATTAAACGTAAACGAGATTAGTTTCATTAATATAAGCGCGACATAAATTCGCCCGTACGGTTTCCCGACACGATTACACTAGAATGAACGATTGTAACATACAATCAACCGGAACAACATAATCATTTTCATTTCCACCATTTTACTTTAGCAGGATTGCCACGCCCCAACTGTACTATGGAGCTTCTAAAAACAATAATTTTAACCATTTGTCATTATGTCACTGGACTACCATCAGGGTCTTAAGGTTAAAAGTTGAAGTATGAAGCGAGCCGACGGAGTTAGAGATTTTGGTACTTAAGGACTTACTTAAAATTGACAAGTTGAACGCCACTTTCATTGCAAAACACGCAATAAAACAAATGCGAATAAAATGTCACCAAAAACTAAAGAAAAATAATTTGAAAATTCACCCCGATTGGTCCCCGTCTGAAAGAACAAATTTACCATAAAATAAAACAAAAATATCCGTACCTGCGTGTGTTCGTCTCATACACAGAATATCTCTCGTATGTTGCACTATAATTATCCTTATTTTGTACTAAAACATTGAAATGTCCTTTTGTGCGTGTGGATGTATATTCTCTTACCTTCATACTGTCGACAACATTTAATAGTTTACCTTTACTCCCTGTCTCTTTCTTTCTCTACACTGTGTGTAGGCAGATTTCCTTGACTAAAATCATAACAATTACAAAACAAAATATGAATAAACAGATGTGTAACTTACGATTACGTTATCAGATTTCAGAATCAAAGTAAATTTCATTTTTTTTTTGTTCATGTCACTTTCGTTGCGATATTTTAAAAAGTAATTTTCAAGAGCCTTTCACTTCGTATACTTTTTATGGAGTGTGAAAAGAGTTAGTGAAAAGAGTCAGGTAACCTCATTTTTTGTTTTTTAACTTGGAAGGTAGGGTTAGGGAATAAGTTTTCGTATTTTGTGTTGGCGTGAATGTTCATGTGCGGGTTGTTTTCGGTTTGGAATCTTCACAAGAATGAAACAAACGAGAAAACGAGTTCCCTTTGTTAAGAAAAAATGTCTAGTGTAAAAAAGGCTTATTATCTGCGATCGACAAAATTTGTGAATATTTATATCAAAAGCGTATGTGTATAGTGTGTGTCTGGTTTGCGAGATAATATAACTCTGTCTTCAGCGGAGATGTTGTGCGGTCCACAAACTATTGAAATTGTTTATATCTAGTTTTTGATATTCGAGTGTTGTGTGTGTATTTGTTATGTTTAGCTTGTCTTGGGGTGTTGTGTTGTGTATGCGTTTATATTTTAAATGCGTTAGGTGCGGGGTGAAATTTATTTATATGAGACAAAACATTGATATCTCAGCGTAAGCCCCTAAACAAAAATCGTCCGGATGCTTTCATACTTCCATGCATAAAGTTAAAATACATAGTAATGTCCCTTGCCTAAATGAAATTTACAACACAATGCCCGAAACACGAAGTAAATTCCGAATCCTGTAATATCATCTTGCTTATCATTAACTTAATTTAGCACGCTAAATTTATATGTCCATGTTTAATATGTTGATCTTTTAAAGATAAATCTATATTCAAGTTATTTCATGAATTGTTGTATTACCGGGCACAACTTATGTTGTTTTATATGTTACTTATCATATTCGTTAGAATTACCTTTAAAACTATTATTGTACATCGAAAAAGATTTGCAACGTTACTTAGAGACCAAATAGGAATATTTTCATGGGTGCATTCTACAATATAAATTTTGTTTTTTTTCTGTACAGCCAGAAGTCTACAGTACGCAGCGTAGTACACACCTTTATGTTGTTGTAGTTGTTCTGCCTATTGTAACGTTGTTTCGTCGGAATTAATACTCACTATAACACAAATAACGAATCTGAATATTTATCTTACATTTTCCTGTTTATCTCTATTCAAAACGTATAACTAGTTGTTTTTAAATGACTGTCATATTTCTCAATGCTTCTCGGTTTAGTGGGGCTGTGCCTATGTTTGTGTTACACAGCTATGGGAAAATTCATAGTCGATTGATAACTGATCTGTTCTGTTTTTATTGCAATAAATGTTTTTTTATTGTATGTTTTCATAATTAAACAATGCAGCATGTCACTCATTCGATTGATTTATTAATTATAATATCAATCTATGTCAAAAACATTCTTAAAGATATTTCTGATTTTCTTATCAACATTTCCGACTATTGAGTGACTGTCGAATAAACAAACACTCTGATAGAAAATAGCATTGCTTTATTCCTACGTAGGCTTGAGTGAAACCTATCTGCACATAGGGAGGATAGCTCTAAGCTTCTCTGTATTTCGACACACAGAGGACTACTAAAGTTAAATCGTCTCCCTTTTGGAATTAAAGTGGCCCCATCGATTTTTCAGTAGGTAATCGACACGATGTTGGGCGGGCTCGATTTTTCGATCGGCTACCTTGACGATATCTTAATGAAAAGTACGAACGCTAGGGAGCACCGTGAGCACGTAAACAAAGTGTAAAACCAAAATTGCTTATCCTTTCGAATAGAAAGGATAAGCAATTTTGGTTTTTTACTCAATGAGTCAAAGTGTGAATTCTGTCTAGAAGAGATCAACTACTTGGGACATGTCATTGATAAGAATGGAAGACGTCCCGACCCAGAAAGATCTATAGCCATCAAGAATATGCCCGAACCGAACAACTTTTACCAACTACAAAGCTTCCTGGGCTTCGCAAACTATTACGAAAAATTCATTCCAAGTATGCACAAATGGCGAGCCTCCTTGGCGATAGTAAATGTGAATGGTCCGCCGACTGTCAATCTGCATTCGACAACCTAAACACGTAGTTAACTTCAGAATTATTTCTTACTCCTTTTAATCGAGAGCTAAAAACTATTGTTGCAATTGACGCCAGCTCATACGGCGTTGGAGCGTGCATTTTGCATGAAATGCCTGATGGATCGATGAAACCCATCGCGCACGTTTCAAGAACCTTACTTCCTGCAGAGAAAAATTACTCGCATATTTAAAAAGAAGCGTTGGGTATTGTGTTCGCAATGACCAAATTTCACAGGTATCTACACGGCCGTCATTTTATCCTACAAACAGACCATAAGCCACTTATCACCATCTTTCGATCAAAAAAAGGCTTGCCAACTTACATAGCAACCCGCCTACAGAGATGGGGCACAATTTTGTTAAATTATGACTAGGACACGTAGATGGTTTATCGCGGCTAATCCCAAAGTACACGGAACCGCTCGTGGATACAGTTATAGCATCCCTTCGGTCTGAATATGACTATAGTAAAGTACTGTGTAACACAATAAAAGAGCTGCCAGTCACACTTGGCGATATACAAAAAGAGGCAAGGGAAGATAATTTTATTATTGAAATTAAAAATAAATTACAAACAGACGATTAGCAAACAGCAGAAGCTTTTTCACTCTGTTGCGACACATTATTATACCGGGAGCGAGTAGTAATCCCAGCTACGATAACAAAAAAAAATCCTGAAAGATTTCCATGAGGGGCATCCCGGAGTTACACGCATGAAGAGCTGAATGAGATGTTATGTGTATTGAAAAAACATGGACAGGGACATAGAGACGAAGGTGAAGGCCTGTACGGGCTGCACGTCGGCAGCGAAAGCACCACCTATTCAGTACTGTCCATGGCCAAAGGCAGAGCAACCATGGTCCCGGATTCACATAGATTTCGCGGGGTCATTAGAAGGCTTCTACTATTTAATTATAGTCGACAGCTACTCAAAATGGCTAGCAGTTGTTAGATGTAAAAACCCAACAACGGATGTCATGATATGCGCGTTGCATGAACTGTTTGCCCGATTCGGAGTGGTGGACATTTTTGTATCGGACAACGGTACACAATTTACTTCACGAGAGTTCAAAGAATTTTGTGAAGACTTTGTACTTAAACATATCAGCAGTCCGACTTACCATCCGAGGTCAAACGGACAAGCAGAAAAATTCGTTGATACCTTGAAGAGAGCGTTGAGAAAATCGACGGGCACGC
Organism: Sepiola atlantica; assembly: GCA_963556195.1. Taxonomy (NCBI): domain Eukaryota; kingdom Metazoa; phylum Mollusca; class Cephalopoda; order Sepiida; family Sepiolidae; genus Sepiola; species Sepiola atlantica. The sequence goes on along the minus strand of OY744526.1, from coordinate 55,333,610 downwards.
CGAGAGAAAGGGCACTCCAGCAGTTGACCTTCAAGTGTATAGAATTACGCCCAACGAGAACACACCAGCCCAGGTACCACCGGCGAAAGTAATATTTTGAAGAAAAATAAAGTCGGTATTCGACAAACTTTTACCAAAACAGGTGAAACCGACCAACATTACGGCACCAAAGAAGAGGTACGAAGATGGAGAGAAGGTGTTTATCCAGGAACATTATGGAAACAAAACCGTGTGGGAAGTGGGAAAGGTACAAAAAAGATTGGGGCGGATGGTGTACATTGTAGAGGGTCCTAGAGGCACCTGTAAGAAACACAGTAACCAACTGCGTCGTCGCATGTCGGACGACCCAGGGGAAGGCCCATCGGATCACAACGAGACCATCATGGAAGATGTATACGACGCATTTGAGCTGCAAACACCAAAAACGCCTCCGGAACAGAGACTTTCATCAAGAAAAAGAAAATTAACCGGGAGTTTCGAGGTGAATCCTAGGAAAAATATATACCTTGAGATTCCGGGGGAATGAGTTTCGGAAGGGGGTGTTGTGGGTGACCTACCTATTCTTTAGTAATAACTAAATGGTAGCAACCTGCTACCATAAATACCGGCTTTTGCCGGGAGAACATTTGTAGGAAATTTAGGCACTAGCACTGCCAACACTGACTTGTGTATAATTTCTCTGTTCAATACAATTCATTATTATTATTATCTCTAAAACTGTTGTTTTTTTATTTCATTGTTGGTACCCCTAAACGGGTCCACAACAATTTTATAGGAATGTTCAGTTCATTCCGCAGGTACAAACAAGTCGTGTCTATTATTCAAGCTCCTGGAGAATTTGATGATTTTCTTAAATGTTCTGTTTTAAGTTTTTGTTTTGTTTTTTAAACTGATCATTGTTGTGAGTTACTGATGAATATAATTCATGAATTACACACAAAATAATAAAATACAGCGAAGTGAAAAGAAAATAAGAAACAAAAAGAAGAAACGCAAGGAAATAAAAATTGTCCGCTAAAACAAGAGTGAAGCGTTAAATCGTTTAACCGCACAACTGATGACTCGTAGACTGTATCAACAGTTTTAACCATTTCGTTCGGAAAAATGAGCTTTAACCCGCTGTACTGTGTCTTTCTTTGTTTGTGCTTGCTTTTCTTTCTGAGTGAAGGTTTGTTTTTCTTATGTACCAATTGTCTGAATTCATCTAGAGATGAAAGATGAGAATAAAAATATGTAAATATACAATATTTATTAGAACACTAAAAGTTAAGAGAAATAGGCTTCATATCCTTAATCCATGGATGTTCAAAGATAAACTATTTTCATAAGAGGATAGAGAAAAACCGACAATGTAGTTGTAAACCCGTCTGAACGCCTGAGACCACAACTGCCTTAACTGATACAGACATACGCCCGATAAAACGTCGGCTGTAAGTAAATCCACTTTACTATTAATAGTATATATATATATATATATATATATATATATATATATATATATATATATAACAGAATACGGATACTATGTTTATTTAGGCAGCAGTTGTTTACATTTTACATATATAGTGTAATACGATGCATTATATATAAGAAGCGTATACATTGTGTAAGTATAAACTTGATATAAAGTCACAGAAAATCGTTCGACAATTTATTTCCCTATGGAATATTAAACTTTCTGCTCTGCGGTTTATCTCTAGTAGGGAGATAATCAAACGAATCCATGCTGCTGGCTATATTTTATATAGAAATCACACCTGCATCTTTAATTTATTCTGATAATAGCGAGTTACTTAATAAGCGGAGCAAACGCATCAAAGAATATACAGACCTCTAATATATAGCAAATATCAATCAAAACGAATATAAAAAGATTCCAGCATACATCGATGAACACAAGAGGATGCATCCAAGTATTTCGTATGTTTTATATAAGAATTGATCATTTGGATATTTCGAATAACTTTTCAAATGATGGCTATAATTACTGGCCTGCCGTACGTGTGCATTTAGCTGAATTAACGTATTAATCAGTGAAGTTCTGGGGAAACAAGCTTTACTTTACGTAGTATATTTAAATGGTCGCGTATATCTCGTAAACTAATATTTATAAAATATGTACCCTAATACGAAAATGTGAACATTTATTATTTATGACTAAATAGATGAATTCGGTTAAAAGTGAATATTAAAATATATATTTTCATTTAACATTAAGTTGATATGATGTGACACAGTAAAAAAGACAAATATTGCTAAGCCTATATTTTTATATCCATATATTTTAGACATAAAACAAACGGCGGCTAAGTTCTTAACGATGCGGATTGAGGAACTGGTTCGAATCCAGTTCTTTTCCCATAAACACTTTTATAAAAACCAACACCTGACATTGTGTTTTATCTTCATGGAGATAAGGTAAATAAAATACAAATATCAACACTTTTAAATCCATTTAATTCATAAGTAAAAATATCATGTTTTATGAGTTGTCGGATTAAAAAAATTATAAATATTCGTATGTGAATAACTCGATGTCCTGTTACATGAAAGAAAATAAATGATAAATGATATTCTAAAAATAGTTATTGAATTTTTTTACAACATTATATGTATTTTAATACCGTAATTTTTGTTGCAATATAATACATATTATACTTTCTTTTGCAACGAAAATTAAAAATAGGTATTTCAATGTGAATATTGCATTGTAAAAAGTATAATGAACGGTATCCAATCTGCATTAACTAACAATAGAAATAACAAATACATTTAATTATTTTTTAAAGAATATTTTGACTTCGTTTTTATAAATGTATATTTCACAGATGGTATGTTTTTGTGCGGGTCTCTGTTAAAGGGAATTCCGCCTGACGCTAAGAAGATAAACAGTTATTATTATTTCTGGCAGAAAACGATTGCATGCTGTGGATTTCTTATCAAAAGAACCCAGATGTTACAGATCAGTCTCGTAATTCACATGTCAATTAACAAGTGTAGACAGAAAGTAACACAGCAACGTCTGTGCGAAACAGATTGTAAGAAAAGGAGAGACTTCCCCACTTGGTTACGAATTCTATTTTGAACTCTGTAAGGTAGGAAAAAAATGGACCAATATATGAGTGGTATATTTAATCTCAAGATGTGTTGAGGTATGTATATGTAGATGCTTATATCAGGTGTAACTTGCGAGAACTGCTTAATAAGATTAAAGTATCAACTTGACCGTATACCATTTGAACCGCATTCTTATTTGTGGTGATGTCCCTTTTTCGGTGACATTACTCTACAGACATAAGGCATCCAGCACATTTATTACGGCAGGTTCTGTCGTGTTTTCGTAGGGCTTCAGTTGCTGCAGTATAACAAGCTTCCGATAATGCACTTTCATGTTCTGGATCACACCTTGATCCATCGGCTGTGTCTTGCTGGTGGTATTTGGGGTCAAAATGATCAGCTTAATGGCCTTCAATCCTGGGACTTTGGGAGGGCAGAGCAATTGTCATCTATCATAGTGACTTTCCTTTTTGGGTGCTGAACTTTTCTAACTAATGACCGCAGTCAGTTAGAGAAGAGTTCAGAGGTTATCGAAGCTTTCTTGTAAGCTTCATACTGAGTGGGTAGTGTTTTTATGTTTTTGAAACAACGTGGGCTTTTGGCTTTGCCTATGACACACAGAGGTATCTGTTCACTTCCACTCATGTTGGTGCAAACAAGAACAGCAAGTCCGTCTTTTCTGCACTTTCTCCATGACAATCCACACTCTTAAAATATAAAGCTTTGTCGGGTAGCAGACGGATCATTTGGATTGCACTCGCTAAGAAGCGTCTTGAGTCTAGCGGCCCAGACTGTCATGTCTTTACTGTGTTCGTTTACAGATTTCGATTCGCCGCATATCTTTTAAAAGTTATGCAATGGCGGTCTTTAAATCTATCTAACCAACCAGTTGAATGAGGTTTCACCTAGCTGTGATGTTAACTCCTTGGCTTTAGCTTGAAACAGAGGCCCAGATACCAGCAAGTTTCTGTCTCCTGTTGCCTTGACTCACTGAAGAGTTGCATTTTCTGTGTTTTGGTAGGTGACAGTGCGCATTTTCTTTCGTTGGAGTCCCACAGCTCGCTGTTCATAAGAATCTTTAATTTTCTCCGCCTTTCTAATCCACGTTGACAGGGTGTTGAGAGAAACTTCGAATTTCTTTGCTATCGCTGTCTTTGATTCTGTGCCCTTTCCCACTTCTGCTAGAGCCTTGAACTTTGTTTTAATTGTGTGGACTTAAAGTTTGCGTTTAACACCATTGCCCGATAATCCAACTATTCCCCGTATTGGCTACCGGGTCATTCGTTATATTGCTTATCAGACATGATGCGTACTGAAGATTTTGAATTTCACTGCTGATATTTATACTGAAAAATAGGGTGTTAAATCTCTAAAATAAAACTAAAAATGAGAAATAAAAATAAAAGTAAGGTTGTAGAAAATAAAGTTGATCCATATTAAATTCCGATTTCAGAAAAATGCCCATAACGGGATATTTTTATACTGCAGGTGTGAATGCAGCAGAGCGAATACTTGGGTAGACTTCGAGATAGCGCGTGTGTTTTTTGCAATAGGGACCGTAAATTCACTTCGAAATAGGCCAGGTATTCGAAATGTCTGTGTTCGAGATACCGTTTTTTTTTTCATTCATATATATAGCAAAAACGGTCTGGACCGCCAACTGACTTCGAGATGTGCATAGTATTCGAGACATCGGTGTTCGAGATACCGAAGTTTACCTATATATATATATATATATATATATATATATATATATATATATATATATATATATATATATACAGGGTGTCTCAAAAAAATGTACTCACTCGTAAAATTACGAGAAAACTTTGCTTCATCGCTCCACACAATTTTGTGTGCAAACTCGACATCTTCTGCACATTTTGCCATTCTAAGAGTGAGTACATTGACAAAATGTGCAGAAGATGTCGAGTTTGCACACAGAATTGTGTGGACCGATGAAGCAAAGTTTTCTCGTCATTCTACGAGTGAGTACATTTTTTTGAGACACCCTGTATATACGTTAAATCCGTGGTAATACTTTTTCGTAACATGGATAATGCCCAGCAGCAAATGCGAGCCAATCACCGGCTGATAACTTACAGCTTTGACGACAAGGAATCCAATATAAGACGAGTAATTTGAGCCTTTTTAATCGGGTTCTTGCTTTTAAGGCGTGTCATTGACGATAAATAACCTCGAGGCCACCTAAAATCTGACCACATAAAGTATGTATACACTAACCCTAAAAACATTTTTAAAAGTCAATATTTTTATTACGTATACATACTGTACACACAAACCTTTAAGAAAAGAAAACAGTTTATTCGAATGTTACATGAGTCTTATTCAGAAGAAAAATAACCAACATTGATTTAGCTATTCTACACGCGATTTTATTAAATAATTTATTTGAGTAAAATAGACGCTATGCTAGTTATGTTATTGTTATTTTTGCCTTGTAATCACCCGGGAGTGAACTCACCTCAATTGTATGACTATAAACTACAGCGGTAGAATGTTTTACTGAGTGTATTCTTTCCACTGGGATTCTATTGAACTTCGAAGGATATCATATGCATATATCGATGATCAACATAAGCACAGTAACTATTCACATGAAGTGAAATAGCTATATATTCATTAGACACACAAATATGTAAAGAGTATATACATGAAACTATATACGCTAGTGAAGCACACTAATTAAAGCGTTGCCTCTGCTAGTGAGGCAACTGTTTCAAAGCATTAAAGAGTATGCACTCACTTATTAGTTACTATTGATTTTAGATACATGTTAACCGAAATTATCGTACCTGTAAATGTCTCATTTGTTAAATAAAAATAATATTTATGAGTACTACATGAAAATATTTCCAGTGGCGATGCCTTAATTTTGAGGTTTGGGAAGATGTTGCGCACGCTTTTGTTGTCGTGGCTTATATTTCTACTTTTAACTGAGTGTTCTATGCTACTAATAGCCCGTCTTGGCCTTTTGGCTAAGATCAAAGTGTAGTATCTGTTCTGATGGATACTACACCCCATAAACTGGTATTGTCTTGGCCTTCGGGGCTGTATTTACGCGGGTCTATGGGTCTGTCCTGTGCAGTTCTAGGGGGTCCAACCTTCCAGGCTTCGCCTCCCCTCTTTGGGGAGGAGTAAGTTTATTGCTTACTGCCTGAGGCGCCCCTACCGGGGAATGCCGACGGGGCTGCCCAGGCAATTTTTAAATCCCACTTTCCCGACCCAACCTTGGGTCACATCTTACTTGTGGGAGTAAGATAAAAACTGGCCTTGTGCCTAACTCCTGGAGAGGAGTAAATCAATACTCAAAGCCCGATCTGTAGCGTAAATAGAATATACCATGTGTTTACATATAATCCGGGACAATGCAGAGAGATTAACATCTTCGAAACATTTGGAACTTGATACATAGACCTACACTCGTTTTCTATAAATCCTCAGTTCAGCATTACATAACAAAAGAAGGTCGTAATGCATTAAAGCCACATCAAGAAGGCGACTATTAGTGCAAAATAAAACAAGCCAGTTCTTAGAGAATTCTTACGCGACATGGTTGATCCGATAGTTAGCGACTTCATATAAGACAATAGCATAGTGGAGAAGTGTGTTTCATCTAGTAACAAATAAATTGATAACCAGGGCAATCTTACAAATAATAAATATGTGAACAAAAATGCTGTCATGATTTATGTTCAGGAACCAAAATCTAGGATGAAAAACAGTTTTGAATATTACATTGATATATCTTTAACACGAGACAGATGACAGAATAAACAATCGAAAAATGACTCAATTTTATGTGGCATGTATTTAAAAATCGATATATCGATTGATTGTTAATGTGTAATTAATCGATTAACCGTGTGAAAGCATTCAAATGCATCGTACCATTTTATTGCGATTCTCTGGGATGCCCGTATCTATGTGGCTCACTATAGAACGTATAGTGGGATGTGCGCGTCGTATCGGATACGGATGACTATATATTCGCCAAGCCGAATTACACATGTATTAGATGCATTGCATTCACTTATAATATTTAAGAGATATGAATACAGAACGCGTGTCAAGTTATTGACAATGTACAAACTGTGTTTTATATATGGTTTACAACCATGCGTCTATAAGATTTGACTTTTTCTTGTTTTTGAATGATGCCCAAATAATGTACATGCTGTGAATGGATATTTCTTCTGGTCGCATGTGTTATTTCAGAAATGTTTCGAAACTCACTTCTTCATCCTGTGTTTCATACTTTCTTATATTTTGAGTTATTAATGTCACCTCTCATCTTCTCCCGTTACCATAAGTCATATCAAAGGATGAGAAAATGAACAATTGTATTCATTCAAAATCCATTTTTAATTCGTCGACGACCAGAATGATAATAGTAATAAAGATTAAATTGGCTAGAATTTGTTCCTTTACGTTTTGAAACGAAATAATATAAAGTACATAATTAAGCATGAGTATATGAATATATATACATTGTTCAAGTTGTTAATGTTAACTATGATAAAATATAACTTTAAAAATGGTCGATACATTGTGATCAAGCGATTTTTAACTTCCTGAAAATTGATTACACGTTTTATTACTCAAAATATTCGGACTGCACATGAAGACACACTGAGAAGTCAAGTTTGCATTTTTTTATATATACACTGTATACCGCTTAGTGACCACTATGTAATAGGCCATATTCAGCTATTTACCATGTCGTAGTTTATGTTTGGTGGTTTACGGTTCATATGTTAAAATGTAAGCTTGACTTTTGTATATTTTCTCTGATTGCTTTTTTACATTACGTTTCATGGGAATAACATCCAATATTAGAACAGTTGTTCGAATATTACAAATGATACGCATCATAATAAACATCTACAGAAGTCCGAAAACATCAATATAACCTTTTCATATTTGTATTATTTACACACGACTATAATCACGTTAAATACCTGTTCGGGTGAGATTACTGAATTCATGCGAGGTTGTTCCTAGTTAGTTGTCATATTGGTGACCATTTCTAAATATCATGTGTGGAATTCAAAACTTAGTCGTTGTGGCCTTGCAGGCTAAGGAGCGGATACTAACCTGCAAATACAACTTCTTGATTGTTTGTTGTGATGTGTACAACTCACGCATTGTACGGCGATTATAGATCAGTTTCACATGTCAGATATTCATAACATATCTCAAAAGAGTATCTCTATAATGTCTGGCTTTCCCGTAATTCCAAATTGGAACTGTTATTTAATATTTTAGAAAGTTTTTATTCACGGCTTGAAGGGTTTTTTTTTATATCTCATATAACACTGCCCCTTGTTAATATTTTACAATAACATTATACGGTTGGTGTGTTTTAGCGTTAAAGAAATGCTAGACATCGTTAAATCACTTTATTTAATAATCGTGCACATGTGTTGTAAAACCCACCGTTCGTAGATTTATGTGTTTTTGTAGTCGTATATTTACTTTCGAAATGTCAATAAATAATAGAATTAATTTAATGCATAGATGAGGTCTTAATAGTTCCTACCTTTCTAGGGAAGATCGTTTTTAAGGCAGTGTAAAAGAAGGGTGCCTCCACACTCAACAAATCCCCCGAATTGGAGGGTAATCTGTATACACAATTCTTGGTCATACCCATTATGGGGTGGGACAGAGTGAAACAACAAGTTAGAAAGCCCTGCCAAGGATAGATTACGTAGTGGGAGATGAGGTAGATAATAGCGGCTTGTAAAAGGTGTTAAATACGGTGTACTGTTGAACACCGTAATTGTTTTTATTAATCTATAGATAGATCTCTGACAGCTTTTACTTCTCTGTGTCAAAGTACACCTGCGCGCAATTGTCATTAGGACTACACACTTTAATTCATTAACAGCCCAAATTTCCCAAAGATCCCTAATTTGTTTGCAACATAATACAAATTAATATCATTCACAGGTCAAATAAGATTAGATATTTCTTGACCAAGAAACATATCTATTAATAATGGAGTTTATGTATCTGTCTGTCTGTCTGTCTATCTGTCTGTCTGAAGCCGAAACTCCAGTATGACTATTTTACTGAAACTAATCTTCTTTTACTGAAACTAATCTTTTTGAAATTCTTTATATACTGTCATTAAAAGCCGTTAAGACACCAGATGGGTTTTCCTATTTACATAAGCCATTCCTTTAAACCTTCAATTAAATTCATATTTACAAATATACACTTATAACTGCTATTATCAAATTTACATATGTATTCACAATATTTTCCGATGAGGTTATATTAATAAAAATTATTCATACAATTAATTACAGACATTTTCATCATAACCGGCGTGTTTTCTAAACCATTTCAACGCGAGTACTGTTAAAATTGCAAAGTCATTGGGTGTTTAATAAGTGGTGTCCTCTCTCCCTCCGGTAATTAAATATGGCGATCTAATTAAGCAGACGATTGGCTTTTTAATCAGTAGTGTCCTCCCTCCCCCCGGTAATTAAATATGGCGATCTGATTAAGCAGCCGAGTGGCTTTTTAATCAGTAGTGTCCTCCCTCCCTCCGGTAATTAAATATGGCGATCTGATTAAGCAGACGATTGGCTTTTTAATCAGTAGTGTCCTCCCTCCCTCCGGTAATTAAATATGGCGATCTGATTAAGCAGACTATTGGCTTTTTAATCAGTAGTGTCCTCCCTCCCTCCGGTAATTAAATATGGCGATCTGATTAAGCAGACGATTGGCTTTTTAATCAGTAGTGTCCTCCCTCCCTCCGGTAATTAAATATGGCGATCTGATTAAGCAGCCAAGTGGCTTTTTAATCAGTAGTGTCCTCCCTCCCTCCGGTAATTAAATATGGCGATCTGATTAAGCAGACGATTGGCTTTTTAATCAGTAGTGCCCTCCCTCCCTCCGGTAATTAAATATGGCGATCTGATTAAGCAGACGATTGGCTTTTTAATCAGTAGTGTCCTCCCTCCCTCCGGTAATTAAATATGGCAATCTGATTAAGCAGCCGATTTGCTTTTTAATCAGTAGTGTCCTCCCTCCCTCCGGTAATTAAATATGGCGATCTGATTAAGCAGACGATTGGCTTTTTAATCAGTAGTGTCCTCCCTCCCTCCGGTAATTAAATATGGCGATCTGATTAAGCAGCCGATTGGCTTTTTAATCAGTAGTGTCCTCCCTCCCTCCGGTAATTAAATATGGCGATCTGATTAAGCAGACGATATTAATATGGCACGTTAAATATGTAAACAACAATGCTGGTATTCACCGTGCTCAGTTTTCCATTTTTAAAACCGTCCTAAGTTTGTTTATTCTTAGCCATTATGTTTTAAAACACACATTTATTAAATCAAATTGTTTAAGTAAAATAATAATTGATTTAAAAATTACTATATAAAAACGCGCGCGCGCACACACACACACACACACCCACACACACACAGTTCAGGTAAACTTTTTCTTTCCGAGAATTAAAAAACTTTTCGTGTTTACTGTATTTGATTTCTTAATACTTTCATATCCAATATTATCATTTTTTCACGACCTCACATTGTACTGGAAAACTATACAACTGATTGTAAAATCAAATTGTTTAATTAAAAAAAGGTCATTAAACAAACACCCCCCCCACACACACACCCACTGTGTTCACTGTATTTGATTTTTTGGTGCTTTTTCATTTTAGGACCCACGCTAACTTTGCCCCCGTCGTTACAGTTAGGGTTAGGTTTTTTTTATTTTCCTTTTTAATTAAAAATATTTACATGTATAGGGGGGGGGGAAGATAAAAGAATTGGGGGAAGGCGGTCAAAAAAAATTTTTTTTTTTCTTAACTAAAAAATATTTCAATGACTGGTAATATAAAAAAATTGAGGGGGGTACAAAACATTTTTTTTCTTTCTTTTTAAACTACAGGTCTTTCTATTTATGGGCGAGGGTACAACAAAAATCGGGGTACGGTCGAATTTTTTTTTCCTTTATTTTCAACTAAAAATATTCTTGGTCATAAACACAGAAAATCAATGTCTAACCACCACAGAAATATGACTGGGGCTCCATTGGCTTACGCGTGAGCCTTCATTTCTGATGCGGCAGCCTAGCAAAAATATGCGACCGGAGGGAGCATATATTTGCTAGTTACTATAATAAATTTAAACTAAATATTGGCTAGATATTATTATTGTAATAACAGCTGTTTTGCCCCCTAGAGTACTTGTACGACTAAGTATATTAGAAAACTGTGTCAAATACTCAGTAACATTAGTAAAGACTATTAGAATAATACACCATGTAGTTCAATATTTAGTTTTAAAAGATGACATATCCCTTTAATCAAATTAAAATAACAATGTAATATCTAAAATTCGAATTTAAAGTGTGTTCTATATTAATTAATTCTGGGTCAATTATTCATTATAGTTGACTCTTAACATGCGTTGTTAATAATGGACCGTCCGTCGAATAAATGTCAGAAACCTAGAATTAAACACATATATATTTAATAGAATTTAGAATAGTGTTGATAAGATTACATTACATTTCTAAACATCACAATAAAGAAATATGGTGTGCTGTATCATTGTTTATGATATAATATCGCGTTCGTGACGAAACTGTCATAAAGAATGGCCATTCTTCATGACCAATTCATTTCATTAATCTCTCTGTAATCTTGTCTATCCATTTTCTTCCCCATCCGTCCACACGTCTCTATCCGCCATGAGTAATAATGTAAACAAAGTTAATTTGTAATCATTCAAAAAAAATGTGTCATTCATTGCCGATCACGCAACTAAGACGCAGTTTTATATTTCAATTATACGTTTCCAGATAGCGAGTCAAACTGCGTGTAAAACGCCGTTTGAAATTTTTCCAGACGAAAACTTGAAGAAAAGTTTGATCTCAATTTCGTAATTCCTATTGTTACTCTACGAAAGCCAGATATGATGAATGTTTTTTTGGGGAAAAATGGTCTCTGTAAATCTTAGGCTTTAGTTTGTTAAGCGACAACTGCTTTCAATTACTATATTTGTAACTAATTACATGTCTTCATAGGACCGACATCTGAGAAGCCTGCATTTGCTGAAAAGACGATGAAAGCTAATATTGGCTATCATAATTAATATTTTCTTTTTTTTAAGTTGGGCTAGTGAATTCATCTATTTCCGATCCTCATCGAATCTTTCACAATACTTTGTTTATATTGAAATAGTGATGTATATAATTTCTATTTGTTTTGGTATTTTCTATCATCACTTTAGAGAGACATTCATCAAACTGGGTTATGATATTACACAAATTAAGTTTGCACAAGTTGCCTTTACAGCTTTTTTGTTACTATTACTGTTCGTACACTATTTTTGCTGATGTTGCTTTCGCTACAAATAAATTTAGACATCTGCGTCTGAATGACATTCTTTGAAACGTTCCTCGATGTGTCCCTGCCAAATATACGAAATGATTTAACACACTCAAGAGACCTAACTTACTGCATTAGATTTGCCGACAGCGGTTAGTAAGCAAATTTGTGGACAGACTACACTACAAAAATAGCATTCTTCAGTAGAGAGATTTTTGTTTAAAACAAAAATAAAAATAACTCGCAATAATATATATATATATATATATATATATATATATATATATATATATATATATATATATATATATATATATATATATATATATATACTAGATAATTATCCGTTACAGGACGGGTAATATTTACTAGTCAGATAGAACACATTTGAACAACTTTTCTGTTCCCTTACGAAAATTAAAATCAAAATATGTGTATACTAAACCTTGTGTCTAGAATCGTTATTCTAATGTTACACGACTGTTATTCTAGAAAATGTTTAAAATGTAAGGCTTCAGATTTATTGAATTTAATAAGTAATTACAATTCAGGGAATCTTGCTTAAATACCTCGAAAAAGTTGCAATTTGGAAAATAGTTATTAATTGATATCTAATACCTATTATTTAAATTTCCATTCGACATGAAATCGATGCAAGTACATCAAATTTACCGAATACATATATGTATATATATATATGTATATATATATATATATATATATATATATATATATTAACATATGTAAGTTTATTTCCAATCATATACTAAACAAGGAGTACATACACGGATAGCAAAGTGCTTTTACACCTGTTTATTTTTTTTAAACAAAATATTTTTGTCACAGCGTATGTCTCCGGAACGTGATTCCAGAGCTGTTTATTTGCACAACTAAACAAAGCAATAGCGAGAACGTTAATTTAAACAAATACAATCCCAAACAAAACCATAACAGTACATATGCAATAAAGACTAACATGGTATAATATGAAATTACACTAAGATATCAAAGTAAATAATGTGTAATTTGTGAATATCGATACAGTGTCTAAACAGTCAACATTCATATATATATATATATATATATATATATATATATATATATATATATATATATTCATTAATATTTGCTGTACATAAATTCTTACGTACGTAAAAGAAAGTCATGATTCCAGAAACACATGTCCATGACTTTTTTCTCGTTTTCTCACATTTTCTCGAATTTTATAGGCAAAATTAGTAATTAAGACAATCTATAAACTATGTTTCGTCTATGTTTAAGATGAAAGGAAAAAGGTAACAAAGTTTGTAACTATGATTAATATCGGCTAGGACATAAATGGAACGCTACTATAAAAACATAATTTTCTAATATTATTTACGAACCCTCAAAGATGGCAGAACATATTGGTAATAGAGGTCCAGCGGTTTATCAACCGATCAAAAGAATCCACGTTCTCTCTTAAACTCACGCCAATAATGTTAATGATTTATATGCATGGACACAAAATCAAACATCTATTTACCTCTCCATCTAGATCTAAAATCCGCAGCTCATCTGTAATAAATAGACGCACACAATAAATAGAAAATACAAATATTTTCCAGTAAAAAAATATTAATGAACATTTATCAAATATTTCTTATCCACTTTTAACAACATTTTTAACGATTCATGCGTAAAGGGTTTTTAAAAAATACATTAAATAAAGGGTATTTATACTTAACTAGTTTTTTTTTTGTTGGCTGATAAAAGAAAATATTAAACTGGAAATATAACGCTAAAGCATTGCAATTTGTTTTAATGTAGTTTTACATACTTCTTATTTCTAATACAGTGTACAAAAACCTTCAAGCACTTCTGGCATAAATAACAAATTGGTTTAAAGGTTCTTATTCAAGATGTTCGGTGTGTATGTATCTTACAGTCAATGTTGCCTAATATATAATCAAGTGGCTATATATATTTTGAGGGCATGTTTAATAGTCTGTTTTCATGTATATTCTGAAATTGCATTAATCAGGATATATAACGAATTATATGTTATCATAATTAAGCGGGGTATACTACTATTGCCTGAAATTATTTTGTTTTTATGCATTTTACTTATAGCTTTTAAATTACATAAATAAATAAGAAATACATATGTCAATAAGTTAATACTTCATGGCTTACAGTAAAAAGTGTAAAGGCTCTTTCATGTATCCCCTGGAAAGTTCGACATTACCGAACATTATCCCGAGTGGCGTTATTTTTGTTATACTTATTTATTCAATGCAGAATATATACTAGGAACCACAACATATATTGTGTAACATAGCAAGTGGGTACGTTTGCTAGTATTCATCTCGTGATTTTACTGCATAGACTGATGTTGACATGATACCTGTCATCTTGTCAGCACGTGCCTTCAAATGTCATCTCGATCCTGGTTGTACTGAGACCAAACATGACGCCAGTTGGTAACAGTTGAAAAGAAGAAACGAAGGTCGTCTGGAAGATTTCGAGAGCGAAAAACATGCGAGAATATCTGGACACCGACGATGATTACGATGATTACGATAGAATTCGCAGCCGTAAATGCCCCTTTTACAATTGAAAGGAGAAGAAGAGCAAGCACACTGTCAATAAAAAGTGTTTCTTTAACTGGATGTTTCTTCGTTTTTTGCGGTTGTAAAACAATTAATTGCAGCTGCTCTCAGTAATCGACGAGCTGCAGAATCAAATGAAGCAGGCAGTAAAAAAGGTACATAATGAGTTCGTATATTGATTGTGAAATGTGAGACGCTGGGCCCCACTTTAAAAAGTAGGTATGCTACAATTGTCATGATATAAAATCTAAAAATAATGCATAACATTATAATATGGTGTTATGGAATAGAGGCGAATGACATGCGGTTAAGATATAAATTAACTCCACTTGTACACTGACAAAGATGGTATATGTTTCTATTCGTGAAAACATGCTAAAATAAATTTGAGATTATATAATCTCTAATCCAGCTCCATTAAAAGTTATACAGTACTATAAAAGTAAACGAGAGTCAGGTTCGGTTTGATACCTACTACATACTAAAAAGTGATAAATAAATTATGACAATAAACTGAGAATTCAGCTAAAATCGTTCTATCCAAATGTTACATAGATTCTCAACCTGACCCTTCATTTTAGAGAGTACTGCATGAGATAGACATTTGACCTCAACTATCATAATGCTTGAACACTCTGGACAATGAAACGCATCTCAGCGTTTAGTAGGGACACAAAACGGCCGGAAAGCGAAAGTGATTTTGATCGCAATTGAAATGTCAATAGTTTGCTTCCATGGTGCGCTGATTAATGCACTTACGCGGCTGCATCCTTTACAATGGCGGCACAATTAGTTGCATCAGTTTCGCGTGTCGTTTTATTACGCCCCCTCGTGTCCAGCTACTTCATTATGCAACTGTGGAACGTTCGATAATTGTCTTCAATTGCACTTTGCGAGACAGGCTTTGTAATTTTTGATTCGAGGTGAGAGTCGTCACCGATGTCGGAAACTGAGTTATGATATCGAACGGAAAATGATAGAAATGTTGGTGTCATCACAAAGCGAGAGTAATGAATAGCGAAAAGCATGCCAATGATTGTAATCATGATGACGATGATGATTGAAAAACGTAATATGAAATAGAACATTTGAAGGACAAAAAGAAAAAGAAAGGAAAGAGGAAGATGTTTAAAAGTACAAAGAAAAATAGATAGAAGAAGAACAACGCGTATAATAAAGCGAGAAGAAGAAACATAACGGCACGAATAATTAGAACAAACATAGGTGCTGACAATAACAGTGGAAACAGGAGTAGGTATACGAAGAGAAGAAACATAAAAACAATGAATATAAATGGATACTGACTATAAAATCTAGATCTAAGAGTATTTATTGTCTTTCAGACTCCAGTGACCACTAGCTTGGTTGGGCACTGGCCGATCACTCGTTATGATTCGTAAGAACTCCTTGGGCGTAAACACTATTAATAAGCTCCCACTTTCACACAACGCTGTTGATAACAGTAAGGGTTGGTCTGAAGAGTCTAGATATACTGAAAGATCGAAGAAAGATAGCACCAACTAGAGCCCGTAAGGAAAAGTACTGGGTATCGAGAAGTAATATAGTCCCTAAAATCGAGAGAAACATAAAATACATCATAACGAAATATCAATATTAACGGCTGTTGTGTGAATCAGAAAATGATTCACAATAGTGACCAGAATAAGGAATAGTATTTTGAACAAGAACATGTGTTGTCACACAGACTCATTTTACCAATGATATATTATTTTGTATAAATTGATTGGGAATACCTAATTGGTATCGAGCACGAATAATGAGCTTAATTAATCAACGCAGAAAATGTGTACTTAGCAACGCAGCAGATTAAAACTTTGTTCATCACCTAACACCAGCGTGTGCCGTTCAGCGAAAACACACAGTAACATTATATAGTGTTATGTTAAATACACTTGTAATTATTGTCTATAATACAGAGAAAGCTCACTTATAATCCAGCGTAATTGGCTATAGATTCAAAGGCCGACATTATCTTTCTAATTTTTATCAATTCCCCACCCTTCTTTAGCGACATGTACTGTCACTCCTTTAGTTTTCATTAACTTGTAACACCCTCTCTCTCTCTCACCCTCACTCACTCACTCTATCTCAATTTATTTATCTATCTATCTCTCACACACGCACACTTTGTTTCTGTCTATGTCTCTCTCCCGGTCTCTCTCTCTCTAACTCTCTTTCTGTCTCAATATACTTATCAGATTGTAGCCTCTTCATCCTCGTTGTCAGCGTTACCAACAAAGAAAAAATAACGATACAAAACTCAAAACATGACCTAACCGTAATGGATACGTAAACATGATTTCTCCATTATTCATGACAACTTAACATACCGGAAATTAAATGATATAAGCTCGACACAAATAGGACATTACATGACGCAGTATCTTGAATTGTCTTACCTGACATATACCTACATATCTCATGTATTTAAAGCTGTCAAATTGTGTTTGTCCTCTGAATTTTGCTAGCAAGCTCAGGGCAGTCACAAAGCGACTTCTGGTACATCCACGAAACTATGTTTAAACAACATTCACACCCCATCCAAGCACCCGCAAATCATTATTTTCCAGTCATGTCTAACGTTTCTTTTTATCACATGTTTTAGTCCCTTCAACTTAAACTACATTTTAACTCTTTGAAGTACACACCCTGTGTTTACTTAAAACTGCGTTTCGGAAAATCATGAAACTATGTTATGTTAACAGGTCGCAATTTGGACGCTACTAAGTATGTAGAACTCTATGTTAATCATCATTACTGACACTAATACATTCATCCCGACCTTATTTGACTCTTAATATCTGGACTGGTTACTATTTTATTTTGTGTTGTTCTATCTTGAATTTTACCACACTTCTTATCAATTTACAGGTAAAACAGAAATGAGACAAATAATACAGTATATATATATATATATATATATATATATATATATATATATATATATATATATATATATATATATACATTTAAAAAGAATGCGCAGAAATCTCTCTAAGGCTCTGTGGACGATCATCTCGTCAGGAGAAAATCGATAGTTTTAATTAATGATAACGTCGAAAGAAAGAGCAAAATGGGGAATTGAGTGTGCCAAAATTAACGATAAAGCAATTAAAATTTAATTTAATGATTTCGTTAAAAGTCGATTAAAAGGCACTACGTTAGGGGGGAAAAAATTGGGCGGGAGTTCAAAGTTCCCCAAAGAGATTAAGCGATCTTACGAATTCCTTCTGCCGGCACAAGGAAGGTTTTCGAATAGCGATAGATACAGATTCCAGTATTTTCAAATGGTGCTTGGAATCTGCTCTATGCAAGACCTCAAAACAGTCTATTTTATAGCTACTGGCACAGCTAGGGTTTCAACCAAATGCTGGCCAATAGCAGAGTCCAAAGAATTAGAGGAGGGGTAACAAAAGGATCCTATCCTTCCCTGTCGTATTTTTGATGGAACGTGCTTGTTTATGCGCGTCTGCAAATGCAAGGAAGTGCGCCCTGTAAATGTATTAGTGCCAACAATTCGGTGGCGAAGCTTACCAAAACATTAGATGATTTAGCTATCCTGTTGATCATCACATCATCAAGCGATACATGCGAATTCACAGTACTTCCTAAATATGTGAAAAAATTCACATTACTTCAGGCTTTGCCATCTACTGATATTGAGATATTTGGGAATTTGTGAACATATGTTTTTTGCTTTACACCTATGATCTGTTTGGAAGTATCGGTGGTTAGTGCACAACTCCAATCTACTTTATGCTGGTAGTGATTGTTAAAGCCCTGCCAGCATCCGAGAAGAGATCCACAATTTTCTGAGTCTTCCCAGGAGGTGTTGCTACCAGCGCAGCATCGTCGCGAACAGCAGGCCACGTATGGAACTGGAGCGCACACGAGTTAATGGTTGTTTATTTTTTAGATATTTTCTTATAATACTTATAAAACTCTACATTGATTAAATTCGATCTGGGGGCCAATTGGATTCCTAAGTTTGATCTACTTCATTACGGAGATAGAAAGGAAATGTGTCATTAACTCGCTATCACTCTTTTAGGAACACACTTTCGATTTTTCCTTGTTTCCTGAATTATATCTTGATTGTTTCGTGCAACGCGCTTCTGAAATGCAGACTGACTAATAATCTTCTTTCTTTTCTCGTTCCCACGATTGTGACGTAATTGCCTCAAATGAAGACTCTGAGACTGTCTCCACGCACCTGTTAGATCACATATCAGGGAGGGGTTAAAGTCTATGTATGTGTATTTTTAGTCCGAGATCAGAACTTTTCTCCGAGATTACCATGTCAAGATTTAAGACTAGTCTACCTCGATACACAATCCCTACTAGGTTATGTGATTGTTAACATACATACATCCATTTTGTATCATATATATATATATATATATATATATATATATATATATATATATATATATATATATATATATAGGATCCTTGTATGTCTGTCCGTTATCGAAAAGTTATATAAACGTAAAACGGGGGGGGGGGCGGTAAATACTATCTACTAAATTTTCAAGGGAGCGAGAATCTTTGTAAATCAAAGAATTACATTGAAAAACTATTAATTACTTAATTTAGATTAAATAACATATAAATAAAGTATACACAAATTTCACGACGAAAATGCGATTCGAACCCACAATAGTTTCAGTACTTTACTCCATATATTATTCTTTTAAGTATTATATATGATGCTACAAAAATTCGCTCAAACTACAGGCGTGTTTAGCAATTAAAATAATTCATTTTTTTTAACTTCTAATAAATTCATATTTACAAATACTAATATGAATTTTGTCGGTCTTTTACCTAGTCTTCTTATTGAATTCTTCTTACTTATCATTATTTATCTCTATTTTTATTAGTACTTGGGACTAAAATGTGTTTTTTGTGTTTTTTTTTTTACTTTATATCGTTTAAATGGTTGAGAAACTTCTGAGACTATATCTCGGGTATTTGGATATGCATGGTTAGGTTTCCTTCCTCTTATTTAAATAACTTTTTGGTACCAAAGCTGCTTATGTTTTCATCCTGATAAAACATAATATATAAAAATAATAGTATTAACTATTGTTACTAAAACGAGATTGCAACCTAGGTCTGGGCAGCCCTCAGAACTAGTGAGTTCCCCGAGGGCTAATCACCCAAGGAGGTCGGGCAGATTTCGACAAGGTAAATCCATTGTCATTAGAGACACTGAAGTAGGAGCTCCTTCGTTCGAAATGGCAAATGGCACTTGTCCGACCGAAAATAATATTAACATTGCTTCATGTGGAGCCTCATTATGTAAAACGTGTGATATTCTAATAACATCTAAAGAATTCTAATCTAATGTTAGAAAAAGAATCTATTCAGTCCTAAATCATTCGGGGGAAGATTTACCGTGTAGGTCACAACATTTAGTTTACTTATTATCGTGTACAAATTGTAATTCACAACATGTACTCGAAACAGTGCTTCCTTTAAATAGACGTATGAATTTACATAGAACTAGTTATAAAGGATGTGTCCATGTTATAAACCACTTTAAAGAAAAAAAAACTGTAGTAAATCGTCTTTTTCAATACAAATTATTGAAAAATGTTAAGATAATGGACATGATAGTTTTGGTAAGGTAGATAATAATATACTTAAAATGCGTCAAAATAAAGAAAATGAAATAATCAAGAGAATGCGAGTAATTTATTCATATGGTCTAAATATAAAAGTAAAAAAAGATAATTTACAAGAGGAATTATAAAATGTAGGGCGGTTATATCCAGCTTTGCCTCGCTACGGTACTAGAGATTGAACACATCTAAATAGAAACAATAGAGAATCTGCCTTTTCATGCGAGGAATTCTTTTAAAAAACTAAAGAGATTATCATGACTAATATTTCCGAGAATTTTAATTACATTAGAAACTTCTTTATAACACAAAGAAAAAGGTATTGAAAGACATAGCATCTAAAATATTATTACACCCGGATATGAAATATAGGAGAGAAGAACTTACTCAATGGTACGAGTATATCATGGATATTATCGATACAAAATTATACAAGCCACCTGTTGAGGGTATAACAAATAAACCTCGAAATGTCTGTGTAGTATTGTATGAAAATAAAGGATTTGATGATATAAATCTGCCTAAAATATTTAATAATCCCGAAATCATTCAGTCACTACCCAATGAACTTAAAATAGAGGATCAGAATCCAATAGTAACATATAAACTAGGGCAAACTATACGAAATAAGGTTTTTAACTATAAGGAAACTGTAGAGAATGTAAATATTAATGATAATTATAAGATGTATATACCAGAATGTGAATGTAAATCCCCCCCCCTTTATGTAATACTGACATAGGGCATATACTTACCGGTAATCTAGCGATAGTTAAAAATTCTAAATTCATAAGTAAAGATCCAAACTATAGAAAACCTAAATGTTTTAATTATACGAAAGTTGTTAAGGACGCATGGAAACATAATGCACTTAGATTTGTAAAAAAAAAGTAGAACGTTTAAAATAATTTAAACACTCTAAAAAACGAATCCCCTCCTTAGAAATCCACAAATAATTATGGACCTTAAGATGCTTCAAAATAGGGTTTTAATACTTCCTATTGATAAGGCGGCAAATAATATCACTTTTGTCTGCACAAAATAGTATATACAACGCTATTTGTTCAAAGTAGGAATAATAGGTGAAACTTCAGATACTTATAAATTAAGTAATAGTGAAATCGATAATATTATTCTAAACAATACTGTTATTTGTGAAAAATAAGGATTAAAATTAGAGGAAAAGTACAAACAACTTCCATGTATGTATTGGATACCTAAAATGCACCAGTTGGCGCCCGTTTTATTGTTGCCTCAAAGATATGTATCAAAAAAACTTTAACTAAGGCTGTATCAAAAGTCTTTAAATAAATTATAAATCAAATAAATAATTTCCATAAAAAACGTAAATTTTATAGTAATATAAACCTATTTTGGGTGGTAAATAATTTAGATCGTACAAATCCTCGTAAGCAGGCTAAATCAATCTCAACATATGATTTTAGTACTTTTTTTACAAAAATATCACATAAACAACTTATTAAAGAATTAGGTAATACTATTGATTTAGCTTTTGCAGGAGGAAAGGGTAAATACATAGACTTTGCAAAATCTAAAGCCTTTTGGTGTAAAACTAAAAATCGTAAGACGAGTGTTTCCAAAGCTGGTCTGGCAACGCTAATAAGTCACCTTATATAAGAAAGTTACTTTCAAATAGGAAATAACGTACTACTCAAGACAATAGGTATTCCAATGGGATGGTATCCTTCGCCATTTTGGGCAAATCTATATTTACATATACTTTATATATATATATACATATATATATATATATATATATATATATATATATATATATATGTCATCATTTATTAAAAAAATGATATATTCGAGCGTATAGTTATCATGGATGTAGGCGATATATTGACGACCTTGTATGCATTCATCATAACGAAGATTTTGCTAATACTAAACATTTAATATATCCTAAAGAGTTAAAATTATACTGTGAACATACGGGAACACAAGCTACATTACTTGATTTGGATACAAAAATTGAAGATAAAATATTTATTTATAAACTGTTTGATGAAAGAAATTAATACCCTTTTCGTATCGTGCGGATGCCACATAAAAATAGTACCTGCCATGTGTATATTTTCTTTACGGGAGCATTATGTCCGAATTTCTGAGGATTGCATGTGTTACGTTAAAATGTGTAGATTTTATACCCCCAATTTCTGACCTAATAATAAGAATGAGTAAAGAAGGTGGCGATCATAATAAAATACTTAGACAATTAAATAAGGCAATTACTCGTTAGCCTGACGCTTTTAAGTCATATCAAATTTATAAAAGAATAAATTGATAGAGTAAAGCAAAAAATTTCTAAATAAAAATAATGTAGAATATGTATAAACGTATATATATACATATATATATATAACACATATACTTATTATATTATTATTTTTAAAAAATACATGTATATATATATATATATATATAAATATATATATATATTTAATTTTTAAATATTTTTAATATGAAACTAAAAATAAAAATACATTGAACTATAAATCACCTAAAACGTAGTGTAATAGATTCGTCCGAACACTTTAAAATACAGCAACATTTTAGCAATTAACGGATATATTTTATTAGACACAGACGGACAACACAGGTAAGGAAGACATTTTCTTTTAATAACTAATATAAGTTCGCAAAACATTCATCTGGAATAAAACTTAGATCTAATATAAGGAATTCCAAGAAGTTACGCTTGTCTTAACATTATTTACTGGGTAATAATTTTAAGTCTAGCGTAAATTCTTGGAAGCAAACTAATATAGTAACTGCAAAAAGTAAATTGACTTACAAAAGTAATTTTCCACCGAACGACTTGGCACTAAAATGTTTTTTTCTTTATATAGTTTTAATGGTTGAGAAACTTCCGAGACTATATATATATATATAATATGTATATATAATAACCTTAATATTATTTGTAATAAATTGGTCCCATATAATATTACATCCTATACAAGGAGAGCTTAGTAAGTCATACTGCGAGCGAAACTGTGAGAATAACACCGAAGATGAGAGCAGTAGTCTAAATAATAGAAATTATACAAAATATTAATCCACATCTAAAAAAATTCAGAAGGATAATAAGTAAAACTAGTCGGTTTAGGAAACTTAGACCCATATACGATTGTATCTGATAATATATATTTGATTTTAACTTGCATTTTCTTACTTTTTTTTATACTTGAAGCATGATGTTTAAATGAGAACATGTAATTCACTACAGTTACATTCAGAAAGTACTTTTACATGACCTGGAGTAAGATAAAAAGGGCATGTAAAATATGTGTTTTTTTCTGTTTTTACAGCGGCTTTTTTCTTTTTAAATGTTTTAGTGGTGTAGACTTTAATGCAAAGTATTATTTTAGTTCGATTATCTATATAATGTTGCATATGGAATTGTGATCATTTTAACGTCTTCGTGTAGTAAATTCCTTCCAGTTATTTTTTATTCTATTGCTCTTATTAAATTTTAAACAAACATACTTTACTCCATGTACATCACTTTCATTTTAGTAAAAAAACAATGTTTTTAAGCACATATCATGATGAGTTTTTTTCCCCCGAGTTTTAATTGCAATCTTGTGTCTGCCAAACGATGTACTTTTTAAAATCAAAATATGACTCGTCCTGCGTTTCATTGTGTGCGTCTATATATGTTTCGTATCAACATAAATAGCAAATTACGGTTTGTTGTTGATTTTTTTTTAATCACTTTTAAATCACACCTATACTATATTCGGTACTGACATCGATCCTAAACCAGCTTCTGTGACGTTCGACTCGGAATCGTTCGGCTGTCCTACGCAAACGCCTGAGTGTGTACGAGCCGGAGCAGCGAGCAGCCGATAACGTTGTTACAAAGTGAAAATAAGTGCTTTCGAAGACGGATTTTTTTTGTCAGGAAGTTCTTTGAAGAAAATAACCCAAAATGAATTACGAACAGCTTCGCACTGCAGTAACATCGAGAGCAATTCAAAAAAAAAAAATTAAAATTAAAAAAAAAAATGTCGTGATGAAAGTAAGTTTGGTACCTTTTTTTTTTTTTTTTTTTTTTTTTTTTTTATCAAAAAAATTCCTTGTAAATAAAAATACAGTATTCATTTTATAAAAGTAACCTCGCTATAATTAATTTTCTTTGTTGTTTCTTATTAAATTCCTAACGTGAACAAAAACAAAACAAGCAAAACATTATTATCATAGGACGCAGCACCGTATCAAAAATGTCGTCTGGTACAAATCGACTCGTCATCTGTCGGGCGTTTGTGTAGAACTATCGAACGCTTCTGAGTCAAACGTCACGAAAACTGGTTCAGGATCGATAAGAGCCCCCTATATCCCTAATATACAATGTCAATGTTTTACTAATTACAGAGATAAAATCAACAGAAAATTAATCCTCTATAATCACTTAACATTAAAAATAATATACGTTGTTCTTTGTCCTAAATTTAAAAAAATTTTATTCGAACGATTTAGCTTGATTAGATGTTGGAGACAAGAGATCTAGAGACTAAATTATCGCAGAGACGAATTCAGCTTTTTTTTTTTTAAACAATTTATAATGTTTATACTTATATATAATTAAATAACATAACAAAGATTATTTAGTAATGTTTTTAATATTTCTGTGGTACATGTCTCTATATAAATGTTAATCAATAATGATGAACGGGACTTAAGTTTTATGGTTCGATCAGTCGCTCCGCGGAGTATCAACTTTGTTTAAAGTAAATCGATCTTCACAATAGAGAAAAATGTATTAATACGTATTTCAAAATGTCTAGCTAAGTTCATGACAGACTAACAAACAACGCAGTGAGTTGCTGTTTACTGCATTCATTTGTATTTTTTTTTATTTTCTCAATAACGATGCTAACCAACATACTTTTATGGAAACGAAATTTTAACACAATAAGAACAGTTGAAAATTACATTTTTTAAACATATGTCAATTGATGAAAAATTTTTTATTACAGCAAAAATGAATGTTTACATTAACTTTCTAACGAGTATTGACCATTTATATTTACGGCTCTTAAATACTATATCTCTTACCATATGCTTTTACATGTGTTTAAGACCACGAACCAATATTTGCATTTAATAAATCTATTAATAATGGAGAGTATGTATCTATTTACTTAGTCTGCCAGCTTCTATATATTGTATTACAAAAAACCGCCGTGAACATATAAAGTAATGTCAATACGAGGCTGCGATTAGAACAGAAAACGTGTTTAGAATGTTACTTAGACTAATATTGTTTCAACTTCCTTATATACTGTTACACAAACACGCTCAGACACTAGACGGGTTTTACAATTTACATAATGCATTACTTTTAAGCTTCTAATGAATTCATATTTACAAATATACACTTATTAGTGCTATTATAAAATGTACATATGTATTTACAATATTTTCCGATAAGGTGGTATTAATAAACATTATTCATAAAATCAATTAAACATATGTCATTAAGAAACCGGCGTATTTCTTAAACCATACTTAGACTGGCAAGTACGGTTAAAATTACCAAGACACTTTCGGAAGTGACGTCATTGTGAAGATCTTTTCACATTATCATACTTTATTTTCATTACGTTGTTAAGACAAGGTGTTTTGTTGTAAATTGAATTGAAGCAACAAATAGCTCGGCCATTACTGAATTGGTAACCATTTTGGAAGAATAACAAAACTAGTTCCTTTATATGACGTAGGCGCCTTCAATGGCATATTTAAACATGAGTTATTTGATATTACTGAGGCGCTTCTTGATATTTACTTAACTATGTATGGGGGAGGGTAAAAAAAATTGGGATTGGGTAAGGGATAAACATTTTTTTTTTAATTTTATTTTCTTAACTGAAAATATTACTATGTATGAGGGAGGGTAAACAAATTTCGGGATGGTAAATAATTGTTTTTTTCTTTTTAATTAAAAATATTTATATGCATGAGGGAGGGTTAAAAATTGGGGGGGGGGACAACAAACATTTTTTTCTTTAACTAAAAATATTTCTATTCATCGGGGGGGTAAAAAAAATTGGTGGGGTCGAAATTTAAAAATGTTTAAACTAAAAAATAATCTTGGTCGGAAACAAAGAAAATCAATGTCTAACCACCCAAGAAATAT
The DNA here is from genome assembly GCA_963556195.1 of Sepiola atlantica. NCBI lineage: Eukaryota > Metazoa > Mollusca > Cephalopoda > Sepiida > Sepiolidae > Sepiola > Sepiola atlantica. The sequence continues at coordinate 55,306,766 of OY744526.1, read as the reverse complement.
GACTGGGGCTCCATCGGCTTACGGGTGAGCGTTCATTTCTAACGCGCCTAGCAAAAATATGCGACCGGAGGGAGCATACATTTGCTAGTTACTATAATTATAACGCCACTGGCCTTGCAAAATCAACCTCAGTGAGTTCTTCATGTGGTACTATTTTACATTTCTTATGTCCTTTTTCAGATTTTCTATTACATTGGCCTCATTAAAGTATAGAAATTGTCCCATAAGTAATGCAAAATCACGGGTATGTGTGAAATAGATTGCACTTTTTTGCATAGGGAGGTCAGTAAGTCCACCAACAATCTCAGCAACGTAATCCGTGCATTCACACATACACAAACGCACGCACAGATAGACTAATTCGCTTATACTATAGCAGATAGATATTTATAGAAAACCAATATATGTTAGAGATAAATATGTCTTGATGGTTATGAATATTGCCATTTGTAAAATCTAACTACAAGTTAATTTTAAATTATTAAAGATAAAAAAATGTTAAACTAGTTCCAACTATTGATTCATTATATGTATATGTGTGTGTGTGTGTTGGTACTGTAAAATATTAAGTAATTTACGCACAGATACACCACGTTAATATGAAAACGGATTCAAGTTGTATCTATTCCTCAAGTTAATTATTCCCTAATATTTGTATTACTATTTCTTTTGATTATGAGAAATGCAACTGAATTATAATTTTTCCAGTAATTGTTGTAAACGTATTTCTCTTGTTAGGAAACGTACGTGACTTTCGTAAGGATTGAAAGAGAAATCTACGAAATTGGCTATATAAAGTTAAAATGCTATTAGATATATTTGAAACGTTTACAAAGGAATAATTTCGGAAGCAATTTGACAGATATTCTTTTTTTGTGCAGTTAAACACATATGCTTGATCGAATTCACAATTGGGTTGCAATAATGAGAATACGCTTTTTGATTTTCATGTCGCGATTATTCAGTATTATTATCGTGTTATATCATACTTGAAAGACTGTATTACATTTAGCAAAGATAATCTGGAAAAGTTGCTTGATGAACACTAAATGAAAAAACGAGACGAATTACAAAATAGAAAATATACCATCTTTTTCAAAATCATAACTAGACTAATAATGTTATTCTAATTAACAGAATGCATTTAGAGTTCAGCGTCAGACATACAATTGCTTAATCTTAACAAAGCTTTTTTTCAGTAAGACAAATTGCATTTTCGTTCACTTGATGTGTTATGACATTTAATATGCTGTTGTTTTACTCTGCTGCCATTTCATTTAACCATTTTACGATTTTAATGCGTGCCCGTATCCACATTATATTGCCTACATAAGAATGGTACTTGCTCTTGTGACAAAGGGGATTTCAATTATAATCAAATTAGCATGTAAATACAAAAACATGCCAGAATATTCACAATGAGATAAAGAACGCTTAATAAAGTACAAGCCACCGTATACATCCTTTGATGACTTACAGATTTCTTAGTATTAAAAAGCTTATCGATGTTACTAAAAACATTGTGTTCAGCAGTTCATCTGTCTCTAACATTTTAAAATAAGTCCTCTTATTCATTGTTTCCATTGTCTACAAGGCTTTTTTGGATGTTTAATGCCAATGCATACCACAATGCGCATATTAGCATATCCATTGCCCATCCAGACGATGAATTTATGTATTAGCATGAATCTTACACTACGTGTGTCCCTGAATAACAAATATCCTAATTAAGTTCGCTTGTAACTTTTTAGTCTGCAATTCTCTTCATAAGAAAGCACGTGTTGATGGGTTTAATTAGTGATAATTGACCGGTAGTACGTGCATAAGAATAGTTATTACATAATAACCGTTAGGTCTTTTTTTGCGTTTCTTATATATATATATATATAATATATATATATATATATATATGTATATATATTACTAGCGAATTAAGCTTGTTTTGCCCAAGAACAAACATGGTTCTCATCTCCTTTTTAAAAAATCAGTGCTATACACGAATCATTCAGCAATTTTCTTGTATGTTTTTCTTTTCAATTTAATGCAAGTAGCCTGAGTAGAATTAGACTTAATACAAAGAACGAATTTCTCAGATAGCATCTTGATTAGTGCGGAGAGCCGCAATCTACAACACTTCGTGGAATTTTCAAGAACCGGTTTTCAGTTTTGAATCGAAACAGGACGATCATCAGTCAACTTTTCGATGTCAAGATGGCGGCTTGAAAATTGGTCCACATTATGTCTGTAGGTGATCCGCTGATTCTCTTATTGGATGTCAGATTTGCGTATGCTTACTTTTCTGTGTTATTTTCATCTGACTTTTTTCTTCATTTTTCTTTGTTTTAGCTTTGAACCTGTGTTATTAAATGAACAGTTTCTGATGAGCAGCCTGTTAAAACTAAAACTATTGTTTTACGGGTTGTGAAATGCACGTTAGACAGAATAGGAAAAAAAAGGCATTTGCTGAAATAAAAAAAAAGTAAAAATTACTAAAACTATGATTGTGGTCTGATTTTACTTCAAAGTGTTAATCTATTCAAGCATAACAATCTTATCTTAATATAAAATACATACGTGTGCACAACTTAATAGACACACAAGTACATATAAAAACATATATACATACATATGTAAAAAGTAAAATGTAAAAAAAAATAAAAATAGAAGTATATAAAAAATTTTCAAAAACATTTTTTCTAAATTTTTTTTTTTTTTTTTCTAAATTTTTTTTTTTAAATAGCAGACTATTTTTAATTTTTAATGAATTTATTTAGGTTTGTTAATAGATTAACACTTTAGTGTAAAGATGAAAGGAATCCAAGCTGAGTAGGTAATAACACAATAGGAAAAGGAAAGAATAAAAAGGCAGATAATAAAACATATAGAAACTAATTGAAAGATTAAAAGTATAGTATGTAAGCCGATACGAATTTATAAAAATAGCCTATCCACCCAAAAGATTTATTTAAAGAGAAAGTTTTCCAAATCAATCACACTTCTGTCTTCTCTGGTCTGAAGGGGTTGACTCTCTTTGAAAAGTACAACCGAAACATGTATGTACATATGTAAGTAATTATGTTTCTGTGCGTGTGTATATAGAGAGAGATATAGAGAGAGATATAGAGATATAGAGATATATAGAGATATATAGTGATATAGAGATATATAGTGATATAGAGATATATAGTGATATAGAGATATATAGTGATATAGAGATATATAGAGATATAGTGATATATAGAGATATATAGTGATATAGAGAGATATATAGTGATATAGAGAGATATATAGAGATATATAGTGATATAGAGAGATATATAGTGATATAGAGAGATATATAGAGATAGAGAGAGATATATAGAGATAGAGAGAGATATATAGAGATAGAGAGAGATATATAGAGATAGAGAGATATATAGAGATAGAGAGATACAGAGATATGTATATATTAGTGATATGTAGTGATAACTACACATATAACAAATAAGAACAGGTTTAAGGCTCTCAAAATCTATACTAGAACTGTTTGCAAGGCCCCGTGGCACAGTGGATATAGTACTAAGTTAAATTCAGTTCTAAGTGATAGTCACCTGAAGGTTGAAGTTTAAATATTCGGTTCAAGCGATACGAATAATTGTGAATTACTGAAGCCTTATCCCACTCATGGCTGACGGGACAAGAGCTTGCTACCCCATGGATAAACAGGGTTCTGTACAGATTTCCGAGGTCGACAGAAATATTCCCGAGTTTGAAAAGATACACCTGAAGAAGGCCAGAGGTGACAGCGGCCGAAACGTGATAACACAAAATATAGTAATGTAGTCCGAATAACCAAATGTATACGTGTTGTGTTAATATAATTAGGTTAGGTTGAGAAATCTCTCGCATAGTTTTCATTGAGATGGCATTAAAAACAAAGACAACTGTTGTCCACGTAAAACGCCGAACTGACAATTGGGCTAAAGAATATAGTGGCCATTTTTGGTTAGCATTTGTCTATTTGTTAATAGACAAATGCCAATCAAAGAATAACGATAAGTTCCTTTCATAATTGTTTAGTTAAAAATGTTCATAAACTTGAATTATAATGGTTCCTTAGTAAGCCGATTTCCAAACTAGGTTAGATGGCGTCTGTATGTTTACGATCAAATTTTTATTTCGCAGGTTCACGTGTACAGTGGAACTGGGCATAATACATTTAAAATCTAAAATTTAAAACCAACAAAACAAATAAATAAATAAAATAAAATAAAACCAAGTAGAAACAGGGACATATAATGAAGAGAGTAGGGTGGAGATAGATATACGGATATGCAGATAGATAGGTAGACAGACCCACGCATACACAATTATACACAAAATTACAGTTGTCTTGAAAATACGCTGGTTCGCTCGAGTGTAAAATAACTGTTTATTTATTTGACACCTCAACCTGCATGTTTATCTTCTCTCTACAACCTCTCCCCTCTCGGTCTATCTTAGCAGACGTTTTCATTTCTCTATCTGTCTATATTTTTATCTGTATATCTATATATCTCAACCCTACTCTCTTTATTATATGTCCCTGTTTCCACTTTGCTTTATTTTATTGATTTATTTGTTTTGTTTTGATTTTAATGTTGATTTTTAACAGTCCTAAACCACGTGACTCCCTACATTTTGAAATGTTAAATTTCTTTTCTTTTTCTCAACACTTCATTCCCTCAAATATGATCTGAGGTAAAGGTCGGATTCTAACTCTCCCTGATGAGATCTCAGTTTATAATAACTGTTGATCGATAACATCGACATGTCAGTGTCGCAGATTTTGTACATGTCTGTGTAAATAAAAATTATCATGTATATATTAATATATATATATATATATATATATATTACTCCATTTACATATATATATATATATATTACTCCATTTACATATATATATATATATATATATATATGTAAATGGAGTAATATATATATATATATATATATATGTAAATGGAGTAATATATATATATATATATATATATGTAAATGGAGTAATATATATATATATATATATATATGTAAATGGAGTAATATATATATATATATATATATATGTAAATGGAGTAATATATATATATATATATATATATGTAAATGGAGTAATATATATATATATATATATATATGTAAATGGAGTAATATATATATATATATATATATATATATGTAAATGGAGTAATATATATATATATATATATATATATGTAAATGGAGTAATATATATATATATATATATATATATATGTAAATGGAGTAATATATATATATATATATATATATATATGTAAATGGAGTAATATATATATATATATATATATATATGTAAATGGAGTAATATATATATATATATATATATATATATATGTAAATGGAGTAATATATATATATATATATATATATATGTAAATGGAGTAATATATATATATATATATATATATATGTAAATGGAGTAATATATATATATATATATATATATATATGTGTAAATGGAGTAATATATATATATATATATATATATATATATGTAAATGGAGTAATATATATATATATATATATATATATATATATATGTAAATGGAGTAATATATATATATATATATATATATATATATATGTAAATGGAGTAATATATATATATATATATATATGTAAATGGAGTAATATATATATATATATATATATATATGTAAATGGAGTAATATATATATATATATATATATATATATGTAAATGGAGTAATATATATATATATATATATATATATATGTAAATGGAGTAATATATATATATATATATATATATATATATGTAAATGGAGTAATATATATATATATATATATATATATATGTAAATGGAGTAATATATATATATATATATATATATGTAAATGGAGTAATATATATATATATATATATATATATATATGTAAATGGAGTAATATATATATATATATATATATATATATGTAAATGGAGTAATATATATATATATATATATATATATGTAAATGGAGTAATATATATATATATATATATATATATATGTAAATGGAGTAATATATATATATATATATATATATATATGTAAATGGAGTAATATATATATATATATATATATATATATGTAAATGGAGTAATATATATATATATATATATATATATATATATGTAAATGGAGTAATATATATATATATATATATATATATATATATGTAAATGGAGTAATATATATATATATATATATATATATATATATGTAAATGGAGTAATATATATATATATATATATATATATATATATGTAAATGGAGTAATATATATATATATATATATATATATATATATGTAAATGGAGTAATATATATATATATATATATATATATATATATGTAAATGGAGTAATATATATATATATATATATATATATATATGTAAATGGAGTAATATATATATATATATATATATATGTAAATGGAGTAATATATATATATATATATATATATATATATGTAAATGGAGTAATATATATATATATATATATATATATATGTAAATGGAGTAATATATATATATATATATATATATATATATGTAAATGGAGTAATATATATATATATATATATATATATATATGTAAATGGAGTAATATATATATATATATATATATATATATATATGTAAATGGAGTAATATATATATATATATATATATATATATATGTAAATGGAGTAATATATATATATATATATATATATATATATGTAAATGGAGTAATATATATATATATATATATATATATATATATATGTAAATGGAGTAATATATATATATATATATATATATATATATATATATGTAAATGGAGTAATATATATATATATATATATATATATATATGTAAATGGAGTAATATATATATATATATATATATATATATATGTAAATGGAGTAATATATATATATATATATATATATATATATGTAAATGGAGTAATATATATATATATATATATATATATATATGTAAATGGAGTATATATATATATATATATATATATATATGTAAATGGAGTAATATATATATATATATATATATATATATATGTAAATGGAGTAATATATATATATATATATATATATATATATATATATGTAAATGGAGTAATATATATATATATATATATATATATATATATATATGTAAATGGAGTAATATATATATATATATATATATATATATATATGTAAATGGAGTAATATATATATATATATATATATATATATATGTAAATGGAGTAATATATATATATATATATATATATATGTAAATGGAGTAATATATATATATATATATATATATATATGTAAATGGAGTAATATATATATATATATATATATATATATATATATGTAAATGGAGTAATATATATATATATATATATATATATATATGTAAATGGAGTAATATATATATATATATATATATATATATATATGTAAATGGAGTAATATATATATATATATATATATATGTAAATGGAGTAATATATATATATATATATATATATGTAAATGGAGTAATATATATATATATATATATATATATATGTAAATGGAGTAATATATATATATATATATATATATATATGTAAATGGAGTAATATATATATATATATATATATGTAAATGGAGTAATATATATATATATATATATATATATGTAAATGGAGTAATATATATATATATATATATATATATGTAAATGGAGTAATATATATATATATATATATATATATGTAAATGGAGTAATATATATATATATATATATATATATGTAAATGGAGTAATATATATATATATATATATATATATGTAAATGGAGTAATATATATATATATATATATATATATGTAAATGGAGTAATATATATATATATATATATATATATGTAAATGGAGTAATATATATATATATAAGTTTACGTTAGATTCTTTTGTGATATTGTCAAGTTATTTATAGTATTTCTTTGTAGTTAGTTTATAAAAGTGTTGGGTTTTATCGGCTTTAGCTAGTATATTTTCTGAACTATTAATTACCTTAACTATTCTATCTAGTTTTTTTTCTGAAATTAGTACTTTTTGTGATGGAATATGTCTCTTACTATATTTATTAAATCCATTTCGAATCCGTCTAGTTGTTCAACACGCGGAGGTGGGGGGCGTTTCCTTGATTTTAAATCTGTAGTAATTCTCAGATTACTTGCATGTAGATCTCTCCAGGAAAAAAGCTTTATTTCCATTTCATCTTTCTCAGAATATATATATATATATATATATATATATATATGAGATATGTATTACTCTATGTATATATATATCATGTATATATAAATTATATAAATCTCTCGCTCTCTCCCGAAATGCTAGCTGGATTATTAAAAAAATTGAAAAAATAAATAAATCCATATTAAACAAAACATTACTGTTAATAAACTTTTTCTCGAATTACAATCAGACGATTCCATACGGGGATGCACCGTGTAGCTTTATTGCTATAAATATATTTTCATAATTATACACACACACATATATATATATATATATATATATATATATATATATGTGTGTGTGTGATAGTTTAATAAAATTTGAGATAGATAGATACGAGGTGCTTTTATAAAGAAAGCAATCTTTTTTATTTCTAGATGTGTATGTAAGTCTAATCGCGGACACGTGAAGCGCAGTGATCTGAAATGACTGTATACAATGCAAGCATTTGGACATTTTTTAAATCAACATTGAAGTTTACTTTCTGCTCGCTCGTTTGTCTCGCTAGCACGACCAGGGAGACGTGTCGAAACCTCAGCGATCGATATGTGGTCATTTGTTGGGAGTAATTTTGATGACTAGCGTCTTGTTTACACACTACGAAATGCGGCCACCGCTACCATTGCATTTCTCCTCTTTTCATGATTACACTACTCGAGCTGTTTACTCCACGTAGAAAATCAGGATAATTTTGACATTCGTCTGTGTCGTTGACGTACATTGTATTGGCTGACGTTTCGTACATAGGCGACGTTTTGTGGGAGCGAAGCGTAGGCTTACTCGTTTGCAGTCACTTTGTGGCTATTAAACTGGACGCAGTTTGTTACGACATTTTTCTTTCTGGTAAATGTGTATAGTATGATCTCGGTTCCAATTCTGCTAACCTATTTAAATGGGAGCAATGTGTAAGTGCATACTACTTAGTGTTGATGTATTTATTTTTAACAAATGTTATATACATTTGTAAAATACTGAAAAAGTCACCCACATTTTACTCAGCCAACTACCTATTTCTCTCGCCCTTTCTCACCGCATGCTGATAAAACCACTCTCTAATGTATTCTATTTACTTAGTGATAAAAAGGGTAACTTTACAAAAAGAGGAAAACACTTGATTCATCGTAGTTTTGTAATACTGTTTTTGTACACACCGTAAACACGTATGTAAATTAGATAGTATAATTATGTCTCTTAACATGTATGTTATTCATAGAAATAATGTAAACCTAATTATACATATTATCAAAGAATCATCTCACAACTTTTTTTAGGTATTTGAAAGCCAATATGTCTATTCTCCTCGGATGTATCTTTAGATATAAAAACGCTTTTGTAAACTGCAACAATGTTTCTGGATTTTTGTTTTGATGCCTTATAACAGCTTACCTCACAAAGAGTATTCTTATCATCCAAGATGTTACCTGTTTTGTATATATAATAAATATGCTTCAGGATAAAAATGTATGATCTTTTGTCTCAACGTTCGATATCAGTTATCTTGCTGTTTTGAAGTGAACATCTTCGGCATACTTCGCTTAACTGAATTTTAAAGCTTGTTACGTTTTGTTGTAAGAGGTCTGTTTCTGATCATTTAAAAATATAATACATCTATTTCACTAATTTGTTTTTCATGTTTATTAATGTAGATGGGGGTAAAAAAGATTGTAAGACGGCAGACACGATTTTTCAAATTTCCTCGACTTTGTTTTGACAACACAAAAGCTACAGCTTCATGTCTGCTTGAGAGGTAGGGGCCAACATGGTATGCGATTTGCCAAGTTCCATAGACAGTCAAACACTTTGTTATAATTGTTTAGTTTGCGTTCATGTGGCGAACCAACTACAATTATTGTACTGCGAAGGAACCATTAAAGAGATCAGAGTGAACAGCATGATGTTCTCTTCGGAACACCGTTAGTTCTACCCCTACATCTAAGATTTATAGGTTCAACAAACTGAACCTCTCTAGGAAAACAATCAATTGCAGACTTTTAATATAAGAATATACTCTTAAAAAAGAATAGTATCCAATTCTGTTAAATATTTTTAAATATTATGAACTTCAATAATAAAATCCTTTTACCAATATAAATAGTCGGCATATGATATGTTGATACACCGTAAAATAACACCAAACAAACATTGGATAGAGCATAAAACGAATAATTAAAAATGTGTATATACAAGTATCCTATAGAGCCAAACTTTAGTAATACAATTATGCTACAACTTATTATACGAAGACGTGATTATAGTTTGCGTTAAAATGTCAAAAAAAGACAAACACTAACTCAAAGTCAAATATATTTACTACTCACCGTATTATGAGAATCAAAGGATTTCATCTTGTAAAAATACACATTGTAATGCTAAGGAATTTTTACTTTTTTTTTTCAAAATTCATTAACAAATCTAATCAGCAGCAACATTATTAAAGCGACATTATTTAATAAACTCAATCTGGCACTTAAAAACAATTAACATTGTTGAAAGTTTTGATAAATGAGGTATTGTACCGACATCGAAAATATGTAAGTAGATTATTTGTACAACATCGTGATTAGATAAATTTTGGAGGACACATTACTTATTTTATAAAAAATGAAAGGGGGCACTAATGGAAATAAAAAGAAATTGTGAAATGTTTTTTTTAAGCATTACTGTTTGTCACAATAATAAATTATGTATGGTAATATACTAAACTAAACAGAGTTTATGATATATACCCTATAAAATACGGTGAGTAATAATGACACATTATTTTTCTTGTAAATTTAAAATTTATGCTGTGCATATACATACAGATTTTCTACAAATTATTATTATTTTACTTAATATAGCAATAATTATGAATTTCGGAGTATATATCCTGGTAATCTGATGAGTGATATGGGTACATCATTGTTTGTAAACTTTCACAGTGAACGGGTTGTGCGGCCCGAAATCTGTCCTGCTCCCCAACACTTGTAAAATAATGTATACATATAAAGGGAAAATAATTGTTCTACATGACATGTTATGTTATATAGCTCAGAACCCTTTCTCTCACATACGTTAGGTTGCTTGTCTTATTCTATAAATACTATTATGGCATGTGTTCTTACGAATTGTGTGATCTATCCCATGCTTCTTTTGTTCCAGCTTGTTTAACTTGTTGGTCGAGTTGTCTCCATCAATTCGCTGTTTATATACCTCAATATAATACAGGGTCTTATTCCAGTAGCTAATTTCCAAGAACTACAGGTTTGTGGAACTCTCTTCCTGTTGACTCTTTTCCCCCATTACGTATATCCTGGCTCTTTTAACGACTAAGACCCATAGGAATCTCTTGTTTTTACGAGAATCATTGTTCATTTCTGTTAGCACCTTTAATCAAGGGGCTCCATGTCTTGTCTGGAGCGATTTCTATCAAGTAAATGCATATTTAAATGGATCGTGGCGCGTGAATGGGCGGTAAACTGTGTATACGCTTTGTAAAATCCTAAACTAGTCAACTTATCATTAGAAATGATGTAATATTTATTCTAGCCAACAAGGTGAATGAAGTTGATACTTCATTACTTTTTCCAACCTCACAATTTAGCGGTGTGCCAACTAAAACGCACCATACTCCTAAAATGAAGAAAAAAACAAGGAAAGAGACACAAACAGACAAAACACATTATTTAAAACTAATGCTATATGTAATGTGTATACCGTTTATTTTACTCTTACCATTATAAAAGTGCATGTGTTTATATATTTTATGTAAGGGCTCGCTATATCTAACTCACTTATCATTATGAATTTTAGAACATAGTTTCTTGGTCAATAGGGATCACATACAGATAATATTTTATTTTAAAGGTGTTTAACGTTCGTAGAAGAGCCCTTTTTGTAAAGTTTCAAATATTTCATATTTTTTGTGAAATTTTGACAATATGTTTAGATATTTATTAAATATTCCCTAGATGTTAATTTCTTTGTATTATTTTAAACGATGGAGAGTGTACAACGTAACAGCTCTTTGAAAATTAAAATATATCAGATTTGCATTGAATTTTATAGATAATCATTAATCAATGAGGCACAATTACCTGAATTTAAATGTTTTGATGTGTTTCCGATAAAGTGCATAAAAAGATGAAAAAAAATTGATTTCAAAGATAAAAAAAGAAGTCAATATTTATTACCAGAAACTTAATTTATGTTATAATATACGGAAACTCTTTTAAAAAAGTAATGGATTTGATGATTTAATATTAAAATCTCACTAACATTATATACAAATAGAAACCTTATATGGAGAAACAAAAAAAAAACCTTCCAAGTTATATGTATTAATGCATTCAACTTTTCGTTTTAACAGACCTTTCAGAGAAAAACTGAACAATTTGATTCATCTGCCGTTAGAATATAAAAGTTTAAAAAATCTTAGTTGGCGGGATAGGGATAGACAGCTTCACTTATTTTTTAAGGAAAAGTAAATGTATTCCAATTATTTAAAAATAGCACTCACTTTGAACACAGCTTTCACACAAACATATGTTCATGCAAAATGGATGAATAGACTGCCTTCTCATATATTAACCTCCTCTGCCATTTTACGGAACTTCGATAAACGATAAAGCAACATAAGTGTTTAAACATTTCTAATGTTCTCGAAACAATACCGATGTAAGGCGATGTGAGCATACTATATCTTAAGTTATTTCCGACAGAACAGTGTTCAAATAACATATCATTTCACTGCTTTGCTTGAACGGTGTATTTCGGCATCATGTAGAAGGTTATATCAGCACACGGAATTCAAATGTTTCTATTGTTTCGATAATTTACAGGAGTAGCCTCACTTGAATGAGTGTAATGTGTAGCCTAATAATCTTATTCAATTTACATTTTGACAAGAGTTTTTTAAATATCGCATGGATGTTTTTATTAGTGACAAAATCTATATATCAAGGAACGGGCCTCAGGAAAATTGTTTAGTGCTCGTTTGCCATGAAACCATCCTCACATGACTGAATTTACTTTATATAATCAAAGAATAAACAAGTTATATATATATATATATATATATATATATATATTTACCTACTATGAATTATATTTCTCTGTGAATATTTTAATAATTTATTTGATATATTCATTAAAGTAAAACATTGTTATTCCTTTGGGTTAAAACAGATAAGATTAGTCCATAATTTTAACATATTTAATTCTTACTTATAGTGGTTTCAAAAACATTTGAAATTAGTTAAGCCGCAACGATTTAGCGTTTTCCTTTAGTATTTACTTCTGTCTATAATATTTAGCAAATTGCCGCAGAGAAATAGTGAGGAGCAGTCGGAGGATAAGGTAGGTAGCCAGAGAGTAGGAAACGAGTTATAGAAAAAGGGACACACGTTCTGCGATAAGAATCTGAAAAAAATATTTAACAATTCTATCTGATTATAGATGCTCCGAGCAACTCCGTGAAAACTGTAATATTTATATAATTATTTTATCTGAAGTTTTTTTTCAGAGGATGAACTATTCTCAATATTCCTAAGCTTGGTATGTTTATACGAGTTTCTTAATATATGAATCTTTGGCGTAGATGTCATATATACCTTCCGTTTGTACGATATTGTCCGTACTGGAATAATAAACTTGGTAAATATTCCAACCATATTGTTTTATGGCGTTTCAATTTTAATATTGTCTTTCTTTCCACATACATTTCAGTTAATAAGTCTGCGCCACCTTGTCTCGTTATAATAGAAATAAAGTGCTTGACCATCTGCTTCTAGTGATGGATGAATCGATTATTGATCTGGCAACATGTGTGCATAATTAGAATGCTTGGAGTTTCTTGGCGACTCTCACTTCACATTCATGCAATAAATGAAATATCTATGCTAAGAGGTAGACTAGACGGAGGCTGGATTCGTCTTCGATGACGGCTAAGAAAACGGAGATAAGTACTCATAAAAAGAGTACAAGAGACGTAATAAAAAGACAAAATTATACGACTTCCGATGTGAATGTATTTATTCTGGAAGAAATTCATGCATAACTAAATAATTGAACAGGCCTAGCACGAAAAATCAATCAATTTGTCAATCACTCAATCAATTATACACATACGTATATATATATATATATATATATATAACATATTTTGTTACATTTTTTACAGCTTTTGTTTGTTGGGGATGGGTCATCCTTGTGGACACCAGACATTCACCCGCTATTTCTAAGACTCCCTCAGAGAGTTCCTTTTTAGATAATAACCACTCTTTGAAGCGTAATTATTTGTAATTCTATGGAACATTGTTCACAGGAATATTCTCAAAGTATTTTAGGAAATTATTTTACAGAGGTCTGGTTGCACCTCTACTGGAATTATATATATATATATATATATATATATATATATATATAATATATATGTCTGTGTGTACGATGACATATCACTTAAAATAATTCTTTATCATTTGGCTTATTTACTTATGCGGACTCTTACAAGATGCCAGACATTCACCCGCTATTTTAGATACTCACGCAGATACATATTTTTAAGCGTCTTACCATCCCTTTAAGTGCAATTGCTTGTATATCTCTTTCACTTGGTTCACTTGGTATATCCGCCAAGTAGTTTTTAAAATTATCTTTCATTAGTCTGATCGCTCTTAACATTACTAGAATGATGATCTACCTGAGATTCCAGTTTCTTTCGTGTGGTACATACTACCTTGGAATATCATAATATTTACTCTTTCAGCTCTGTTTAAGCCAACATCTGACTTCAACTAGGGTTGCTACTTTCTCCCTTTGTCCCATATAACTATGTCAGGTTTAACAGCTCCGGCTTCTAAGTGTTCTTACTAGTATATTTTTCAATGACTTGTTACTACACTGAAACTCATCTTTTTACAGATGGTTCAGTGGAAGTATTTACACACTCCGTTGTACTTCATTTTATAGTAGCCATCCCCCAGCAGAACATTACAACTGGGTGTCAGGTGGCTCACACTCAACCTTTGTGTGACAGAACCTGCATCTATTGGCATTGCTGAGCCCACTCATCTTTGTAAAGGCTTTGGCCATAGATCCCTGATATTCAGAGGTATTTATAATTATGCCCTGCCCGTAGAGCGATCCTCTTTACAGCATTAATTATATATATATATATATATATATATATATATATAGGAGGCTGGGTACTTTCGACGAGCTTTAATAACAAGCAGTACAAATAGCTATAGCCATGGTCCGACGTTTCGTAGATCACTCTAGCTGCTTGGTGAGTAGTCACCGATTTTCCGCTATTTACAGTTAAATTTCCTCTCTATTTACTAACTAGTTTGCAATGGCCTATGGGTAAGATCCCCGACTGCGATTTGTGTTCGGGGTTCGCGCCCACGGACCGTTGAGAATTAGTTCCTAGACTGAAGATTGCGTTAGCACTAAACATCGATGTCTCTAGGTATTAAAATATTTAATATTTATTCATAAAAATATTATTTTATATATATATATATATATATATATATATATAGTCTAAAGAAGCTTTAAGTCATTTTAACAAAAACAAAACAGTAAAATGCAGTTTAAATTCCCAGAGAATATATATGATAGATAGCTCACGAAAA
The DNA here is from genome assembly GCA_963556195.1 of Sepiola atlantica. Classification (NCBI taxonomy): domain Eukaryota; kingdom Metazoa; phylum Mollusca; class Cephalopoda; order Sepiida; family Sepiolidae; genus Sepiola; species Sepiola atlantica. Next base: position 55,290,791 of record OY744526.1, on the reverse strand, counting down.
GTTCTATTTTAAATGTACAGATTATTTGGGTTAAACATTTTATATGGACACAAATCTTTGAATCCATATAAAACGATATCCTGCTATTTCTCAGCTGGTTTCTAGGTGTAACTTAAAAATGTCTGCGAATCTATTTCCAACAATCTCTGTAGAAATAAGATATATATATATATATATATATATATATATATATATATATATAAATTTATCTTCAGAACTAACCACACCATGTGTTGCATCATAAGGATGTTTTACTCGTGGCATGGTGTTTTCTACATATATACTAACTGTTCAGACTTTTGTTTTTTGAATTGTTCCTGTATTTTATTTTAGGACACTCCTTTCATTATTTATAATATTTTTACTTTAAACATATCTTCACATTTTTGGTTTAAATTGTTGAGTTAATACTTAACAATGATGAGCTATTTAATTTTTGTCCGTCTAAAGATAAGAGTAAGTATTTCAAAATACAAAGAGGTAAAGTATTTTTTTTATATTTCTTGGTAAAATCCGTGAAGATTTTAATAGACTTGTAAAGTGTGTGGCTTTTTTCATCATTTCAATATTTCCTATCTATATGTATGTGATTTTGTATTATTTACTAAAATATTTCATGGAAAACAGACAAGTAGTAATTACGAAGAATACTAGTAGTATACACTATATATGTCCTTACTGCAAATTTACGAACATTGATACCAGCGATAGAAAAGCTACGTAGAGGGGAGGCTTTATATACCGCCAAAACGATGTTATGTAAACATTTAAAAAAACAGAGCCTTTAGTTTAAAGTTTTTAGATGTCAGAAAACAGTATACATTTACTAAATATCAAAGTAAATTCGTATACAGTATGTTGTATTTATGTATGTATATGTGTATAAATATATATATATATATATATTATATTCATCTTATTTCAATAATGATTTTTTTTTAAATTAATTCGATTTTTTTTTTTTTTACACAAATTAAATATAAAATAAAACATTCCCGTAAGGATTAAACGTATACGTATGTAGATAAAACACATACACACATATATGATTCTTGGTTTAGAAAGCATTTTTATATGGTTATATGAATTATTAAAAATAATAATGTGCAATTAGAACGCCATACAATGCATTTTAGTTTTTACTTTTTTTTTCAATTTTATTTTCGTAGATATACTTCATCATGAGAATTTCGAATAAATATATATAGTTTTTCCTTTTCGCAATCTCGTTTTTTGGAGTGTTATGTATTAACACAATACACTATATATATATATATGCATATATATATATATATATATATATATATTAGTGTATTGTGTTAACAATTTATCGATAATGTATGCATGTGCTTATTAAGAGATAATCTTAACCTACGGAAATGCGGGAGTAGATATGGGAAATAAAGTAAATACATTGTTTATAAGGTTAGAGTGATGCTCCATATGTACATTTCTAAGATCGTTCACAGGGCTCGACGATCGAGCGGTCAAAGTCGACACCAGCTTAAAATGATCCATCTTGATGAACACACCTACTAATCTTGCGCATATCTCATATATATGCACATATGATGTTTTAACTCTGAATATATACTTTCAAAATGTCCATCCCTTAATAGTATGTATACAAAAGTAAACGCTAAATAACCTTAACGCGATGCCTATAAAATTCGGTAAGAACAATTAGTTCTCATTAAAAAAAAGTCTACATGTTTTGTAAAAGAGCCGGCTATTATGCAACTCATCTGTTCCAAAGGGAAAACAATTCTTTTGTTTTTTCAAAATAAAACAGAACAAAGGGGAAAGAAAACGAAACGAAACGAACCGATCCAGGCTAACAGTCCAAAATGGTGTTGTCTATTTTATTTTATCTTTGATTTAGTATGTTTCCTTTTTGCGCTACTTTCTCTCTCTTTGTTAGGATACACTATCGTCGGTTCCAATTAATTCCAGGAAAAATGGAACACATTTTTCTTTTGTGTTATCTCATTCTTTTTTCTGTCTGACCCCAGGCGATTTGCGCTTAAACAGGGTGAAACAACTGTTCTCTTTTTTGCGTATGTTTCTAAAACAAAAATGAACACACAATCTATACACACATTTTATTATTTCAATAGCTTTTTTTCTCTGGCAGAACAATGGCTACATCTACTGCAATAAGATGGTTCCAATAACTCAACTTAAATCACTTCTAAGGCCAGATCGATTATATGCATTAACTCATTACTATATATTGACGTTACACTGGTGAGACTCACATTATGCGACTTTGCGAGATGTGTTGTTGTTTATTTGTTGCAACTACCCTTGGTGCACTCTGACATATTCGCCTTGACCCACACACTAAGCCGATGTTTTTCTTACCTAATACATTATCTTATTACAGCATTTTTCAGAGCTAATAACTACCCTAGATGTTGCCAACCGTCCTTAGTATGACAGAACAATCGCATCCAGTCAAACGTCCCATATTCTGCTAGACGTTTAGGTCCCCCTTAGTATAGATTATTGGCAGGCCCACTCAATAAAGGGTGATTTTTTTTTTCCAGAGCCCTGTGGATGGGTGAAATAAAAAACGACTGTTTAATAACTGTTCCAAGGAAACTAATATAGGTATGACAACATGTGTTCGGTCACATCAACAAATATTCTATAATGATTAACATGACGTGAAACGGAATACAAAACCAACTATTAACTACATAGTGTAGTTAAATGACCTTGCAGCTATGAAATGTCTTTGAGTATTACATCCTGAAGTGCATAGTATAGGTTAATTCTGTTGAGATCCATACATTAAATGGATTAAAACATTTCATTAAAATGTATTTTGGTTTCTGTGTTTAAACTTTATTTAGTAATGCATTGACTAATTTACAACTGAATTAAGTTTTTTTTTTATTTATGTCTCTGCAGTTAACGGTTTAAATTATGTGTGTCCATAATTAATTTGACTAGTCAACTACTTGATTTTATTATTTTACTACATATTAATGAGTAATAACCGATGTCGAATAAAAATAAGAAAAATTACTTATTTTATAAATACTCATGATAACCGATAATTGCTGTAATAAAAAAGCGATATTTTAACAGATTTATAACCACAGGAGCACGTATGCAAGTAAATATACAACATTACTTGTATACAACATAATTTCAATAGGAAAGACATGAGAATATTCTTTTAATAGGTACCAACCTTACTGCAAAATAATCATAATTATATTAAAACATAGCAAGGGAACGCCGAGATATCTGAGATCACGGAATAAAATCCATTGAAATTAGAACGCTCCCTACGGAGTGTTATCGCTCATTTCAGTAATGATTTCGGAAGAGCTATGATAATAAAACTTCATGGTGTTATAGTAATTTCGTAACCGTGTTCTTTTTACACTCTAGAGGGTAGCATAAAACCTATAATTATACTAAGTAAAACAGAACTAATTCATGATGATACATTTCAAAGAGCTTTTACTAACGGAAACATTATTGCATTGTGATTAGAATAATATCGCTCAGAATACCCTTTTGTCTAGATTATATACAAGAATATAGAAACACTGAATGGTGTTCCACCGCCACTTCTTCAAATAAGGACCGCGGGAAATAAATGTTGCAGTCTTTCCATTATACCTGTTCAAAAGAGGCTTAATGCATACGTCGTTGTGAAATAAGTCAACACACTCTGCGAAATATGAGACGTAAATTCAGTTACTCTGGGACACTTACTGATCAACACACTGGAACTATTTTGTAACATCAATAAATGATATATTACGCGTTATAGCTAAATCTGTAACGAATAAATGATTAAGTATACACAAATACCGTATAATAACAATTACTGGTTTAAATCAGTTGCACTTTGAACGAAATTGGGCCGGTTACTTTTAAATCTTTCAAAGATAAACAAATAAATAGTCGTTATTACTGCAATAGGTATATACTAATTGCATTTTAGATATATGACGAATGATTTTTTCTATATTCATTATTCTTGATTATTCTGTTATAACGATGATAATAATTCACCTTATAAACGTATCAACTAGTTGATAATATGTATAAATATGAGTGGTTCTTTAATGTGTCAACAACGGTTCATGATAATTTTCATTGTAAAGCTACTGCAGTATGTCGTGTAAATATAATGACAAATAAAGTCAAACGGACCTTCTAGTATACGTTAACACATCTTTCTACGCATTTTCCGTTTGGTCAAATGAAAAATTAATACAATATTTGAATTTAAAGGTTCTGTTTACAGAAAAATCAAACTGAATGTTTCTATTTCTTTTAGATACATTTCTAACATATGACAAATGCAAGTATATAAGTGAAGTTGAGTCATGGTAGTTGT
>OY744526.1:55231425-55281425 GCA_963556195.1 Sepiola atlantica | reverse complement strand
GAGTAATTAGACACACTCGGTTTAATAATACTTTTTTTCAATATAAACGCCTACAAAATAAATGCATCTACAAACTAATCGTGTACAAATCATATCTATGCTTTAACATTTAATAACTTAGCAAAGTGCAAATGGTTTAAAGTGCAATAATCAGTCACGCAAATAATGATGATGAGGAATATAACACACACATATAGTATGTTTTATATGATCGTAAAGTGTAGCGTATATTCATATATGTGATCTTATGTTTTAGTTATTTTCGAAACGGAAGAAGTCTTACGGAGAGAGTTATGGTGTTTAAATATGGCCGTGAGTGTTGTGGCTTACTTAACATTTTAAATTAACTACTTGCCTGATATTTTCCAGAATATGGGGTTAAATTCGAACGGGAGATCACTTTTATTTAAAGCGTATATGATAACCATTTAATAATAAACTCCAGCACGTAAACTTCGCTTTACTTATTCAAATGCTGCAAATAATTAATTTAAATTAGCAAATTAACAGCGGACCACACACAGGCATGTAGTTTTACAAACCGTAGTCTTGTTCGTTACAAGGATCTTGCTTGCAAACAAACTTTATTACTAAGATACTCTCGAAACAATGGTAAACATCGGTACCACTCTAAATGATCTCTTGTCCAGATATCTGCATCACGTTTTTAGACACCGGTGGCCGGAATTGGGGGCATTAGTACTAATTAAAAGCGGCAGCAGAACTCACATCCTTGTATAACCGGAAACCAATATGTCTATACGTATGTACGATTGTGTGACGATGTGTAATTCTATAGTGCCATGATTAGCAGGCCTTTCTCTTATTTCGTTACTGTATCGGTATTTTCACTACTTAATTATTTATTTACAGCCTTCTACAGTGTGTGCCAGTTAAAATTGGGTAACACTAATTCCCAATGGCAAACCAACCGATGTTATTGTTCTCCTTCTAAAAAAATACATAATGTCTCATTTGATTACAAGGCATCATTACTTTCAGAGCTTTAAAAGTCAGTCGACACGAGATAAGAAGGAAGTAATTCTTTTTTCAGTAATTCATTTGGCCGGCTGTGCATACTGTTAGATATCGCCTTCGTTTCATTCCACAAAACCATTTATGGAGAATTTGCAAAGAAAAACAAAGATGTTAGTGTGACATAGTATTTTTTGTGGGTAGCAAGCGCCGTGGATGAGGCCTTCAATACACTGTGCTTACTCATACATTTTGAATCCGAATTATATACACCCATGTATGATAATCATTCAAATACTAGCGGCGGTAAATGTGATTTGTGTCAAGCACCAATTGAGCAAAAAACTGAAATTGGCAGTTTCTTCGGACCAATCACAGTGGAAAAAATGATATCTTTTAAATCCCACGCGTAATATAAAAACTTACACACAGCTTTTAGCTCTTTATCTTTCTTTCTCAGATACAACCTACTGCGTTCGGCATAGTTTGGTTAGACACATAAGTTCTATACACACGCGCTGCTGAACGAATAAAAATCAAAATACACGCACACTTTCTAGCTCACAAAACAGGAACGTTAATATTCACACATTGCCATGCTTATCCGATTTACACATACACAATGAAGCCACCTAAACAAATGTGTATTTAAAAACATACGAACTTTTCTCTCACAGGACGTTATGAGACAACTTTGACATTTTATTTCGCTACGAACTCTTTATCAAGTTGAACTAAAAAAAAACCCGTATAACAAACTAATGTTACATGAACTAGACAACGTAGTGCGTTATAGTAGATATTTTGAAATAATATTTTCGTTTAGGTGTTATAGATTATCTATTTGGGGAAAGGTCGGATATATGAACACCTATGTAAAGTGAATAGTAATTATTTTGCAAATATCATGAACGCTTTAGATGAAAGATCGAAATATTAATTTTTACAAAGATTCACTGTATTATTTTTACACTAAACTCGTATTAATCGATAGCCTATTTTAAAATAAATAGGTGATATATGTATTGTATGAACACACATAAAAACACACTTATTGATATATATATATATATATATTTATTCGGTGATCAGCTCTCTTGCTAGATTCAGGTTGTTGTTAAGCCTTCATATACCCTTTTCTCTACATGTTCGCACGCTCCACAATCTTCAGAGGGCATGATACACTAATTTGGTATAAAATTGACGGTTTTACTATTCATCAGTGTTACATGTAAGTCATTGGTCTTATAGTCGTCTTAAGTAATACGGTTATTTCATATTATTTTTTTCTAATTCTATTTTTAGAATTTGGTATGACTATTCGATACTGTTTAATATCTGATTAACGAGGCTAATTCAAATGACAAGTCCCAACATTCTAAACAGCTGCTCGATATCATAAGTTTCGATTAATAAGAGGTTTCCTTTGTTTATTGAAGTGTTGCTTCTCTAAGCTTTTAGCACACGTTATGCAAGTTTGTCTGCTTAAAGGGTGTCTCCCGTATTGCATTTTACAGAATAGTTGTCAGCTCAGTGCAATTAGTTTCCTACCGGGTTTTTTCATCACTTATGTCATAACGTTTTTCCTGCCATCTCTTAATCTTTGATTAAAACCAACTGCTATATTTACGTTATAGTTTTTTTCTGTAAAATAGAATAGCGCATCTATTTTCTTTAAACGACATTACTATTAAAAGACGTCATGTTTATTTTGTTCGTTACTGTTTTTTTTTCGCATTCATTTTCGTAATATCGTTTAGATTCATCTGTTTGTTCCTTCGTAAAACATTTAATGTAAGATCGGGTATTTAATGAATAGAGAGTATCATTATTGTGCAATCTTAGTAGCTTAACAACAAAAAAACGAAAACATCGTAATTGTAAAAAAATATGAATCAATGATCATTTCGAATTAAATTTTCATCCCCTGAAATTATGAAAAATATATAAAACTTTAAATAGGTGTAAACAAAAATATTACGTTATTTAGTCACATTCTCGTAAATTGCATTGTGAATGACAAACCTATATTTAAGTTAGTTCGGTCAAGAAAAATACGTAACTTTACAATTCTAATCTACTTCATCAATTGCATCATCTATCCGGTTCTATAATAGTGAATTCGCTGTGTCATTCTCCTGGGAAACAACGTAATCAATTAGCTATTATTATCGCTCAATTTGTTAAAAATGCGAATTGACTCGCATGACTGCCAATATCGAATATCCAGATACGTAGCTATACACATATTCTGCTTCATTTTAAATTAATATTTCGTTTTATGGTTATACAGAATAATGCAAACTGTATTTTTATTGTATTACTTTTTACTAATTTAAATGATATTAATAGAAGTTAGTACAATTACACTAGCAAATGATCACGTTTCAAGATTTGCATTTGCGCGTGTAATATACCAGTAAAGAAATAATAAAATAAGTACTAATGTTTCATATCCACTCATTCATTTGTTGTGTTTTAAGATCCTTAATTGTAATACAATTACTTTTTAGTAAGTTATTGGTCTCCATCTCCAAGTTAAATATGCAATAGGTTGCATGTTTAAGTGATTCTTTTGATGCCGGTCGGTGCATATCATCTAGGGCCAAAAGAAAACGAGGGGACACAGATGATGTGAACGTATCTCTGTATTTTGAGCCACACATTGTCTTATTTCTCTTTGACATGAAATAAGTGCATCACAAAAAGTACGAATTATGCTGTTCGTAGATTCTCTCCATAATAATCCCCTATCAGTTGACTTTCTGGCAGTTATCTATAAAGGATAATACCAGCAGTTAGCCTGACGAAGAGTAACTAGTTAGAAATACTGGAATCCAAGATTACCAGTCGGGAGTAAATAACACCAGGAGATAGAACGTGACCCTCTGGGCATGACAGTCAGTTTTGTTTTCAGATGGCTGGTGATCAGTTTGAGCTTGGTGCCAAGCAGGTTAAACTCATTGGGGCTCTAAGCTTCAGGAGTGTGCTGGCTAGACTTATCGTCCTTTGGTCGGGCTCAGCTTTCAAGTCTGGGATTCAACCTGCGAAGACGAGTTTCATTTGTATTTTTCTGTCGTGTGAAGCAGATTATTTTGGTGTTGTCATTAGTTTTCCTGATGTTGTTCTAGTTATAAATCTTTCTGGAAGGACCCCGAGAAAGTTGCCAAAATCCCTAAGTTACAGTGGCACTGTGGAACGGACTGAATTCGAATTTGGAACGCCCAGGTCTTCAGTCCGCGTCGATATCCACTTAACGAGTTCATTTGTAAACTTCTACAAGTAAACCTGTTACTTGTTTATAATCGGGGCGTGTGGCTTTACTTGGAATTATCATTCTTTGTTGCACTGAGTGGGCTGACCATTTTATACCTGTACAACGTGTTGCACAATCGTAGTCAGTGAAATGAACGCACTCATACAGGTGTACACTAGCTTTAGCAATAAATATAAAACTTCAGAAGCATACCAAAATTAAAACAGCAGTTAGACATCTATGGACCAGTTAAAAATATTTGTTTCAAAACCTTAAAATATGTTTATACATATAACACTTGATAATCCTACAAGAAAAAAAAACTATTGCAAGAGAATTGTGATTCTGCCCGTGTCTGTTATTGCGTTCACGCGCTATAGCGTTTACAATATTTATTTACAAAAACTGTTTCTTTTTTTTTTTTTGTGTGTGAATGTGTGTGCGTGTGTATACACACACTCCTACACCTTAGCTGTACGTTTTGCTTAACTTTAGGTATGCATAAAATATATTTTTCTTTTTTGTATTAGTTTCATACTGTGAAATCAAAACAAACAACACTGTTTTCTCATTTCTTTTTACAAATTAGTACTTCTGCGAGTCATCTATTTTATTAGCGATACTACTATGTTTTGAAACCTTAAAACATAGCTGTCGTAATTTTATTAAATAGATAATTTCTGTTTTGGGAAATACATTATTCTTGACAAACTTAATTGATAAAACATTACCTTTTGAAATCGATAATAACTAAACTGTTTTGCCCTCAAACAAGTCGATTACAATTAATTTGGTGAGAGAATAACATTCCGGAATATGATTTCCTGTTATATTAATTTTAAGAACGATTTATCGTTTTTATTTGATGTTTCATAAGAATATCTATATTTTAACATACAGTCTCGCTTAATGAGGGGCATTTAATTTTATCTACATCGTTTATTTATAAATATTTATTCCCAAAAAAAAAACGAGTAATGACGACCAAAGGTATTACATCATTACATTTACGTTCTTCTCTTTTAAAATTGAAACTGACGTAATTTACAAAATAACATATTCTAGTATGGGTTTCAGCACTGGCATCATGATTTTCTTGGATTACTCACATTATATCGGGAAACGCTGCAACGGGCCTGCCTACTGGAATTATTGATGGGGCCTGCTTCAAATGAAAATCGTTATTTTAGTTTTATGAGATTGAAATTAAATGAAAATGTGACTATAGTAATCGTGCTAATGCACGCGAGCATATATTGTATTAATGTAATGAAAGCAGTGGTGGCAGACGGTAAAGGTGGAACTAGGTGCAGTAACCTTATAACTTAGTATGTGCTAAGATCAAGAAATTGGTTTGCCTAGCGTAATGTGTGCGTCAATCTGGTAATACGGTAACCGTTAGCTTTAAAATACAATTTATTTGCAAATTAATTCAGTGAGATGTGCGGAAATTTCTACTGGAAGACAAATGCAAGTATTGTAAAGGTACAGTGTATTTTAGTTTTGTTTATCTTCATGGGTCAACGATTATAAAGTCTCAAAGATTACTTGAGGATAAGGCTTAATGAGTGTTCAGGTGCATTATGAGGCACCCACTTAAGATGATTTACTATGGATGAACAAGGATAATTTTCATTTTGTAATAAGATGGTTCGAACAAATATAAAATTGTATTTAAAAACAACCATGTTTAACCTAGCTGGTCGCAGCATTCGAGTGGTATTGTGTCCAGAGTCGGGTAGTAATATAAAAAAAAAACTCTGTTAGTAGTTGCCCGTTTATTTATAGGTAAACAGATACAGAAAATATATTTTTGTACAGTTGTTGTCGAATAAAATGTGAGTGATGTAATAATATGTATAGGGCCGACTCTACCTAACGTAAGTTATTCACGAAAACCAGGTAGAGTGATTTACCTTCAAACATAGAGGAGAGCACGACAATACGTTCTGTAGCAGTCTGCTCCCGCAATCTAGGAAAACTTGACACCCGACGCTAGTTGTTTACGGCCGTGGTGGAGGAACATGTCTTCGGGGGCTGACCCACAAAAGGTTTTTCTTTATATCCTCCCAACTTGAGCTCTGCTACGTAAGCGCTCCTTCTAACTTTGTTTAAAACTGCGGTTTTAATGACTGACTTTGCACTACGGGTGCCTTCTTCTGTTGGCCTCATTCACCGGACTCTTTTAAAGGTTATCGAGTTGTTTTTTACGACGTCATACTCCGAAATGAACTCTTCGACCCCACAAACCTGGGCCCGTTCAAAAAGTCACCGAATAATTTCCGTTGTTATTTAATGCCTAATTGGCAATCTATCTAGTCTTCGGCTTTTTTTATTATTGCGGGGTCATTCCCTTATCATCCCCGTGACGTCTTATGCGTAATTACTCAACATGTATGCATCACTATTTTAAACATTTATAATGTGCATGTAGGTATGTTACTTTGTGCGTGGGGTGTACATATATATTATATATATATATATATATATATATATATATTACATTACACTTTAATATGTTATGTTCCACTTATAGTTTGGAAAGTATTCACAACGCCTCCGACGTTGCTGACAATTTAAATGTGAAGATGCTGAGATGAACCCACACTAGTCACGTGTAAACATTGTTTAATCTCTTTGGCTATACTTATATTCTCCTGCTTCCATCACTCACCGTACAAACACATGTCTCTAAATACATTTAGCAAGGCCAAAAGCAACGACCGATATTTTTTTCTAAGAAAAAAAGAACATTTAAAAACAAATACATGTTCTATTCATATACACTAACAACTAATAAATACAGAAAAGATATAAACATTTATATATTTCTCGTATTAATTTGATACATATATATATATATATATATATATTTATTTATTCATATCTCTCTCAATATAGATATATACATATGTTCATATCTTTTATCTCTGTCTTATACATATATATATATATATATATATATATATATTTCTTTTCTCTTTTTAAAATATACTAGCGACCTATTAATAATGTACTACACATTGGGCATTGTGATGAATTTCTGTTAGGTTTTGTCCGTGTGTTTTTTCGTTTCATAAAATGGCTAATATATTAGGGCATTTACATGAACAATAAAAAACACTTCCTCCTTTAACAAGTTAAGTGAAATTAATAAATATTTCTTCTGTGTTTGCAACGAAATCAAACGCCATTTTGTGCTGCGATTAAAAAAACAGACTCGATTCTTGTTTAGAATCGAGTCTGTTTTTTTAACTGTAGCATACAATGGCGTTTTGTAATCAATCAGTTGTTTTCTGATTGATTACAAAATATATTACTAGACGGAATATATGACGTTTGTCTTGCGATGTCTTCTTTCACCGTCTGTGTTTGCCCGCAATGTTTTCACTGTTTCTACGCCTCTTTTTAAACAATTTAATGTGTAATTTACTAACCTTTTTTTCTATAAATAAACAGAAGTCAGTCGGAGTTACGGTAATTGTCTCGTGAACGTTGGTTTAACATGTTTTCAATTATATATTATATTTAAGACATACGCTGTAAGTCCGGAGTATCCTGAACCTTGAGTTTATGAAAACTTTTAAGTGATTCAACGCAACACAATGTATAGAGCTATCATCGAATACAGCGTTATGTAATGCCCGGAATGGTTGGTTATAAGTAGCAAAAGAGGGAAGATGCTCGAGAGATTGATTGAGTGTTCTGACTGAAAGTAAGATCATTTGTATGGAAAATAATTATATATTCAACGGTATGAATAGGTAGATTAAATAGATGGGTGACTAACTAACGGGTGTCCGGCAGATTTATGCTGAGGCTGGAGCCAAAAAGAATTTTCATTCGTGAAAGTATATAGCATATTATTTGTTACTTTTTATTAACGTCAGCGTCTTATTGGTCTAAATCGGTGGTTCTACAACGTTAGTTAGCTTGCCATCTTTTTGCACCCAAGCTCATATACATTAAAATACAAATATATATCCACGTATTAGCAATGATCCAAATATGTATCCGATGTGCGTGGATTTGTTTTGTTGATACATATTGTAGAATTGCGTGTAAGAAAACATACTCAACTGATATATTCTGTTCCGTTCGGTTGCCGTGTGATACCACATGTTTAAAACATGTCAGCACAATGCAAACAGTAACTCTCCAAACATTCAACTCCGTCGTTCGAATATGAAAACTCGTCATGCAATGCTCGTTTTAAATTTAATGTTTCTAACGTAATGATGTTTCTAAATTAAATAAACGTATGTTTCCCTAAATCTAAGAAAAATAAAAATAATATTGTTTGTTGCTGTACGTTAACTACCAGTTTTATTTAAACTACCCCCTACCTGAATGTGATAACGGTTTCGGTGCTGGAAAGTTTGTCCGCATTTTTCCAAATTGGTATACAGATCGAACAATTCTTTGTTCAAATCTTATTGAATGGCAATTAGCTATCCAATATTTTAAGATCGTGTTGCTCCACACAATTGTAAATGTTGCAAATAGTGCGAAATTAATCGTATGAAATGAATCACTGTAAAAACATGTGTTCTCTAATGGTGTAAAGTATTATAATTCGTTCATTTGCAGTGAACCAAGTTAAAATAAAATACATGTAGTTCGTTTGTAACTGATTGTTATGCTACTACATAACGTACAGCCGTCTTATAAGACTTGTTTTCGCAATGTAAAAAGTAATTGATTAAAAAAGGAATATAAGTTCAATTGTAATATTTAAAACTCTACTTCTAAAATTACGATCGATGTATTATTTCTTGTGTAATTACTTTTCAATATTCTCGCCAAACATGTACATATATTATGATTTTATATATTCAATGCAATACTATAATAGATTATGTATAACTACAGAGTATCTCATCACTCTACTTGTCTCATTTAGGCAACTGGTGTTTTGTAATAGCATTAGTAATAATGCTTGAAAAAAAACGTGTAATAGTACTACATACTATAGTAATAGTACTACATACTATAGTAATAGTACTACATACTATAATAGGTTATGTATAACTACAAGGCATCTCATCACTCTACTTGTCTCATTTAGGCAACTGGTGTGTTGTCATAGCATTAGTAATAATGCTTGAAAAAAAACGTGTAATAGTACTACATACTATAGTAATAGTACTACATACTATAGTAATAGTACTACATACTATAATAGGTTATGTATAACTACAAGGCATCTCATCACTCTACTTGTCTCATTTAGGCAACTGGTGTGTTGTCATAGCATTAGTAATAATGCTTGGAAAAAAAACGTGTCCGTGTGTGTATTATCTCTAAAAATGAAGAAAAATCAATCATTCTCATTGTGTAATCTGGTTTCTAAACGAGTTTCATACTTTTTTATAACCTATTGTGCTGATGTAGTACTATTACATTTAATATCAATACAGTGTCAACGTGTTATCACTACACCTATTCGGACTTTAAAAAAAGCAGTGTATTCAATAACACCGGGAGAAATCGGATATCTTCGGCCGCGATATCGCTAGATTTCGACAATGAAAAAAAAACACGTATGGATACCTCTTAAAAGGCTTGTTAAACCCGCATATTTACATTACAATAAATGTTATTTATTTGAAAAATTAATCTCTTGCATAGTGTTATATAGTTTCAAAAATAGTTCAGTATTTTTATTTACCGATTCTTCTGATATAGTATTATTGCATTCAATATATACTTGTATGTTTATTCCTCGTTCAATGCATTTTTGTTGCTAATCATTCACCGAAACAGGAACACAGAGTAAATAAACAAAGTAGCGTGATGTCTTTCTGTCAGAACTATATTTGAAATAGCATTTCCATCACCAGACGATCAGATTAAATGAATGCAGATTTGTGTGTATCTTACACGCTATTTCTAGAAATAGCTACACGTGTGAAAGTATATTTAACGCTTTAGTCTTAAATATTATCAGAATCCTGCATATATAATTCATGAGCGTATACGTAGAGATTAGGTTTGAAATAGCATGTTTACGGCTAACTGTCCATATTGAATGACTGCATGGTTTTTTGGTGTTTTTTTTAGATTCATCAACTGATTTTTGTAAGAGAACCGTTTTTTATCAGACGATCTGACAAACTTTAGTTGGAAATACTATTCCTGACGAGTCGACATTTTTTATGAGACTTGTCCTTTGGTTATTTAAACGACTGAAGGGAATAGTCTGTCATACCGATGTAAACATACAATGTTGTTTTCTAACACTTGGGGATGTAAAGTTGACATTCGTTAACGAATCTTTAAACCTGCGAACGAAGTCGCTGGGAGCGATCTCACTTTTTAGCTACCTTATCTTTTACTCAACATTTTTTAATCAAGCTTCACGGAATCGCGATGGAGCATTTACACGGCATTTCGAAAATAGCTATTACCTTTTTTCCAGTCACCTCTGTTTGGTCTATATCGACCTGACTGAGTTGTCGACATCAGTCATGAACGCAGTTAGTAGGCAAAAGCCAGCACTTCTGTTACTAAGAAAAAAGCAACAGAATCGACAGACCTCAGCACGCAAGCTATTACTAAAACATTATTTTCAGATGAGTTCTAGCGAAATAACGTAATCGCAATACTATTTGGATGTTTTCCCCAAAAGGAAATCTAATTTTCGAACAGTAATAATACTCGAAGATAAGCGATGAAATTGGAATCGGTACTGAAAGCATTCCGAAAGGACAAACATAATGTATATTAATTTATCAGTTTTACTTGGGTAATTAATGGAAACTGTTATACAACAGATAATACCAAATGTTCAGAATTAAGAGGTTTCGAGAATACGTGCTTTCGCGAGAACATTTCTGAGTAAGATCATTAGGATAGGCGCATGGACGCTGACACTCAGCATTTGTTAATCTGTTGTTCTGATACAAGGGCTTTTTTTCGCGCGAATTGTTTCGATGGCCTATGTCGCAATGCAATCGGGCAAACAAGTGTGAAACATTGTAAAAAAGCTAGTGCAGCGCGCGTTTGACTTCATATAGATTGGCTCATGTGACGCCAAGGTTATCTGTTCGCCTATCCATGCTACATTACAAATGAGAAGAAAGACATCAAATGACAATTTAATGAGTGTCGTATTTTCTAATATAGAACTTATATCTATATGTGTATGTGTCACGCTTTAGTTGTAAATAACATGTACGTATTTCCATAAAGTGTGCTCCGTTTATTCGTTACATCCGTCCGTTAAGATTCAGTTTGAAATTGTATTTTATCGCTGCTTGTCCATGTTAAATGATAGTATAGAATGTGAGATACTAAATAGATATTTATAAAATAGAAAGTGTGTTTTCTTAATGTGCATTTCCTTCAATTGAATCTCAGAATAAGTAGACATACATCCACTTATTCAAGCCTGTTCGACATCTTCTTTATGAATGTATATCTCCATCGAGATTAAATAAGGCATGACAGATTATCATGCGAACTTTCCAGTCCTCAATATCTTGTAGAAATCATTACACCACGTGTTTTATCAACTTTCGAACGTTAATGGTAGACAGAAAACCTGGCCATAAAAGAAACGCGTTATATCTCGCGAGTTATATTAATGCCAGATAAATGATATAGAGAACGCGCATTCCAATCTAATTGTACTGGTTTTAACTTGGAAATAGTGCATTGTTCTCTCTAAGCGCAAAGTGAAGTTTTACTTATTGCCGATATCAACGTATGTGCATCCATCTAGTTGTTATTATCGTTAAGCACAAATAATTATTCAACACCACCAAAGTCTGTATGTATATATCTATTATATAAACGTCACCTGTCTGTATGTATGTATGTATGTATGTTGGTCTTCTCCTCCGATACTACCCAACAGAAACTCACGCAGATGACATTATTAAAACCAGCCAGCCCCCAGACGTGCTATCTCTGAAAATTGGGGGGAAACGTTCATATTTTCGTATAGAAATGGCTCGAAACGTTGAAGGGGGGGGATGTTTTAAAAAATCAAGACATAGTACAAAAACGATTTGCGCATGCGTGAAATATATGTCACTTCCTCAATAAGACCATTTTGAACGCGCCAAATATGAAAAACGTAAGTTTACGTACTTTTTTTATTTGTTTCTGTAATCAACAATTATAAACAACTTAATTTTTATTTAAACAAAAAAATTCGCTAATATTATTTGTTTATTAAACGTATCGTAAAAAATATATATATATATATGAGTTTATTATGCATTCTGTCCTCGTGGGGAGGCAAGTAATAACCGACACAAAAACATTTTTGTTTAGTTTTCCAACGTGAAACGCAATATATTTTAATAAATAAACAAAATATATACATTGGCCTCACCATCCATAATCAACAATTAAGATCGATAATTTTATTTACAAATATTTCTATAACTTAATTTTTTTGTTTATTAAACGTATCGTAAAAAAAAAAACACGATATGACTTTATTATGCAATCTCCCTTCGTGGGGACGCAAGTAAATATTTACATTTCTCTTCGTAAGCGAAATAAAACGGTATTTTCACACTTAAATAAAAACATTTGACTGACAAGTGTTCATCCCCCCCCCCCCCAAAAAAAACACAACAAATTAAAATATATTTATTGCTAATATTATTTGTTTATTAAACGTATCGTAAAAAAAAATATATATATATGAGTTTATTATGCATTCTGTCCTCGTGGGGAGATACAAAAACATGTTTGTTTAGTTTCCCAACGTGAAACGCAATATATTTTAATAAATAAACAAAATATATACATTTTAAAAAATAACTGTACATCAGGCATAATCAACAATTAAGATCGATAATTTTATTTACAAATATTTCTATAACTTAATTTTTTTGTTTATTAAACGTATCGTAAAAAAAAAAAACACGATATGACTTTATTATGCAATCTCCCTTCGTGGGGACGCAAGTAAATATTTACTTTTCTCTTCGTAAGCCAACCCCAAATAAAACGGTAAAACATTTGACTGACAATTGTTCATTCCCCCCCCCCCAAAAAAAAACACAACAAATTAAAATATATTTATTTTATTCATCTAATTCAGCTCTTATCATTGTTGCTACAATACTAACGTAATAAGTTCAGAAACAAAAAAACACTTACAGATTTAGCGATTGTTATTCTATTATTTATTCTTTCTTCGTAGCATTTTCACGTTAGCAAACAGTTTAATTTATTTTGCACAAAGAATACACATCAAACATATGATATTATAATACATACTAAACAATATTCCAAATAACTTTTATATTTCGTAGGGGGGGAATTCAGTTGGTAAATTTATAGAAGTGCACCTTTCGTATTTCGACCCCTAAAAAAAAAAGTATCAACTTTTTTGGCAAAATTACATGTAAACAGCCTCAACAAATATCCGCTATGAAAAAAATTTATGAAAATTGTTATTATTTTAGATTTTAGGAGGGGGGCACTTTCCTATATAAGTTATACGTAAAGTGAGCAGCACGCATTTCTGGTCCACAGAATCTCAACTCTCGTATTTCGACCTCTAAAAGAAAAAAAAAGTTTCTACTTTTTTGGCAAAATTACATGTAAACAGCCTCAACAAATATCCGTTATAAAAAAAATTTATGAAATTTGTTATTTTAGATGTTTGGAGGGGGGGTCACTTTCCTATATAAGTTATACGTAAAGTGAGCACGCATTTCTTGACCACTTAGAATCGCACCTCTCGTATTTCGACCCCTAAAAAAAAAAAAAGTTTCTACTTTTTTGGCAATATTACATGTAAACTACCTCAACAAATATCCGCTATGAAAAAAAAATTATTAAAATTATTATTTTAGATGTTAAGAGGGGGGGTCACTGTTTTAAGAGTTTTTAATCTATGCATTTGTATGTTTTTGAATGTTTTTAATGTTTTAAATGTTTTTTTTTATTCTATGCATTTTGGGCGCTTATGGTCACGTTTTGCAAAATGAATGTCGCAGAAAAAATAAGAATGTGTTATTTATTATAGTTTTATTCTTTTAAATGCTTAATTTTTTTGCTTAGTTGGATATTCCGAACAAAGCAACACTAACCCTAACCCTTACAAAAAAAATTGTATTTGTGAAAAGTCTCAAAATTTTAAAAAGTTTCTTTTTTCGGAATATCCAACCAAACACTAACCCTAACCCCCAAAAATGTAAGCATTTAAAAAGAATAAGTCTGTTTTTGTCCGTTTCAAAAGCTATATCAGTACCAAAATGCCCAAATGTGTACCTGCCCCCCCCCTTCGCCCCAAATAAAATCTAAAATAACGTTTGTTGAATATTTCTTTCAACACGTGTTCGCTAGGGTGCGATTCTAAGTGGTCAAGAAATGCGTGCTCACTTTACGTATAACTTATATAGGAAAGTGCCCCCCCCCTCCTAACATCTAAAATAACAAATTTCATTTTTTTTTTTCATAGCGGATATTTGTTGAGGCTGTTTACATGTAATTTTGCCAAAAAAGTAGAAACTTTTTTTTTTTTTTTTAGGGGTCGAAATACGAGAGTTGAGATTCGGTGGACCAGAAAGGCGTGCTCACTTTACGTATAACTTATATAATAAAATACCCCCCCTCCTAAATTCTAAAATAATAACAATTTTCATACATTTTTTTCTTAGCAGATATTTTTTGAGGCTGTTTACATGTAATTTGCCAAAAAAAAGTAGAAACTTTTTTTTTAGGGGTCGAAATACGAAAGGTGCACTTCTATAAATTTACCAAAAAAATTATACTCTAACATATAAGATACAATTTTTTTAACGTTTTCCTTCTGTTAAGAAATATACACCTCAAGAATCAATATATACCAATAATTATACCTTTCACTTCTTTTATAAACAAACAAATATGTGACTTCTACACTATTTGGACCGGACTGATTAGTTTATACTAAGCAAATACTTTTTACAAATGGGATTTCAATTATCCTTTCATTTTTTTTTTTTAAAACAAATCTGTGACTTCTATACTATTTGGACCGACCTGTTTGGTAGAATTCGTTCGTAAACTAAGCAAATACTTTTTACAAATGGGATTTCCATTAACGACTATGAGAAAAAAATATTCAAAAAACGACATCCTTGAATTTTATTGTAATAAATACGCGTGGACATGTATTCAATTTACACGGATTTTCTATTTTCGTCATCATTACACGTAACGGACATCGACTACCTATAACTAAGCCGACGTAATCAAATACGAATTTGTAAACGTCGCTAATTAAATATGATATACTTCTACAAAAAACAAAATGAATAATTCCGATATTTCATATTATAATAATTAAAAAAAAAAAAAACACCTAACAATTAATATAAAGATTTACATTTTACTTATTTACATGAAGTTAAAACAACTGTTACTTATACAGAATTTGAACTTTCTTAGAATCGTTTTAAACGATCACTATTGACTAATCACTAACTACTCATTTCATTGATAAATTTTCACTTCAGAAATTACTGTTGCCTACTTTCAGAAACTTTTCATTCATACAATAAGATAAATCGATGACTTTACATTCAGTTTGGCACTTCCGGTTGACTCGGTGGAATGAATGGAACTCTTCAATTATTAAGTCCAAGTGACGTTTGAAATGCAGAACTACCCTTACTTATTACAATAAAAAATATTCCCCCACCCACCCCCACCTAAATATATAAGACAGCGACTACATAATAACGTGCCACCCATTATAAATAATATTACAATATTTTTATAAATAATATTACAATATTTTTAAGTATAAAAACTCATCCGACATAATCAAATATGAATTCGTAAACGTCGATAATAAAATATGATACACTTCTTTTTAAGGCATTAGAACTTTACACGATAAAAAAACAATTAACAAATTCGGATATTTTCCATTATAATAAATTTTTTTAAAAAACCCATTAAACTCACAAAAAAAATAAAAAAACAATTGCTGAAATTTTTTAATAAACACTTACTCTGTCTGTGATAAGGGGGCCTTTGAAAATTAAAGAGGCCTACAGAGCCACATTACAATCACCCCCCCCCTCCCAAAACTGCTGCCCTTATATTAAATACATTTTCTTCTTTTTTCAACATACACTAATTGACATTAATTTAGACTTAGATTTACCCGTGAGGCGGTGGCAAGCGACATATTGTCGATAGTGTTCACCACTCGACTACAACAATATTTCTGTTTCACACTTACTACAATAACTTCCAGTAGTATTTACTGACCAACACATCAGATTTGTTTGCCTTTCAAGCTCCATACGGAAATATAATTTACATGCTTTAAATAGTTATTAATGCCCCCCCCCCCTTTATTTGCCCAATTGATACACATCAGAAACATATTACATACAATAACATATCCTTTGGACTTTTAACACAATACATGGTTCAGATCAAAATTGGTTTAATTTCTTGCAAATCAGACGTGACTAACCTGCCACATTTTCAAGATTTTCATAGCAAGAGTTTTCCATCTAAAGCTAGGTATCCAACTCCTAATGAAAGGAAACTTTTTAGGAGTGGTCATAGCATACATGTACACTGTTGAGTGGCAGAAAAGAGGATTGCCACATGCTCATTGTCTGGTTTGGCTTCAACAAAAATTGAGATCCTCTGACATAGATTCAGTTATCAGTGCGGAAATTCCGGATCCAGTGGCAGATCCGGTTTTACATGATATCATTAGGCACCATATGATTCATGGACCATGTGGAAACATAAACAGATGTTCACTCTGTCTCAAAGATGGACACTACAGTAAGAGATATCCCAGACACTTCTTGAGTGAAACTCAATCGGATACAAATGGCTACCCACAATATCGACTATCTCCTTTAGCTGGAGGTTTTGAGACGACAGTTACCCTACCTGGCAACATAACGGTTCCTGTAGACAACCGATGGGTTGTACCACATAATAAACTGCTTTGTAAGATTTTTGATGCACATATCAATGTCGAATACTGCAACAGCGTGAAATCAATAAAATACATTTGTAAATATGTAAATAAAGGTAGTGATCAAGCTATCTTCACAATTGAAAGTAATGCTCATGATGAAGTTAAGAGATACGAAACAGGACGTTACATATCAACCAATGAAGCCATTTGGAGAATACTTAACTTTCACATACATGTACATCATCCCCCAGTTATTCACCTATCAGTTACTCTAGAAAATTGACAGCGGATATACTTTACTGAAAGTACTGCAGCAGATAGAGTTGCAAATCCACCTACAACCACTCTAACAGCTTTCTTCAAATTGTGTCAAACAGATTTTTTTGCACGTACACGTTTTTACTCGGAAGTTCCACTTTATTATACCTGGGACAGTAAAACTAAGCTCTTCAAGCGACAACTGAACTGTGTAGAACACAATAAAAATTCCAATATTCATTGCCACCATTTTCTTTTTCAGTAAGTCACAAATTTCAAACTCATCAAGAGTTTTTAGAATTCTAAATTCATTTTAACTACATTTTGTTTATACAAATTACCAATTCTAAAATGACAACTCTCCCAGAGTTTAGAATAATTAAATAATGAATGATGCCCCCCCCCCCTGAGTTGAGAATAATTAGAAAATGAATGACACATCCACCAGAGTTGAGAATGACTTAAAAATGAATGACACCTCTCCAGAGTTGAGAATAACTAAAAATGAATGACAGTTGAGAATTGACTAAAAGAACATGGTTTTGGTTGCTTAACATCCAAACATGCCTCCCAAAATTCAACCTCTGGTCCCTGTTCTGGAAGGTGGTAACAGGGTAAAACAGTGTAAATGCTTAGGAGGTTATGGATGTAACTTTACACCAGTTCTTATAGCCCGTTTCACTCTGTATAACCCTGGCTAACAAGGCTCTGGTAATGTATTCTTCAACTATTTTGTTTCAAACAAGTATTTTTATTTGCTTGCTATTTATTCTATTACTTTGTCGATGTTACATTCAATAAACAGCATGTGTATTATTCTATTAACTATGCAACACCATATAAATACTGCCACATGATATAAACCAAACCATGCACACAAATGAAGCAAGGGAGACAGTCGGACAGATAGGGGAAAACAGTCATTATCAGAGAAAATATTTTTTTACTTTTTTGGTGCACATTCTTTTTTTTATAATTATTTTCACTTTCTAAGTAAATGTTTGAAAACTATTAGCACTGAAACTTAGTGAAAACAATGGCACTTTGGTGAGAAGTGAAATGACTGTATAGTCCCATTGAGACTCCCTCGTGAATATAGTAAGGCACCTCACCCAACAGGCAATAGTAAATACATCTCCTATTAGAAAGTTACACAAAGGAAAACGTCAACACAAATTTACACTAGAGTATTGATTTACTCCTCTCCAGGAGTTAGGCACAAGGTCAGTTTTTATCTTACTCCCACAATAAAAAAAATCACTAACTACTCATTTCATTGATAAATTTTCACTTCAGAAATTACTGTTGCCTACTTTCAGAAACTTTTCATTCATAGAATAAGATAAATCGATGATTTTACATTCAGTCTGGCACTTCCGGTTGACTCGGTGGAATGAATGGAACTCTTCAATTATTAAGTCCAAGTGACGTTTGAAATGCAGAACTATCCTTACTTATTACAATAAAATATCAGAATTTGTTAAAGTTTTTGTATTGTTTTTTTTCTTATTTTTTAGAGTTTAAAGTTTTTTTTTTTTTTTTTTTTTTTTTAAATGAAAGATCCGTGTAAACGGATTAAATGTTCCCCCACCCACCCCACCTAAATATATACGATAGCGACTACATAATAACGTGCCACCCATTATAAATATTACAATATTTTTATAAATAATATTACAATATTTTTAAGTATAAAAACTCATCCGACACAATCACATATGCATTCGTAAACGTCGATAATTAAATATGATACACTTCTTTTTAAGGCATTAGAACTTTACACGATAAAAAAACAATTGACAAATTCGGATATTTTCCATTATAATAAATTAAAAAAAAAAAAAAATTAAACTCACAAAAAAAAAATTAAAAAACAATTGCTGAAATTTTTTAATAAACACTTACGACAATTAAGAGAAATTCAGACTAACACAGGACTCACTGCTTCAGTTATTTTTTTTGTGTGTGTGTAATCATTATGAACAATTTCTTTTTAATACATGACTTTAGTTTGATGTATGATTAGTAAAAAAAAAAAGATCACTGATCATCACAAACGAAGGACTCTATAATAATAACTCTATTGCAATAATAACTACGTCATAGCTCTCATGTTTTTAATTACCTATTCCTCAAAATCATAAAAGAAAGAACATTCTTTGGGGTGGATTCTTGATGTTAGCAAGTCACTAATAAGAACTTAACACAAACATTTCAGTACTTTCATATTTTGAGTTTTAAAAAGTGATTATTAATGATGTACATTTTTAGCCACATCATTTTGATTACTGTACTCATTCAATTGAATAATATATTTTCTAATTTCATCTTCCATTTCAGACAATTTGGTTGTTTTTCCCAATTACATCTTTCATTTAAGTGAATTTGCCTACTTAGTTTCATTAACCACACAATCAACCTGGAGATTTCGATGATGACAATGTAGCTTGAAATTTATTTTTATATTCTTTTATATAAAATAAAGACTATAGCAAAAATCTTATTACAAATAATCAAAATGAGGACGGTTAAAAAAACGTTTTATTACTAAAACATCACGGTTGAACAATGTGTTTCTGTGATTGATATCATTAAGTGCTGCAGTTCCTTTTTTAAATTTGTGTTTTTATCTTTTGACACAATTACACATTCTCAAAAGACACATTAAAATAAAAATCACCCATTTAAATATAAAATTGTTTTTGTTTTTTTTCATTATATTCTTGCTTGAAAGTGGTGAACAAACTTAAAATAAATGTGTTTCAATATATTGAGCAATAAACTAATCATTTTTCATAAATATGTTAAGCACATTTTTTGACTATTGTTTTGTTGTTCATGCCTAGGTTTATAATCTGAAACAAACTCAGGAGCAATACATTATTACTGCACTAGGACACTTTCTAAATGTTATATTTTGTAGAAAACACTGATCAGTTCCCTAGATGCAACAGATGTGTGCAATAATGCAGTAGGACACGCAAAACATAGTAAATGCTGCATTCGGATGTACTTAATACTCTAGATAGAGCAAGTATGTGTTATAATATAGTGTGACTCTTAGTATGTCTTATGGTGAATCTAACAGTGCACAATATCATAGAGATAGCATGTGTGTAATTTACTAATGGATATATACTAAATCAGTAACTGTTCAACATGTTAGATAGAACAGTGTAACACTTGGTAAGGTGTACCTGCTTAATCTGTCGGTGTTCTTTACCCTAAATACAGCAGCTTTCTGTAAATTCGGTCTATTCTACTTTTAACTAGAATGATCAGTCACCACAATACCACATTTACTCATAACCTTATATTTGCTTTTTGCTTTATTGAACAAGTTGTAAACTTTCATTGTTTTTAGTTTTTACGGACGTTAACCAAACACTTAGACTGGTACCGACTTCAGTTACCAATTAAGGGTTGTAGCATCCATCTGAACAAATACTAAACTTTGAATTATTTACTTGCAGAAAATATGAAAAAATTACATTCAAAACAGGCTTTCAAAAGTGTTCTAAAGTAATAAAAATGTA
Organism: Sepiola atlantica; assembly: GCA_963556195.1. Lineage (NCBI taxonomy): Eukaryota > Metazoa > Mollusca > Cephalopoda > Sepiida > Sepiolidae > Sepiola > Sepiola atlantica. Next base: position 55,260,490 of record OY744526.1, on the reverse strand, counting down.
TATCCTACTATAACTAGAATGTTAGTCACCACAATACCACATTTACTCATAACACAAATTAGACACAAGACCATCAGAAGTGTGGGAAAGAGTGTCGTCGGTCATCATTGTTCTAACATATGAAAAAAAATTTATATTTCTATGTTTCCCCAGCTAAGACATTTGTTGCTGAGCAAGGTTAGTGGAAGGTTAACATAAAATAGTAAATTCTTTACAGTAAGGTAACATTGGCATTTTCCCTTTAATGTTATCAATAATTAAACACTGCTTTTAATGTTATCCAGTAAAAGAGAATAGCAAATCAGTCAGCATTTTTTTACATTGAAATTTAACAAGTTCTAGGCGCTTGATTGTGATAGTGCTCTCTTGGCCTCCTTATTTTAAAAGTGCTCATTATCCTACATAGAACGAGTGTTTAATTAAATAGAGTTCAATATCCTAGATAGAGCAGATGTGTTTATTATACACACCATAGCACAGGATTAAAAAAAAAAAACTGATGTTCGGGGAGCAGTGAAACAGTGAAACAGTCAAAGCTGGAGGTTCGGGAAAAGATTCAGAGCTTGCAGTATATGAAAGAGTCACCCTGATGTTTAAGGAGTCGGAGCCAGCTCTTCAGGAAGTAGTCAGGTCCTAATTGTTCGGGTAGGAGTCAGAGCCTGATGTTCAGGAAAGAGTCAAGGCCTGGAGTTCAACCCGAATGGTATATTACGGAGTCTGAGTAGAATGGGATAGGAAGGGTCCCCATAGTTAGCACTATTATTTATATTCATATAAAATAATGTCTCGATCGGTGAATTTAAAAGAAAAAATTATTCTTCCCCATTGATACCATTTATTATATTCATATAAAATATTTAATCAGTGGTCAACCTAGGTTATTTAATCTAACGTACACAAACATGAAAGAAGTAAATAGACACCATTATTATCATAAACAAAGACTGCTGTCAGAGGGGCCTGATCGACCTAGGTTATTTTATCTAACATACACGGACATGAAGAAGTAAATAAAAAAACACCCTTATTAACATTAATAATGAAGACAAATATGGTACTTTTAATAGAAATGTTACATTTTTACTCCAGGGAATGGAGAGGTAGTGCAGAGTTTAGGGGAGGCCGGTGATAGTGTAGCCAGGGTGAATTGGCAACCATGTACGTGACATCTTTTACTCCTGGCAACTGTGGAAGGAGGGCGACTGGAGAAGTGATCCCCTGTGCAACGCCAATAGGTACGTATATAGTATGCGCACCGGGCTGTAATAGGTACGTATATAGCATGTGAACATGGATGGCGATAAGTACGTACATACCATGCGCACCTGGGCGACAATAGATACGGATTTAGCATTCACACCAGAGTGGCGATAGGTACTTATATATTATGTACCTATATAGAAGGCACAGACAGAGGTGGTACTTTTTATAGAAATATGTCATACTTTTGCCCTGGCCAACGTAAGAGGAATGGTGGAGAAGAAACAGCTTTCGCAAAAGGCAAAATGAGAAAGTAGCTGTGAAATTGGGCGACCAGAGAAGAGAAAAGTAGAAAGATAAAGAGACAGCTATAGAGAAAGGGAGAGAAATCGAAGTTTGAATATAAAGATGTTGAATATAAAGATGTTACACACGTGATTTTTCTTCTATTCAATAACCTGAGCAACGCCGGGTAGCCCTGTCATCATGTTCTTTTTAAGTAAGTCACCACTTTCAAACTCCTCAAGAGTTTTCAGAATTCTAAATTCATTTAAACTACATTTTTTTATACAAATTACCAATTCTAAAATGACAACTCTCCCAGAGTTTAGAATAATTAAATAATGAATGATGCCCCCCCCCCTGAGTTGAGAATAATTAGAAAATGAATGACACATCTACCAGAGTTGAGAATGACTTAAAAATGAATGATACCTCTCCAGAGTTGAGAATAACTTAAAAATGAATGACAGTTGAGAATTGACTAAAAGAACATGGTTTTGGTTGCTTAACATCCAAACATGCCTCCCAAAATTCAACCTCTGGTCCCTGTTCTGGGAGGTGGTAACAGGGTAAAACAGTGTAAATGCTTAGGAGGTTATGGATGTAACTTTACACCAGTTCTTATAGCCCGTTTCACTCTGTATAACCCTGGCTAACGAGGCTCTGGTAATGTATTCTTCAACTATTTTGTTTCAAACAAGTATTTTTATTTGCTTGCTATTTATTCTATTAGTTTGTCGATGTTACATTCAATAAACAGCATGTGTATTATTCTATTAACTATGCAACACCATATAAATACTGCCACATGATATAAACCAAACCATGCACACAAATGAAGCAAGGGAGACAGTCGGACAGATAGGGGAAAACAGTCATTATCAGAGAAAATATTTTTGTTTACTTTTTTGGTGCACATTCTTTTTTTTATAATTATTTTCACTTTCTAAGTAAATGTTTGAAAACTATTAGCACTGAAACTTAGTGAAAACAATGGCACTTTGGTGAGAAGTGAAATGACTGTATAGTCCCATTGAGACTCCCTCGTGAATATAGTAAGGCACCTCACCCAACAGGCAATAGTAAATACATCTCCTATTAGAAAGTTACACAAAGGAAAACGTCAACACAAATTTACACTAGAGTATTGATTTACTCCAGTCCAGGAGTTAGGCACAAGGTCAGTTTTTATCTTACTCCCACAAGTCGGGTTGGGAAAGTGGGGTTTAAAAATTGCCTGGGCAGCCCCGTCGGCATTCCCCGGTAGGGGCGCCTCAGGCAGTAAGCAATAAACTTACTCCTCCCCAAAGAGGGGAGGCAAAGCCTGGGAAGGTGGACCTCCTAGAACTACACAGGACAGACCCATAGACCGGCGTAAATCAAGCCCCAAAGGCCAAGACGATACCAGTTTATGGGGTGCAGTATCCATGGAACAGATGCTACACTTTGATCTTAGCCAAAAGGCGTTATTTAACCCCTACCCACAATAGGAATATGTGACACAAGGTAGGAAAGTGGGATTTGAAAAGCCAGCGCTCGAGAAGGTGAGCACTCTGGCCATTAAAAATTTCCTGGGCAGCCCCGTCGGCATTCCCCGGTAGGGGCGCCTCAGGCAGTAAGCAATTAACTTACTCCTCCCCAAAGAGGGGAGGTAAAGCCTGAGAGGGTGGACCTCCTAGAACTGCACAGGACAGATCAGACCAACAGACCGGCGGAAACCAAGCCCCGAAGGCCAAGACAATACCGATCTATGAAGTGCAGTATCCATCGGAACAGATACTACACTTTGATCTTAGCCAAAAGGCGTTATTTAATCCCCACCCACAATAGGAATATGTGGCACAAGGTCTGAAAGTGGGATTTGAAAAGCCAGCGCTCGAGAAGGTGAGCACTCTGGCCATTACAAATTTCCTGGGCAGCCCTGTCGACATTCCCTGACAGGGGCGCTTCAGGCAGCAAGCAATTAACTTACTCCTCCTCAAAGAGGGGAGGTTAAGCCTGGGAGGGTGGACCTCTTAGAACTGCACAGGACAGATCAGACTCACAGACCGGCGGAAACCAAGCCCCGAAGGCCAAGACAACACCGATCCATGAAGTGCAGCACCCATCGGAAAGATACCACACTTTGATCTTAGCCAAAAGGCCAAGCTATTTTACTACTAAACAATATCTTAGTTCTGTTTCAGTTTGGAATTGCTTAACAGCCTGAGATCCCCCAGTACCAGAAAATCTCAATTGAAGCAGCCTTTTTCAATAGAGTACAGCATTTGTTCTTTGTAATTTTATATCTTTTACTACAAAACTATCTATTTTTAAACAAACTGCATTTTATCCTTTTCTATTCACAATTCAGAACACCTTTGAAATAGATTCCTTTATGTTCTATATATTTGATGCTTTCTTTCCTTCAGATTTGATTATCAGAGTCCGGCTATACCACAATTTGAATTAAGAGAAATTCAGACTACCCATTACCTTATGCATGGATTAATAGACACTATTTATTCTTATAAACACAGGACTCACTGCTTCAGTTATTTTTTTTGTGAGTGTGTAATCTTTATGAACAATTTCTTTTTAATACATGACTTTAGTTTGATGTATGATTAGTAAAAAAAAAAAAGAAGATCACTGATCATCACAAACGAAGGACTCTGTTCTTGCAATAATAACTATGTCATAGCTCTCATGTTTATAATTATCTATTCCTCAAAATCATAAAAGAAAGAACATTCTTTGGGGTGAATTCTTGATGTTAGCAAGTCACTAATAAGAACTTACCACAAACATTTCAGTACTTTCATATTTTGAGTTTTAAAAAGTGATTATTAATGATGTACATTTTTAGCCACATCATTTTGATTACTGTACTCATTCAATTGAATAATATATTTTCTAATTTCATCTTCCATTTCAGACAATTTGATTGTTTTTCTCAATTACATCTTTCATTTAAGTGAATTTGCCTACTTAGTTTCATTAACCACACAATCAACCTGGAGATTTCGATGATGACAATGTAGCTTGAAATTTATTTTTATATTCTTTTATATAAAATGAAGACTATAGCAAAATCTTATTACAAATAATCAAAATGAGGACGGTTAAAAAAACGTTTTATTACTAAAACATCACGATTGAACAATGTGTTTCTGTGATTGATATCATTAAGTGCTGCAGTTCCTTTTTTAAATTTGTGTTTTTATCTTTTGACACAATTACACATTCTCAAAAGACACATTAAAATAAAAATCACCCATTTAAATATAAAATTGTTTTTTTTTTTTTTCATTATATTCTTGCTTAATGTGGTGAACAAACTTAAAATAAATGTGTTTCAATATATTGAGCAATAAACTAATCATTTTTCATAAATATGTTAAGCACATTTTTTGACTATTGTTTTGTTGTTCATGCCTAGGTTTATAATCCGAAACAAACTCAGGAGCAATATATTATTACTGCACTAGGATACTTTCTAAATGTTATATTTTGTAGAAAACACTGATCAGTTCCCTAGATGCAACAGATGTGTGCAATAATGCAGTAGGAGACGCAAAACATAGTAAATGCTGCATTCGGATGTACTTAATACTCTAGATAGAGCAAGTATGTGTTATAATATAGTGTGACTCTTAGTATGTCTTATGGTGAATCTAACAGTGCACAATATCATAGAGATAGCATGTGTGTAATTTACTAATGGATATATACTAAATCAGTAACTGTTCAATATGTTAGATAGAACAGTGTAACACTTGGTAAGGTGTACCTGCTTAATCTGTCGGTGTTCTTTACCCTCAATACAGCAGCTGTCTGTAAATTCGGTCTATTCTACTTTTGACTAGAATGATCAGTCACCACAATACCACATTTACTAATAACCTTATATTTGCTTTTTGCTTTATTGAACAAGTTGTAAACTTTCATTCTTTTTAGTTTTTACGGACGTTAACCAAACACTTAGACTGGTACCGACTTCAGTTACCAATTAAGGGTTGTAGCATCCATCTGAACAAATACTAAACTTTGAATTATTTACTTGCAGAAAATATGAAAAAATTACATTCAAAACAAGGCTTTCAAAAGTGTTCTAAAGTAATAAAAATATATATCCTACTATAACTAGAATGTTAGTCACCACAATACCACATTTACTCATAACACAAATTAGACACAAGACCATCAGAAGTGTGGGAAAGAGTGTCGTCGGTCATCATTGTTCTAACATATGAAAAAAAATTAATATTTATATGTTTCCCCAGCTAAGACATTTGTTGCTGAGCAAGGTTAGTGGAAGGTTAACATAAAATAGTAAATTCTTTACAGTAAGGTAACATTGGCATTTTCCCTTTAATGTTATCAATAATTAAACACTGCTTTTAATGTTATCCAGTAAAAGAGAATAGCAAATCAGTCAGCATTTTTTTACATTGAAATTTAACAAGTTCTAGGCGCTTGATTGTGATAGTGCTCTCTTGGCCTCCTTATTTTAAAAGTGCTCATTATCCTACATAGAACGAGTGTTTAATTAAATAGAGTTTAATATCCTAGATAGAGCAGGTGTGTTTATTATACACACCATAGCACAGGATTAAAAAAAAAAACTGATGTTCGGGGAGCAGTCAAACAGTGAAACAGTCAAAGCTGGAGGTTCGGGAAAAGATTCAGAGCTTGCAGTATATGAAAGAGTCACCCTGATGTTTAAGGTGTCAGAGCCAGCTCTTCAGGAAGTAGTCAGGTCCTAATTGTTCGGGTAGGAGTCAGAGCCTGATGTTCAGGAAAGAGTCAAGGCCTGGAGTTCAACCCGAATGGAATATTACGGAGTCTGAGTAGAATGGGATAGGAAGGGTCCCCATTGTTAGCACTATTATTTATATTCATATAAAATAATGTCTCGATCGGTGAATTTAAAAGAAAAAATTATTCTTCCCCATTGATACCATTTATTATATTCATATAAAATATTTAATCAGTGGTCAACCTAGGTTATTTAATCTAACGTACACAAACATGAAAGAAGTAAATAGACACCATTATTATCATAAACAAAGACTGCTGTCAGAGAGGCCTAATCGACCAAGGTTATTTTATCTAACATACACGGACATGAAGAAGTAAATAAACAAACACCCTTATTAACATTAATAATGAAGACAAATATGGTACTTTTAATAGAAATGTTACATTTTTACTCCAGGGAATGGAGAGGTAGTGCAGAGTTTTGGGGAGGCCAGAAATAGTGTAGCCAGGGTGAATTGGCAACCATGTACGTGACATCTTTTACTCCTGGCAACTGTGGAAGGAGGGCGACTGGAGAAGTGATCCCCGTGCAACGCCAATAGGTACGTATATAGTATGCGCACCGGGGCTGTAATAGGTACGTATATAGCATGTGAACAGGGATGGCGGTAAGTACGTACATACCATGCGCACCTGGGCGACAATAGATACGGATTTAGCATTCACACCAGAGTGGCGATAGGTACTTATATATTATGTACCTATATAGAAGGCACAGACAGAGGTGGTACTTTTTATAGAAATATGTCATACTTTTGCCCTGGCCAACGTAAGAGGAATGGTGGAGAAGAAACAGCTTTCGCAAAAGGCAAAATGAGAAAGTAGCTGTGAAATTGGGCGACCAGAGAAGAGAAAAGTAGAAAGATAAAGAGACGGCTATAGAGAAAGGGAGAGAAATAGAAGTTTGAATATAAAGATGTTACACACGCGATTTTTCTTCTATTCTATAACCTGAGCAACGCCGGGTAGCCCTGCTAGTATATATATATATTATACCGAGCCCTCCGTCCGACTGGAATTAACATTCCTACACTGAAGATTGCGTAAGCATCAAATATCCATGTCTGTCGGTAAAAATAATTCATATTTAATGAAATATATATATATATATATATATATACTTACATTTATAAAAGTGTATTGTGTTAAGAATCATCATTGTGCCATAATATTCTATTCAGATGTGTTTCATTCTGCCAACCATGTTTGATATACCATTCTTGGAACTTATCGGTATGTTTAGAAACATTATATGTTTCCTTTCTATCTGCTCGTTTTAACTTAATTTGTTTTCTGGAAAGATCTGAACGTATTATTTTTCAATTAATCTAAAAAAAATTATTAATTTTAAAACCATTGAATTTTATTTCTTATCTCGTGGTGGAATTTTAAAAAGCCTGTGGTGTTATGCTTCTACCATGGTATTCATTGAGAATAGTTGTAGTAGTAATTAAAATCATATATTTATTAAAGGGTTTCCAACATACTCTGACATCGGTAAATGAAGTTAAAATATCGTCGGATACTTAGTGGTTAGGTCTTTTTACACGTGATCTAACAGTTTTACATGCAGCTGAAAGGATGTACTGTGGCCTTAGCGTTTCAAGTTATTTTCGTACGTAACTGAAAAAAATACATATGATTTGAACTCAGCCTAGTCGATTCTATAATGCTGACGTGGGATAACATACAGTGGTGCAGTATACCGGTTTCTTATCTCCAAAACATGGCAGAAAAAGACAACACTGAACATTACTACACAGTTCATATATAGAGAATAAATACTGTCAGACAAAATATGAAACACGTCTAATGTCGGACGTTACTAATCAATCTTTTTTTACAAGGCGTACTTTGACTTTAATGAATTGCAAATAGTCAAGAAAGTAGGCTCATCTCCTGCATATAATACGTTTTGCTTTCGAAAGTATTAATACAGGGGAACAATGTAAACTTATGTTTGAAGAGTATGGTTACAAGGTCGTAAATACATTAACATATCAGATATGATTTGCCCGTTTTAAATGAGTAAATCTTGATAGATGAAATTCAATATGTAAGCTTTAAAATTATGGGAAAGGCAATTTCAAGTGAATATCACATCCAAATCAACAATCAGATCTATAAAAAACAGTTATAATATAAATACCAAACTCGTACTGTTGACAAACCATTACGAACATAATTTTAATGTGTATTGATAACTTTCGTTTCTATTGTAAAATGCGTTGAATAGAATAGGAGAATAGAAAGTGGACGTTGGGTCTGCTTCCGAAAGCCTCGTAACTCTCACTTTCCTGTTTTCTGTTTCTGACAAAGGTTAAACAATTGTTATTTTCTGTGTCGGAATCTATCCATCTAACACATATCGGTGAATATTTCTGACCGTGAAGTATTAGTGTTCGCTCCTTAGATCAAGTGGCTTCATGTCTCCATTAAAAAACGAAAAATAAACGGGTGGCGAAAAAAGAAGTAACACGATTATTACCACTACTGCGAGCATACGTGCGTGCGATGATCAGTTGGTTTCGTATTATTTGCATTTACTAGTTAAACGTATACATCGTAATGCTTCAAAATCATAAGATAGTTGAGAATAAACAACGGCAGCTATAATTAAAGAAAAGGTGATTCATTTTATATACTTCAAATAATGAGTCCGCAAGACTGGCACCTAAAGTATACCTACTGAACGCAATACGAGTGTGAGAGATTCACTCCTCTTGATTTGATGAAAGTGATCAGGTATCGTTAATCACTTAATTTAAGTTACCAAGTGCGAACAAAACAGACACGTGACCGTGTGTGAAGCTAGTTCTTTATTCTAACCTAGTGAACAAAATGAACATTAGATTTTGTTTAATAAGAACCAATAAGCCGATATATTATGTGGTGTAATATCTATTGTTTCCTCAAGTCACCGGAGCTTTATCTTCACTTGTCTACACCGTTCTCACTAACAACCCATTTTATATAGCATGTGCGTAACTGTGTAGGTGATAATAGCTACAAAATAATAGCAGTTCATTTTCTTTAGTAATCCACTGGTCAGAAACATTCATTCTTGAACTTTGTATTTGTATACGTATTTATTACACTGAGACTGAGTGAAAAAGAGCCATATCTCGTCAATGATTTCCGTGACAAGATACTGTCTACCCCTTTCTCTGATTGTAAATAATCAACGCCAGCGAGTGGAGCTAGCCATGAAAATTATAAATTAACTGAGGAATATAACCACTGCCATTACAAATACATATTAAATAAGCATAATTGTGTCTACAACTAATTGATGAGCTTACACTATAATTCCTACTAAGAATTGTGCAATAATGATGGTCATACTTCGAAAGTTAATTCATACGCAACCTGTCTGAATATTTAATTTGCCAAGCAGCTGCATCAATTGTGTAAGTGACACAATGTCATTTGGGATAACTATCATGTATCACAATCTATAATTACCGGCACGTACCATAAGAATTACCCTTGATAATAGTTCAGTTTCAGATATATTATTTAATAAAGCGGTTAGTAATTATTTCAATTGTTCTAGACACGACCACGAACTGTTGCAGTCTTGTTTATTCAAAAGTCATAAGCAATTATATGCATACAGGTTTAAAATGCATATGAATGTTTTAAATTGTTCTATATTTTCAATAATTGATAATATTTAATAATTGGACTTGAATATTAATTTATTTTTAGACTTACATCATTTACAATGAAAATAAAAGTTATTAGTCACTTTGATCTAAAAATAATCTGAGTTGTTATCGGAAATTATAAATGTAGTTGAGCTGCACATAAATATGTGAGAAAGTTACAATTAAACACGATTATCTTACTTACATTGACTTAAATAAGATATGCATATAAAGCAATAGTAACTGTCCGGAATGTCTAGAAAAACCATTCCCGAAAAGTGTGGAAACATTAGCGTAAAGCTAAAAGTAATAAAGAGTGACCGAAACATTCTTCGTAAGTTTTGTAAAGGATTTGTTTGAAACTCTGTTATGTTGCGTTTGTAAAATCTTACGTGATTCACATATTTAAAGGAGAAATTGAGAGAAAATTTGATTTGTTCAACTGAAAGTCTGGCTATTGTTCAAAATGTAAATATTATGAGTAAACAAATTGATCATTAAGTTATCCGTTGTTAAAGGCTATTTTTTTTATTCGTTGAATTGAATTAAATCTTTTAAACGTATATTTACACCGGCAGTAAATTCCCCATACTTGCTTTTTTTTTTCTTCTTTTTCTCACTATTAATTTATTCCATCCTGTTTTATTCAAACGATTTCTCCTGATGACATATTGGACGAAAGAGCTCTTGAGACCACACTTACAGAGATTAACAAAATTCCGCTTATATTTAAAACTATTTATAAATGTTGTACCTGAAAACACATATATATATATATATATTATATATATATATATAAAATTAGTTATACACCGTACACAAAATCTAATGCCGATTTTAAAATACATAAACTTCACGGTTCCTATATTACCACATATAAACTGTTTGGGTAATTTTATTTTCATTAACAGTATACTATTTAAACACCATAGATTGTAATTTGTCATACCACATAAGATGTAGTAAATCGTGTTCAACTTTCCGTATTTCTTTCACATGGTATTTGCAATTGAACTTAATAGCGATGTTTGAACTAGGGAAAGCAAAGCAGAATGTCTAGAAAAATATTTCTGAAAACTAAGGGCACATTAACATAAAGTTCAAAATAATAAAGAGTGATGGAAACAGTTTCCGTAATCATCATGTAAAGCTTGTGTGCAAGGCGATGGAATTGCCTAGTGGGCACATCAGTACGTGATCTGACTACTGAGTTAAATATTAGGGTTCGAACCATGTGACTGGCAGGGATTGCCCCCCCTTTCATGTTGATGACTATTTATGAATAATATATATATATATATATATATATATACATGTATAAATGCGAATGTTTTTTTCCATCTTCCCTAATATCAAAACACATTAGATTATTTAATTATAATGGTATAGTAATATATTGAAATACCCTATATATAGGCGTCTCTATCTCACTCAAACAAATCTCGAGTTTGCTTATTTGCATATTTATATATTTTAATGTTTTTAATAAATGTATATTCTTTCATATCCATTTATACTTTGTATTGTCAAATTTTCTTCTAGATACGCAATTTTTATAGATAGTACTATCATTATAATTATAAAAAAATAAGATAAATATATTTTATAAAAGAAATGCGCGCGTTTGAAAACTTATTTATAATTAAATTTTCAAGGAAAATAATTTACTTCCGGCTTTAATAAAGTGTTAAATGTCGCTGGGATGTCGAAAACACTTTGATCTTAGCCAAACGGCCATGAAATCATAAAAAAAATACTAGGCATTTTAAATGAAAAAAAAATGATTAAATTGAAATATATTTTAATGGACGGTGTAGTATCGGTTCTGTTGTCATAAAAGTGTCCTCTGAGGAATTACCTCTTCGTTTTTAAGAGTATGTGTGTGTGTGTGTGTGTGTGGGGGGCTAAGAATAAAAAAAACAACCCAATACTCGATTTAGTCTGAATATCTTCAAAGGGGGGTAGTGTAGTATCAGTTCTGTTCTCATAAGCCCGTCCGCACAAGAATGGTTTCCTTCTTTTTGGGTGGAGGAAAGTAGTGTTCGTTCAACATATTATCCTTCGGCAGTGTATTATGTGTTTGTTCACCATAACACTTTCTAAGAAAGAACGATAACTTAAGTTTATGATAAACATGCCCTTTTTAACTAGACAATTATGAAAGTTATCGTTCATTCTTAGTTCGCATATTAATCGTTGTTCATGAAGATGGCGACTATATTTTCCAGCCAATTTTCATTTAGGTGTTTCACATAAACAATGAAACTTGGTATGTTTGTTAATGTCATCTAAACAAATAAATGCAGAAGTTATTTCCACTTATTCTAACTATATTGACATTAAAACGGTTTATGCTAATTTAATTATGCGTAGTTTATTTTCATTCATCAGTATACATTTGTTTCTTACGATACCATTTCCTCAAGATTACCAGTTTTTGTGTGTGTGTGTGTGGGGAGGTAGTGTACAATCTATTGTGCTTTCATGATATCATCCCTACAGGCTTTAACACCTTCTTGGCGAAGTTAAGGGTATGTAGTTCGTTCATCATGATATCATCCCATAAGTTTATAATCAATTAATATTTTCTAATCTGTTAATAATTACATTCATGCGTTTATTTCTTTTATATGAATGTTACTGTTGTTGCTGCTCCTATTTAGTTTCTCCCACGAGAGAAGAGTTAGACACAATTTCCATATTTAATATGAGAAGTATCAAACCTCCCCAAAATTGACACTCCGAATTAAAACAAAAATTTAAATTACCTCCATCTAGAAGGATTTATCTGTCACTGACACAGAACATACAAACTAAGTGCAGATTTAATACATATACTACATTTTGCTCCTAGCCCAAAAGCCAAGGAGTTAACATGTTGGTGGTGATGATGATGATGATGATGATAAATGAAAACACATTGTAATAGAAAACAAATACGGCTCCTCTAATCTTTCTAAATTACCAAAAATAATATTTTTCATAAATATTCTGTACGTATTTAACGTTCTTTTATGATAAATGTGAAAATTACAAAGTATTCATTTAGAATCACTCAATAATAAAAAAAGTGAAGCATTTGACCAATTTACGTTCAACTCTTATGTTTATAAATTTTATTATATATCCAGTTTTAATGGGGAATACATTTTCATTTATATGCCGAAATCAAAATAAAATTTATCGACGTTGAATATCTTAAAGACAATATAAATTTACTTTTTAGTTATTTGTTCCTAATAAAAAATGTTGACGATGTTCATGCACAGTATATTTCACCCAATATTGGAATATATCAAATAGCACTACGACAACCATCATGTTTAAAGATTTCTTCTGATTTACCAAACTGTCAAATGACAATAATTTGTTTGGTTTCTGTAAAGACTACAGCGTTAGTAATTGCCGACCAGAGGGCGAGTACTTTTATATAAACTATATACACACACACATATATATATATATATATATATATATATATATACCTCTAATCATATATTAGAATGGGTCCCGTGGCCACTATACAATTGCTAAGTTACTGTTTTGTTCTACTTACGAGATTAATATATTTTAATAAAATTAATTAATGACTAAAAGTGTATTCGTCTTAATTATTGAAATTTGATTGAGATGAATATTGTTATTAATATACGTATATGTGTCGGCTTAATGTTGTATAGCCCCTTAAATAATTCATACCTTCGCATATTCTAGGTTTGCTCTGTCGTCTAGTGGTTGAGCACATTCCTCGCCTCTGCACTGCAGTAGCTATCTCCGTGAGCTATCTGTAACAAAATACCTTTCTCGCTTCATAAGACAATCTTTTTCTTTTAATTACTTTTTTATTCGGCGGCAGTTTCTATTGCCCGTGAACGTGTTTTCCTATCGTTTAGAGAGAGAGATCTACGAATATCGTAGTTTGATTATTAATGTATTCCTAACTATTCCTAGAGAGAGGGGGAAGGATTCTTGCGCTTGTCTTCCCTTTAGAAAAATCTCACTATCCCTACATTGGAATCGTACGTCTTATCAGTTCGCCCTCTGGAAACAGACTGCCTAAATTCGCTTCTAGCGAAGGCAAGTGACGTCACAGATCCCTTCGTTTCTGACGCAGGGACAGCCATTAACAGCTGCAGACTGACCTCTGAACTCGGGTCTCATCCCTCGGTAACCTTGTCATGTCTGCCAGCTCCGAGTGTGAGAACAAGCCTTGTTCTGCACTCAACTGGCCAGCGTTAATTCGCGCAAGTAAAACCCAACTTCCACAGATGCGTCCATCTCTCCAGGGCCATTATCTAACACTCTAATGGAGGTTTTTATAATTCCACTAGTTACGTCCGTCATTATATAACATTTATAACCTTTGAAATAAATAAGAGTTTTAATTCGTGCCTGTTAAAAGATTCTATGTATCGTGGCTTAAACTATTTTGGGAAAGTAATCTTGAAATGAGTAACATCTTAATGTTTGCCCACACTGACACCAGATAAGTATCAATTATATTCATTTTTCGTAATCAGATAGTCCTATGATTTTAACTTGGTCTGGAAGCTTCAAGTGTACGTACCCATAAAGGTACAGCGTAGCAATATACAAATTGTCATATATACGAAACTTGATAATTGTTTGCCTCTCTTATATTTTCAACGTTAAGTATATTGCACTTAGATAAAAGTAAAATAATTCGTCGATGTAATATGGACGATGATAGATTTTTGCCTGCCCAGTTACTCAGTGTATTTCCGTTGCGAAGACTTTTTATCTGTAGCTTTTTCATTAATCATTTTCTTTAACTATCAGTTGACAAATATTCCGAAACAATCTGTAATATATACCTGCTCATCATCAGTCTGATTAATCCTCATATTCAGCTGCACACACATGCGGATATATATATATATATATATATATATATATATATATTATACAATAACGTTAACATATGTTATTTCGTTAGTATTTTCTTACGCAAATCGATTTGATTGGCTGACAGAAACGGTACAAGCACATATTTGATATTTCAACTAATGCTTTTGTTATCTAATTTACATTTGTTTACACAACTAAAACAGTTTACGTTCGAATGGCATACTATATACTTCGTGTTTTTATTTTGTAAAATAAGGGAGACTGGACAATGTCCCAAAATCTTACTTCTATTTCCAAATGTGGCACTCCAACATATCTCAGGAAAACTGTATATTCGATATATTGTCCTCATTAAAAGAATGCGTTTCCTCATGTTTCGGTGAGCATAATACACGTGCATAGATGTAAAATATATAAGCCGTTTATTTGAAATAGAGGGAACGATATGTACGTGAGTATATCATAGATCATGATAAAGAATTGCATATTCGGACAATAACTATATTTGAAAACATTGCATTCATCAGTAGCTTCTTTATTAATCAGTTAGATAAACTATCAATTGAGGAGCAATCCGTAAAATATAAGCATGCACTTGTTCAATAACGTTCTATCGAATTAATGCATACTCATACACATGCATACGTATATATATATATATATATATATTGACAAGAAAGATCGTGAAGAGAGAATACTCCGTGGTCTTTAACGACGCTTGCATAAGCAATGACTTGCTGCCGAACTATACACATATAATATATATATATATATATGTGTGAGTGTGTATGCCTTTGGTTATTTGGACTAAATTTCTCATCTTGAGTGTTATCATCACAACGTTTCGGCCGCTGTAACCCCCGGCTTTTTTCAAGTGTATCTATTCGAACTGGAGAATGTTTCTGTCGAACTCGGGAATCTTGACAGAATTTCGAACGGAACCCTTTATTTCATCCATGGAGGTAACATTCTTTTTTCCGTCCTTCGCAATGACGCGTGACGCGGTGGATATAGTACTAAGTTGAATTCAGTTCTAAGTGAATGTCATCTGAAGGTTGAAGGGGCAATCCTCGCTGCGGGCGATACGAAGAATTGCGTATTATTGAAAAATTCCCCAGTCATGGTTGACGAAACAAGTGCATGTAACCACCGTGGATTAAAGTGTTCAGTTCGAAATTCTGTCCAGATTCTCGAGTTCGACAAAAATATTCCCGAAGTCGAAGAGGTACATTTGAAGAACGCAAGAGGTTACATCGACCGAAACATTATGATCACACTCAAAATGAGAAATGTAGTCCGAATAACCAGCATTATTCAAATAATCAATCCTCATCTTAAAAATACAGAAATACCATGTATATATATATATATATATATTACAAATTATTGTTAGTCTACATGTCAATCTATTTTTAAATTCATCGAACATCGCTCAACTTCAGTCTTATTAAAGGAGCTTATAATAATATAAATAAATATGTTTACGTACATACGCCAGCGTGTCATGCTTTGACTCTCAACAATGTAGGGAATGATTATCTAAGGTCGCAAGATTCTATGCAAACATTGTTCCAAATAACAGAATTCGTCTGATTAATTATATATATTTTATTTAAAAATATTTCTTGTCTTTTTTTATATTAAAATATAAATAAATAAATGTCCGATAGGTGTTTATACACGTTTTAGATTATTCGTTGAATCATCGTCAGCTGCCAAAAGCAAATGAACAAACACGATTGAGAAAAGATTTTTTTGGAAAAAGACGTCAGAAACACGCAGAGAAAGTGTTTGCATTGTTCCAGGAAAGACGTTGACAATTTAAATTCATCGACACCGAAGTGAAATAATATAATAAAATCGCATTACATTAAGTATTTTGAAATGTTAGCACTGGTTTCATACGTGAGATTATTACATGTAGGTGGCTGTGTTTTTATGTAGATTGTTTTCAGTAGTTTATTTTTTAATTAGTTTCGAGATGTATTATTTTAGAGGTATTGACTAGAAATTGTCTGAAATAAGAAGGGCAGAAGTTATGTGTGTGTGTATATGTTGATAAATCTAGCTACTGTTTACAATATGCATTGTGAGACTGTGGGATAGGGTAATTGTTGAAAAACCAATGTTCCTATTTGCTTTATTATTAGTATGAGTTATATTCTCCCAAACAGCATTTACACTCATAAGTAATATTGGTTATTTCCAGTTGTTTAAGGGTTGAGGAGATGGTGTTTTTTACTGCAAGATTGTGAGGTAAATGTTTCTCATATAAAATGAGTCTGATTTTATTATTATTATAGTAAATTTGAGATACGTATCTGTGTACAATATTTTTCATGGCTTTTTTTTCTCTAATCTGAAGTTTTCACCATGTTTTATGTATTCCTTCGTGATGCATTTTATATATTTCACAAATAAATATATTGTTTAGTAACTCGTCAGGTTCTTCACGGTATAGTCTTCAGACAGGTGTGCGGGTAACTATTGCCTTGTCGGACATTCTCATAAACAATACCTACTTCTTCGAAGAGCATTTGTTTATCGCTGATTCTCCGAGGCGCTTCTACAACTGAATTTAATTGTGTAGGTTAACGGTTAATTTTACACTCAGATAGTTCTCTCGTGTACTATTTTTACTGATAGTCATACACATTCTGGGATTTCGTTGTTAGTTCCGTCACTCACAATCTACTCTGCTAGAAACGTTGAAGGTACCTACTGCATACTCTGTCTGAAGAGGCTCTCTTTTCCACTCAGAACTCCTGCATTGAAAGCGATAGTGTAACCCATCGGTTACACTATTAGGATATGTACCCTCATTGACGGATGACAACGTGTTCTTTCACAGCTTGTTTTTCGATCCGTCCCGTTATCTGTCTTTTGGAAGTTGGACTTCTCATTTAAACACCACGTTTTATAACTGTAGTGAAGAGAAAAATAAATACCGGAATTTGCTAGCTCATGCTAAATTACTTTTTTCGTCAGTTATTTTTGTTTTGCAAACTAAATCTCCTACTCTGTATACTTTGTAGCGTGTTTTCTCTTAACTTTGATTATTATCCTTTGGTTACAATAGTTGGCGGTAAAGTATTTTAATCAACATGCAATGAGTTGATATCTTTAGAAGTCAGAAAATATCAGCACATTGTGGAAAACAAAACGAATACATTAATTTAGCCGTGTTTGAGCTGATAACACCACAGTAGATACAACGACAACATATGTTCATTTAACAACAAAAGTATATTCCATATCAAAAATAAGTTCCGTTAAACAAATGGGTTTACGTTAACAGGAACAAGATTAAACAATGCTATAGATATGTATTCAAGTAAGCATTGATGAACATGTCTTATTTCTCATACGACAACATCGTAATATTAATATATTAGTTTGTGTATAAATCGGAAACATTTTCTAAATACTTATATAGATGGGTTAATTTATTCTGAAAATAATAATTACTTAATGACGGATGAGAGAATAATTCCGTTTGTACTAAAGAAACTATGTATAGTTCGTATATACGAAGTTTGAAAATAACATGTCATAAAGGAAAACGTGATATATCGTTTACAATATTGTTTCGTTGTTGAGGTATTTAACGTAATACGTATTTAATTATTCCACATAATATAGAATCAAGATTTCATACATGTATAGAATAGACATCGAACATATTTCAGGTGTTATAGTGTCGGTTACATATATTGCAGGAACATTCCGTGAAAATAATGAAATGTTCCGAATAAGTAATCGATGTGAAAGCCACCATCTTTTTTTTTAAAGGTTATTTTTATTCTTTATCAGGTATCAGGTCTGTTTGCAGACATCGATGATGATGGCTCCCCACCCGTCTCTACATCGGTCTTTCTGATGAGATCTAGTGTCGTTATTCCAGTGAATATGTTGAGGCCAACTGTGAACTTCGTACGCTGTCTTCCTCTACTCGTTTTGCCGACGATTTTTTCCCCACATCAAGATTTTCTCCGCCCGTATTATATGGGCGAATAACTTTGACTGTCTGGTGTGGCTTGCAACTTTATTTTTTTTATTGATGAGCTATTTTCTAACACTGAACTAAACTTCGCACTAATATAATATTTCAGATTATTAGTGTCGTCTGCTATTTTATATTTTTTCACTGTTTTAAAATTCAAAACTTATTCATTCATTCACGTGACTGACTCTGGATTTTCCATCAGAAATTGAAATTAACTCAATAAGAACTGAAGTCCTCTTGCTTAATATTCCTAAGAAATACTCTACCTTTGTACATTTGACTATTTTTGCAAGTATTTTAAACCAAAAATATTAAAATGTTCAATCATCCGAAGAATCAGCTGGTAGTATGTTATTAATTTCTGCCTAAGGAATGAACTAAGTAAAAACACGCACAAATAAGACTTTTTATAAAACAAAACATAATTAAAACATTAAAGTCGTTGCGAGGTTAAAATAGTATTAAACAACGAGTGGCTTCGAAGAATATAGAAGAACATAACGATTCACACATCCGTCATTTCCGTCAAAAATCTAATAGAAAGAAAATATATGCTTGCGCGTAACCCGGCTTCCTTTGTTGCAAATTGAATTTCACACATAGAAATAGAAAGCGCATTTGCAATGCGATAATGTTGACAGGATAGTACATATTGTAAGGTAAAAGTTAAAAATAAAACAAATTAAGGTACCGTAAATATTGTAAGCAGAAATGCAATGAAAAGTATTCAAATAAGTAAATACGTATTAGTTAAACTAATAAAGGACCTAATGTGAGTATATTAAACACATCTAATTGTGGAAAATCTTATATTTACAAAGTAATGGTGCGGCATGTGAATAAGCAAAAGTTAAACTTTAAAGGTAAGTTTATTCAAAAAAATATTGTCTAATAACAACACGAAAAGTGTAAGCATATTTCTATTACACAATTCCAGTAACTTATTTGGCATGTACTAGATTTACATATTTTACCCATGGAATACAAATAAGTTAATTTTGTAAAATGGTAAAGTCTCCTTATAAGAAAACATAAGAATATGAAAAGCTTTAAGCGGTATATATTTTGAAATGATTTCTGGCGGAGATAAAACAAATGTTGACGGCTTTTAATCGTAAGCTTACGCAGTTTAAAACGTAAAATCATAACGATATTTCACATTTGCAGCAATAAAACATTAATAATGAATTGGATTGGAAAGAAAAGTATTGTTTATATTATAAACATTATAGAATACAGCAACTGCGTTTCCCCTTCCAGTTCTTGTTAAAAGATATCTCACGCATATATACATTGTCCCATATAGTTAAATAGCGATCTTAAAACTTATCCTGTTTGTTTACAAGAGAATATTGCAATAATAGAAAACCTTTTCGAAGTGTTATTCGTAATTATAAGAGACTTATAAAAATGTGTATGATGCTTATAGGGTTGTTGTAACTTCTGAAATTAATCAATGGGTAATGACAAATATGTAATCCGGATGTATATTAGCTACATTGAAATACAATGAACAACTCTTAGAAATATTCAAAAGATAAAATAAATACTGAAATAAGCTAAAAGACAATGTATTTTTTTCACAAACATAAATAATTTGTGGCAAATCATTGATTGCACCCGTAGTGCTATAAAAATATCTGCATCAAAAATGCAAGTCCATTGCAGTATTTTCTTTACCTGTACTAAGTATTATCTGTTCGTACCCATAGAAAATGTTGAATTCACACGGAAAGTGTGACAGAAAAACACGTTAATCATTTTATAACTGGCGAATGTTAAAAAAAAAAGTATTAGAAAAAATATCCTGAGCTTAAGTTTGTCTTATTTCATGGAAATCGCTCGAGACAAGGCATGATGCCAATTGATGTAAGAAACTAACACGAACAAATATAAGTATCACCAAGGCAGGAGATACCTATTGGCTTTAGTTTTGAAAAGACTAACGTTATAGGCAGAGGGAACATAGATAGAAAAAAGATATTCCACTAGCCTGCGGTTATTAGAATGAACGTACTAACATAAGAAGCCGTATTACAATGAGGTATCAAAACAGCCATGTCATGGAGATCACGAGATCAACAAGTAAAACGAGTTGGAACAAAAGAAGCGAGACATAGATCACAAAATACTGATGAACACATGGGCTATAATATTATTTATAGAAAATACTAAGACTAGCAACATCACGTATGTAAGAGAGAGAGAGAGAGAGTGCAAAGAAAAAAAAGAGTATGGCCAATCAAATTACAGACACGTTTCTGCACCTTATGAAGACTCCTGAAATGAGACAGATCTACCATGCCAAGTATGAAAACAGTACTTAGACGGAAAATGACTCCAAACTACAAAATATATATCCTACGATATAAGCTCTATCATTTTGCATAACAATAACGATTGGTTGTTTATTACGTAACAGTGCACTTGATAAATAGAATCATGGTGTAAGAAAAAAGTGCTACTTCTTGTTTCATCCATAGCAGAATATTAATCCTGCAATCCGACCATACATATTTCATTCATGTACTGGTCGTAAAAGGGTCGACCGCAACAAGCGGCACATCAATGAAACCGATGGGTAACCATTTTAGTCACTTATGAGTATAAACTATAAATTCGTACCACCGACAGTCTAGATGATGGTGTTAGTCTATGGATGTGGCTCCTAAAATTATATGAATCACTCCATGATAGATATTGCAAAATTACAATCGAATGTGCAAGTAACTTTAGATGAATTTTCAGGGAATTTTACTTAAAACAACGGATTTAAATTACATTGTGGTGCGTATGGTTAACGAGTGTTTGTGTTTTCTATATTAAAGAGTTATGCTTTATTCCAAACAAATCGAATATGCCAATAACAAAAGACAGTCGCTCGGTTGCCAAAATGATACCTACATTTCTTTGGATGATATGAAAAAAACGTGTTTGCAAAACACTGTAAAATGTTAAGCAATAAAAAGACAGACTATAAAAAGTGTATCTATGTTGTCTATAAGTGTCTCTCTCCTCATATTTGTCTCTCGTTCTGTGTGAAATAATACAGGAACTGGAGTAACATTTCATATTGTTCACATTTCCTTTTTTTATAATTCGGTGTATTAAATTTGGATTCAGTAATCAAAGAGAAAGATATGGAGAGAGAGACGAAAGCGACAGTGATAAAGTCTCTATAGAAAGAGACAAGGTGAGAACGATTGCAAAAAAAAAATTGTATTAGGTTAGTAACTTCCTTAGTAAATTGAGAATTACGGTTAATTAGACCAATTAAAATGCAGGTTCTTTTAAATATAACTCAAATCTATAAAGGATTTCAATATCTATATCGTTTGATTAAAATATATGGGAAAAACGCCGTAGGAGAGCAAACAAACATTGCCAGCTTTACTATAATATATTATAACAAAATGTACGTAGCTTTATCACTCTATTACATTGTTATGTTTTCAAGAATCTCTGAAACAGTTATTGTAGTAATTAATCTTTGCTTTTTATTGTTACTAG
The DNA here is from genome assembly GCA_963556195.1 of Sepiola atlantica. NCBI lineage: Eukaryota > Metazoa > Mollusca > Cephalopoda > Sepiida > Sepiolidae > Sepiola > Sepiola atlantica. The sequence continues at coordinate 55,238,170 of OY744526.1, read as the reverse complement.
GTGATCAGTGATACCGTGAAACCACAGTTAAATATTAGTAAAAAAAAACTCTTTATTATTTCTATCGCTCTATCAAATAAAATATAGAAGCTTTTCAACAAGATCTGCAGCGTGAATCCGGTTTTGTTCCGCTTTTGAGAGGATTGACTTATTGTGGGTGTATATTCATATATATATATATATATATATATATATATATATATATGTGTGTGTGTGTGCAGTTAAACTATTATGTAATACTGATTTATACGGGGACGTGTCTTCCAGCATGTGTCAATATAAAGCTATTAACAATATCAATGAATTGCCCTGAAGAGGGACAGGCCGACTCCGCGCGTTCATAGTTTATGTCTTTTTAATGGGGAAAGGCCTACATCTTGGTAAAAAATTATACCGCTTCAATGGACACAATAACCGACCCGTGCAAACATTCGCCGCTACATAAATGCTATCGATTTACCGCGTGGCGCATAATGAATAAGTCTCTCCGACTGATAGCGTTCGGTGAACCTGACTCATCAGCGACATTATTCATCGAGCCAGAAGCCCTGCTCTCCGTCCGGGAAACGAGGGCGAGCAAAACCAATTTCGTCGCAGTTTCCACCGAAAATGTTTAGGAAATATAAAGGTAGTCAAATAGGTGATCAGTTGTTCATGCGAAAACAAAATTTGGCGCTTAATATTTACTATAGAATCGAAGGAAAAGAGAAGTAAGGAAAAAAACGATAACGGATATTCATAAGAAACGTCCATTCAATCATCGGATGTAGTTATGGAAGTGCTATTTATAAGATAATCCTCACAGGCCGACGTATCACCGAACGCTCAGATTAAAAGAAAAATGAGTGTTGCAAATCTACCAACATGTTATCTATATAATAAAAGTCAACGTGCGTGTGTCTGGATTGCTTCAATAACTATGAATGCAAATTTGATTCTATGAGCAAAGTAAAAGGGCTGAATCATAACAATAACGGATAATAATAAATAGGGAAAAAAAACAATCGCATACGCTAATTTAAATTTAATTACCAAATGTGTATCTTAAGGATGTTTGATTATTTTAAAACCAGAAAGGAGCTAAGTTGCGTCACTCTTTTTTGATAACAAATTCCTTTGTTGTAATTATTATTGTTTTTATTCACTAGAAGTTCTCACATAGATCTTACTAAGTAATTTTCACTGACGATAACAGTTGGTGTTCCCTGGAGTCGGAGTTGCAATAAATTTCCACAGATTCTTAGTACTTTTCACCATTTTTATAACCATTGACTATTATATTACGTTATCGCAACATCTGCTTGCCATAGATGTTTCGCTGACAACGACCCCTAATCATGTTGAGAATTAAGGTTGAAGTATGTCAACCTGAGGGCCTGTTCAATCCGCAACTTACCAGTGGATGTTAGTGAATGCTCTCCCTCACGGAGGCTTACCAACCTCCTTTACCCTTCACAGCTAGTGCTATCAGAATTTGTGTTTATTATCCAGCACTCACTTGGGCTCCTCACACGAGTAATCATCAGTGATTTCTTACTGAAGTTAACCGAGTGTTTTCTATGGAGTCTTATAGCAACAAGCTTCCTCAGATTTTCTGTACTCTCAATTTTTTTCGAGAACTACTCCAACTTGCGTTGCCTTATTGAAACGGTCGCTTACTTTTGAGTTTTCACTGGCAATACCATTGCTCTTCTCTCAAGTGTTGGTACCAATAAGCCTCTTTAAAGTCAAGGTACTTACCGCACTCTTCAGGTGGAGGTATGGTTTGTAGTCTACCTTTCCGTTTCTTTCCATTCTTCCTGATATTTCATGAATATTTTGTGTGGTATCAGCCGATGTTTGTGCAATCACTTGCTTTTGGACGGTGGACAGTTTATCAAATTTCTTACAGTGTCAGTTTCCCTGGGTTCATGCGGCAGTGTTTTTTCTATGGTGTTAGTTTAGTTTTTATAGCACCTTCCATGGCACTGGTGATATTTGGCATTATTTGTGGTTTGTTTACTGAATTCGAGCATTTTCCTTACACTTTATGTTGTGTAAATCATTGCAGTCCGTTGTATTGTTCAAGTGCCCCTTTGTTTCTAATTTCTCCAAGTGTTTTCCAGTTTATTCGGGACTTTTCCAATTATATGTATTATATTGACACCCATCATGTTCCGTATCCGTTTCAGTACTCTGGCAATTTACGAGTATTTGCTTCGTTTTTCTGTCTCTTTGATCTTCACACTGTTGATTTACTGTCACGGCGACATCTACGACCTGGAAATGTGTTTCCTTTTTGTTGAATGTAACTTTACATCCGGTATCGTTGCTTGGATGCGTTCATTTGTTCGTTCGTCAATGTTTCAGAGGATTTCGTGATTTTCGTTTCCTAGTATTGCTTCCGTTTTGTGTCTGCACCATGTGTATGCGTGTTGAAAATGCGGTCGTTTCAATATTTCAAAGTGTACTACCTTCCCAACTCAGTCGTATGTGTTTTTGTATTTTTGGAACTGTTTTACTGCATTCACTTACGTAATTAACCGTTTCCTCGTCTCATCCACAGCATGCGAATGAACTATTTTGTTTGTTTTGTCTGAGCTAGCTTTAATATAATTTGTTTTAATCGCATTAGTCAGTGCTCGTATTATAAATGATTCCATTTCACTGTTCAGATGTTTTCTTATCCATGCCCAGGTGATTTTGTGAGTCTCTTCCCCTGTCATACTCATGAATCGTCTATGTAACTCTATCTTTTCCTACTCCTTATTTCTTGTCTTCATCTGTTACTTGTTCATTTTGACGATGTCTGCTGCTGCGATGATTAGTCTTTTCATGTTCTATTTAATGCATTTTTCTAATACTTGTTTGTGTTATTCAATCCTTTTTGCTTACCATTCATCTTAACCCGTTTTTCCTATTCATATAGTACGGTCAGTATTATCCTGTAGGGTTTTGTGTTTTGTCAGTAGTTTTCTCGGCTCTATCGATAATGTGTATTTGCTGTTCCAGCAAATGAATGGTTCAGAACAACGTGCTAGTGATCTTGCCCAGCCGTTTATTTCTATTAGTAGATTCCTGCGATATTATTAAGTTTACTAGAAGTGTTCATGTCCTTCTATCAGATATTGTTTTCGAATTCTCTCTTACATTTCCGTTGAGTCGATGCTGTCTGCTTCTATAACTCTAAAAATTTGATGTGTATCATGTTCGCCAAGTGCCCTCATCTTCTCTTGGCTAGCCAAGTCCATGCGCTACAATGTCTCCAATTCTCCCCTTTCATTTTTACCAGTTCCCACTTTTCAATCGCAATTCCATTAGATTTTCATGGCTGAAGATTCTAGTTATGATCATGAGTTTTTGCAGTTCCATTTTTGCTACTCTATACTAGCTTTAGATTGCGCATATACATGATGTGCGTTATATTTTCTTATGTGTCAGTAAACTTGTATCCGGCATCACATTCACTGTATTATGTTGAGTAGAATAATGGCTATGATAACCAGTAGGGATAATAGTGTCTCCTGTATTCTTTCTTCTCGGGTATTATTGTCCTCTAGTTGTCATTTCTAGTCTGTACGTTCCTATTGATTTACGTATTAGATTGGTAATCTTGTCGGATATCTTATGAATGTAAATCACACCATCATCAATTATTGAAGGATTCTGTCGTAGGCTCGCTTGTAGTGTATTCATGCCATGGCTACGTTCTTGTTTCTGCTCTTACCTCCTACACTATATTTTCGATCTATGTGTAACAGGTCATGCGTATTTTTTCATTTGTTGTTGTTTCTATAGTTCTCTAAACCTTTGCATAGTTGTGTTAGATATTGCCTATAGAAGTTCCACCCTTCTCCTGAGTTCACTGAGTTTGCCAACATGCACTGATTTAAATGTAATATGTCTAGATCAGTGTGGTGTATAACATCCTAGTAAGGGTGCCTCCGATAAATCTGATCCCTGATATCTCGGTTTGAATATACATTGTGAATGCTGAATAAAAGTAAGCCAAAAAACATACACTGTTTAATAGCAATAAAACTCGTAGTTGCCTGTGATATTTTGAGGAATATTATATCTTATAGTGAACATAGCACAATATTTCCTGTTTTCTTATATATGACATTTTATATCAAGACATTTGTTAAGTGAGGCCCTACTATTTACACATAATTAACTGAGTAGTACAGTGCTATTAATTAAAATTACTTTCGATTAAATTATATTTTTTTAAATATAATTCATAACAGAAAACGCGAATTAAAATACAATTTTCTAGCTTTCACGAGCGTCCATTGTTTCAAGTCTGAACGGAGGTCATTACTAGATGTACATTGTTTTATATATATTGCGATTCTTGTATAGGGCATATTCAGTTTAATTATTGGTACACACGGTGACAATGAGTGTTGTTAGAGACGGGACAGATCTGATGCTTTCTTTCAGTTTTTTGCGTTCTGAAGTTTACTAGTTTCATATATTAACTTATTATTCATACCAACAAAGCGCAACAACGCTTTAATATTTGGTGTGCTTTTCATGAAAAATAGTTATCATGTGTTTCCTAACATATAATATAGGCATATCTAGAATAGGTAGTGCATTCCTAAACACACTTGCCTTCCTGTAAATGGTATGGTCTCCGATTCGGTGTAGTCTGATATATCACCATTCGATATCGAACTTTTACGTTATAGATCATGAGAGACACTTGTAACAAATGTCATTATACAACGCGCGTGGAGATCTTGGAATCTATGAGATAAAACAATTAAAGAGAAAATAACTGATGAACGCTTATTGACTTAAATCACTTTTTGAAGAATTTATTTGTAAATTGAAAATGTGCGCATATTTAGTTGATTATTCTGTTTCTTTTCTTGAAGCTTTTTGACGTTATTTGTGGAAAAAGCAATCACCATTACAGCAAATTACTGTAAATTATTTATATCATTGGTCACGTGAATATCAATAAGCACTGTTTAAATAATAAACAGTCAATAAATTGCACTGACTTTCTCATCATTTATTGTTGTTTTTTTCTATTATAATGACGTTTATTTTTCGTTAATATTTAGTTGGTTGCGTGCTGTGTTTTACTGCATGTGAACGATATGTTCAGTAGACGATTGATTTATAGAGGTATTCGTTTTGTAGACGTATATGTTGTAAACGAATTATATGAAAAATATAGTTCATATAAACTGATTGATGTAAAAGAAGCATGTACAACCACTTCAAGTTAGAGTTTACCTTGATATAGTGCTAATTAAAATATACCAATAAATCCTTAAAACACTAAAACAAATAGTGGAATTACCCTACCACAGAATGAAATGGGGATGAGCTAAATTCTTGACACGGTTAGAGAATAGTCCGTACATGCAAAATAAACAGGCCTGGAAAAGATGAGTGCCGTTGTGGTAGGGTTGGTTAGGCAAACACATCGCTTAATATTATATCTATTCCGAATCGGCCGAATAAATTCAGACAAAATACGCTGAATAGCAACTGATATTAAAAATAATTCGATGTATGCCTTGTTTTAGATTACCCCTTATTGAAATGCAGCTCTCTATTAAAATCATGTATTTGCTTTTAGACCTATTTACTTAAATATAACAGGTCGATAATCAATGTAAAACTGACTCCTAGATTATGTTATCTGCGTGCATGGTTGTCGGCGTGCACACTTCGTCTAGAATGGTGGGATAAATAGACTGATTGAAATATTTTAAGGAGATAAAGTAATAGAGGAAGAGAAAGAGAAAAACCTTGTTAAGCGATATTACACCATGACATGACAATTATAGAGAAGAGTGAGCGAGAAGAGAGAGAAAGAAAGAGAAAACAGAATTTAACTAAGATCACAACTCATAAATGCGAAACGTTTTACAGTAATATATCGAACAATCAAAAAGGTTCAATAAATGTTTAATAATATACATTAAAATACTAACACAACGGATCATACAAGATGTAGTAATGCTTATCCAATTTGATCCTGTAGTTATAGTTTAAATGAATTGCAATATTGATGCATGTATTAGATTGTTCATTTACCTTTTCATTTTCTAAAGATCAAAGTGTAGTATCTGTTCCGATGGATACTGCACCCCATACTGGTGTTGTCTTAGCCTTCGGGTCTTGATTTACGCCGGTCAATGGGTCTGTCCTGTGCAGTTCTGGGAGGTCCACCTTCCCAGGTTTTGCCTCCCCTCTTTGGGGAGGAGTAAGTTTATTGCTTACTGTCTGAGGCGCCTCTACCGGGGAATTCCGACGGGGCTGCCCAGACAATTTTTAAACCCCACTTTCCCGACCCGACCTTGGGTCACATCTTACTTGTGGGAGTAAGATAAAAACTGGCCTTGTGTCTAACTCCTGGAGAGGAATAAATCAATACTCCTTACTCTCAATATTTTAGTGAAAATCTCCTATTTTGGGGGAACATCTCAAGACTTCGTTGAATAAATATGCAGATGTGTTCGAATCTGAAGTTCGAAAGTCAGCAGCTGATATAATCTATGTGAGCATTGCACATTGTATGGCCATAATTCTATATACCAGAAAAGTTCGTAAGTGATGTCTATACGACAACAAAGGCATACCGAAACAAGTAACACGCATATTCGACTGGCATAATGGTTGCGATCAAATAACACGAACAAAATGAGTCATTGTTGACATTAAAAAGGTGTACGCTACGGAAACTGTGCTCTACCGACTATCATTTTAAAGAATAGGCGTAAAATTCTTAAATAATTAA
>OY744526.1:55196425-55221425 GCA_963556195.1 Sepiola atlantica | reverse complement strand
ATGGCCCGCTAAGACTGGCTATGACTTCTCCTAATATAGAGTGTTCTTATTATTAATTTTATAATTATTATTATGAATAATGTCAAGATTGTTGTGAGTATAACTATAATTATTAGAAAATATACAACTAGTATTAATATGTAGCACCGTCTTCATAAAAGATGTTTCGTAGGTGAGTTAGAAAGTTACTAATTCTGTTTATTCATAGTGTTAGTGTGTAATATGTCTTACAAGATTGTATTACACACTCGTAAATTATTTAGCAATGAGCTATAAGAAAGTTAGTTATTTGCGTCATATATATTACACTTTTACTGTCTTTTTCTAGGTATATATTTTTATTGGTTATTCTATTGGAAAACTCATGTGTTTTGTTCTATAGTAAACTATTCTGTCTGAAACATTCCAGTAAATAAAACGGTTTTGCAAAATAGATCTCTATGAGCGCGGTTCCATGTGGCTTGATTTATTAGCGTTCTTGTAATATACGGAGCAGAATATATAAATATAATCTATTTTCCTCAGATTATAAAGACATAGAAAGTATTGCTTTAAACTACTGAAAAGTACAGTGAAAAAAAAACAAATAACATAATCTTAAATAATTCTGTATTAGTCTGAGGAAAGAATTGTAAATATATATATATACACATGTATACACACACACACACATATATATATATATATATGTATATATATATATGGATATTCCCGTCGGTTTCGACGTATGATGTTCCATCAACCCTGCTTTTTAACCGTGTGTAAGAGTCGCAACTTACTCTTCAGTCCTGTGAGTGATTTGCACAGAAGTCCACAGACCATTCTAGCGTGTACATCGCTGTAGCCTATGGCTGGAACAGCAGCAGATATGTTGTTTCTTTCTCTAGTTTACGAAGTTTAGCAATTTTAAATGCTGCATTATTCTTGATGCCATTATAGCGTGCGCTCGTATATTCAGCGCGATTAATTTCTGTGTTCTCGAAGAAAACATGGTTTATATTCGTGGCTATGTAGTTATTTTTTAGCTCGTCTTTGTCTCTAAGCAACGGTCGACCCTCGTTTCGATGACCACCGTCTAGTCGACCATACAAGAAAATGTTCACATTATATATATATATATATATATATATATTATATGTATGTTATTTTATATAGTTATTTTATTCTCAAGATGAGTTAGGAGTATCTTTAAAAAAATACTGAGACATGTAAGTACGCAGACGAAGTTTAAAAAAAAAAAATATTGCAAGAGTAAAGACAATTGATAAAACAATATATTTTTATAAAATGTTGTGTCGATGACAGCTACTAAAATTGTCATCCACATTTATTGCACGTTTATAATTAAATTAATTATAAACATAATGCAACTATGGTGTTCACCCTAGCTATTAATCTAGATATATTACTAAACTATTCATGAAAAAATCATATAATTACACCGGAAATTTACTTTTTAATATATAAGTGAATTAAAAAATTGCACCTAACGTTGACTTTTTATGATTCAGTAGAGTATTTTATCCAGGATTCATCCTTAAGTTATTATTTTTCTTGCTGTTTGATTTCATCACATGTTTAAATAATTTCTTGCGGTTTCTTGAAAGAAACACCTAGTTAATGGCTACATTGCACGTACTAGATAAAAGTGCATGTGTGTATTAATATATCCACATAGGCACAAAAATACTCATTGGTGTTTATTATTGAGTGGGTTGTTGTAATGCCTAAATATCGCATGGTATCGTGGATAGCCACTAAGACTGGCTATGGCGTTTTCTTGTAATATAAAGTGTCCTTATCATTATTATAATTATTGATATTATTATGAATGTTTATATTGCGGTGGTATTAATCTCGCCACGATGGCATACGCGCTCATAGGTTGATGGCATTCATCACGTACTATAACACTTATATATCATATGTAATACTATAGAATCTCCTCGACACCACAACTAGAGTAAAATTACACAGAAAATAAATGAAAATATAACAGCGACAACATTAAAAAGTGACTGCGTAGCAGTTCGCAATGGGTTGAGTAAACATAGAAAATTCGGAAGAAAGTATCTAGTTCCCGGTAAAAGAAAACTTAGGAAAAAGCGGATGCGATCATTTCGAGCGTGAGTTGGGGGAAAACCGTATCATAGGACTAATGGTAGAAATTAAATATATTTGTAAGACACGGGCTGTTGAGCGGATCCCCCGGGGAAATTGTAAGCGAATGACCACAGCAGATCGACAAGAGTTCGACAGTTAACGATGACCGAATAATATCGGAGGAGATCGGCGACAAAGCTCGACGAAGACGTATCGGAAAGATCAAGAAAGATCGAACGACGGTGTTAGGCTTAACTGGTATATTGGACTTTAGAGATTGGTATATTTCTCGGATGTAGATACACTAACGACGGAATCCCCAAAACACATGCTCCTACACTCATGTAACTTGTATACAATGTCTCTCTATATATGTATGTTTAATAATAATAAAAAATATGTATGCAAATTGTGAAATGTGCTTTCCGATCAGCCTCGCCTAACACTAGAATCTCGACATGGCAATTACAAAGATAGAGAGATAAGGAATGAACAGATAATCACAGCACATACGTTTGGGCTAAAACTGTTAATCGGGAGGCGCGTATAGTTTAACACAGCTTAATTTACTGTATAACGAAGTAATGATGAATTCAGATTAAATCATGGTTGTGTAAAACGATTCACTGCAATTAAAATGGCTACTGTGCAAATTGCAATTGCCGAGCAGAAATGGATCTGCTCGTAGTACGACCCCTGTTCTATTCACAATTTATTTTATGAATTATTATAACAATGTAATATAAGTTTATGATAAAATATTATGGTCGTCACAGCGACATGTCTTGCACCCGTTTGTTACGAATGATTAGGATATGATGTATTCAGTAAGGCAACTAGATTAAGGTTTCTTTTGCGGACACCTAAAAACACAATTTCTGAGATGTTCTTTAAACTATTACACAAAATGACGGAAAAGGTTGAGGAAATCAAACTTTACATGAGATAAGAGGTAGTCTCATGCTTATATGAAACTAAAACTAACAATGCTTGCGATGTAACAAAATCTGTTTGAAATCTAACTTCAAATTTCAAAGCTTTATAAATGAGTATATTATAACGGATCATGTTCTGTGGTCTTTCTTCTCACTCACTAGCCGACTTGCGCTGGCGATATTGTAACATACGGTCTCAGGAACTGTGCATACCGTATATGGAAGAATAAGACGATGCGACTCTATCATTACCATATTTGTAGGGCTTTGTATGTTTCATAAACAGACAGGATGGATGATATTATTAGAAACGTGTGATGTTTATATATTTAAAGAAACCATGAGAGATAATCCATTCAATAGTTAACTCCCGCTATCATTGTGTGGAATGTTAATATAATAAATGTTATTTTCATACAAGTGTTTGCCTATTTTTCACATGATTTATTAGTACTTCCGAATAATGTAACACCTCACTGTCACGTTTTGGCAAGCGGATACTATATTTTATTTGTAACATACTAATTGAAAATAATAAAAATGACAATACTGAGAGGAAAATGTGATTTCTTGTCCATGGTCGGACGCTACATTACACAACTTCGTCATTGATTAACGAAAAAACATTAACTGAGTCTTATATAGGTGTATTCATTTAAAATGTTTCACTTTTGTATTCATGGATAAGTGTTTCTTTTTAATATATTTATACATCGTCTAAACTCGAATTATTTTGTAAAACAACTTATATTTATTGCCCTTTCCTTTTACATTTCTAAATACACACATCATATATCGTTTTCCCACAATAAGGCTATTTGTCTTATAGAATGTGTACTGTTTAAAAATGAATAATCCTGGTCAAATTATCCCGAGTAACATTATATTTCACATAAGATCAGACGGAGCTGCCGCTGTATGAGTATGAGTTTAGTAAACATTAATACACGAGATAACAGAATGGTATTTAAGATTAAAATTTAACTAAATGAAAATAGCTTTTAATTTATGGTGATAACAATCCAGACGTAATGAAATTCAACAACCCACCCACAATTGGTAATAGAAAGAAAACGACTACATATATTAAAATACAGTTAGCCACTCGACGTTCGTATGTCTATTATCAACTTCCACAAAAAAGTAAAATAAAATAGGAATGTCTAATTCGCAAAGTTGCTTCTTGGTGATGAATCTGATTCTCCTAACGTACAACATTCCTACTTAACCAATTTTAAAATCTATTTTTCTCAAATCATGTTAGGCCGTTTTCTCGACAAACATTTTTTCCGAATGCATTTCAAATGTTGCCATTCGATGGATTAATTTGAAGAACAATCAGACAATTATGTTACAGCAAACCTACATATACTTCTTTTTTTCAAAATAAATTAAATCGCTACAGTTTAAAATAAATTAATAATGAAAATGTATTCGTTTAATTTATATAAAGAATATTTAGTTGCCATGAGAACTGTTTATACGGGAAACAGAATAGAGAGTGTTTGTCTTAATCGAAAATATTTATTATTTCAAAATTATTATTACTAAATGTAATTTATAGAGATTAATGTAGAAATCACCGTGGAAATTAAACGGTATCTCCACAGTGATATGAATGATTTTTTGCTTTTAAGCGAGTTAGGTGAACGGACGAAACACATGAATGCCCATCACACCCACAAAATGAATGAACGAATCTGGAATAGACATATCACACTTAAGCCTTGCGGAACGACAGATATTATGTATGCTTGTTTAGCATTTAAGTGTTATTTGAACTCAAGTGTGACCGATCAACCGACGTATATTTTAGTTGCTGAATAATCATAAGGTATACAAGCGTGTGCGGATTAAACAAACATTATTTTACACTTACGCGGTACAGAGGGCGGATCGAATATTCTCTCGTACAGATGCGTGGACCAATCAAAACATGATATTCCATAATAAATCCTGACACACAAACGAATGATATACGTTGAATTATGATAGAAAAACTGACTGACAGCAGGAAATCACCTGTCATACGGATGATTAGACGAATAAAAAATAAGATGCGTATTATGAATCTGCGGGTTTGCATAAAAAATGTTATTTCAAAGAAGAGCATAAGTCAGTCCCGAGACTGTATATCTCGTCTGACAATACAAGTAAATCTGCTAAAATATGTGCGAATTCATTGGCTAGAATATGGGCCAAGATGCTAGTCTATAAAATCAAAAGAATTGAAGTCATCACCAAAAAGGTTGGACGTTAAGCTTTTCCGTTAAGCGTTTCCGTTAAGCTTTTCCGTTACCTTGATGATGATTTCTGACCTAGGAATCCCTACATTAAATCAGTTCAAAAGAAGACCAGGACCGATAAGTTTTACCAGATTTTCTGAGGTTTTATACTTGCTAGGAAGCACAGACGTAGTTAAAAATTACACTGAATACACAATATTCTTGCCAGAGCTAACAGGTCTTAGAAGCTAACGCACTGACATATCATATTATAGTAATAACCTGACACCACATTAATCACTAATATGTAAAGCGTAGGCCTGAATAAATGACACATACCAATTATCTGACAAAGTTCATTGTATGTAAGCGTGGATAAATCCAGCAATAAACAAGCATATCACATTAAATGTATAAAACTGTATAATTTTGGACGTGCTATATTAATATATTTTAATTATTTTTGTTTTACTAATTAGTCACTTTTCACATACACACAAATAAAGATTAAAGTAGTCGTAAGGTCGAGAATGAACGCTAGCAGCTTGAGAATTACGAAAAACCGTGGAAAAGGCAGAATATCCCTTAAGAACAATTGATTATAAAAAAGGCCAGCTCAAAAAGTATGTTTACATTAGACTTGAGGACGACAATGCTCTAGTCGGCTCGGAAGCAGCGTCGATGTATTCTGTTCCACAGACAGGACGCTCTAAGAGAAATGTGTTCATGGTATTCTACCTAGTGTTTCCTACAACCAGACAGATGCTCTATGTGGTCGTTTATTCCAGGCGGGTCTATGATGTAAATGGTTTACAGGAGGAACAACAGATTGAGGCTCAGTCTATCATCTACCATGAACATTGCCCTGCCACTTCATGTATGTCAATGTATGTATGTTTCTTGACTGTGCGTGACATTATTTTACTATCTTTTAATAATCGCGTATTTATAGAAATCAAACTCCAATTGCGTAAAGTACCTACAATAACTATTTGTAATATATTTAATGATTTAATTACGCCTTATATCTACTAAAATGTGTTCAGCTTCTATCGAAATTAGTCAAGCATTGAATGCTTTATAAGAGTTGTAAATAAAACTATCGTATTCTTTCGCGATTCTCTGAAATTTGAAATGGATTTGAAAGAATTAAAACTATCAAATATAAAGTATTGCCTGTCTTCAGAATGCTTAGCAAGCTCTTATGTATTAAGTGATTGCCATATAATAAGCTTAAAAGTTGTGATTAAATAATAATAATAATAATAATAAGTTATGTTTTATTACAATGTATTTTAATTAATTATTTAATGGCCAAACAGTCCGGTGCTGTTTATGTGTTCGGCTCTATGGACTGGTTCTATTTTTTATGCGAATTTAATCCAGCCCTTTTGGGCCAAACTATTTTTCTTACATACAAATCTAATATTGTGTCTATATCTAACTTTGTTGAGTGTAAAGTAAATAGTAAAACGAAATGTTAAATACAATTTAAAAATAATTTGCTGAGACAAACGTATGGTTATAAAAACGAAATATAAATGAAAGTAATATACTCCCAATACAGCCTGGTGTTCGTCTAGTAGGAGATTAATGAAGGAAACATGTGAAGATATATCCTCTTTCCTGGAACACAAAGGTTTAGAACAAGGAACACATGTAACACGTTATTCGAATTACTGCAAAACAAGTATGATTAAAAATGGTGTTATCATGGCGATTGGAATTGTTGCATTAATTAAAAAGAGAATAATTAAGTCATTGCCATATGTATACTTAATATGGATGACAAAATAAAGAGGCAGTCTGTAAATGCTGTCAAATAGTATAGCTGGGTAAAACGGAAACGAGGAATCAGTAGAAAAATAATTACTTGCGACGGGCAAGTACATCGTAGCAAACCATTTTTAAATGTGAGCCTACAAAGGTAATGCCATCCCGCGTGATCTGCTTAAAAATAGCTATTAAGTTATCTCCAAATAAGAATAGAAAAGTCACATTTTCAAAATCAACTTAAAATAAATATAACATACGTTTGGAGTATAGATGCAAATTACGATCTACAGGATTCTCTATCAGAGCATGAAATAAAAAAGCAACAATTGTCTTTTACTTCATTGGAATGTTCTTCGTGGCCAGAACGCCATCGTTGATGAAACCGAAATATATTGTATTTATTATAGTATACACAGTGTGTACGATTGTTTAAGAGAAAGAGGGATAGAACGAGAGGAAGCGAGGGAGATATAAAATACCGGCAGTTCTTTTATTCTTATACTCATTGCGTACATCTAAAACACATGTTTAACTGTGTTGTCTCTTAGTGAGAGATGGCACAAATAATACGCAATTAAAAAAAATAAAAATAAAGAATACAACGAATGATTTAAAGAAGCTTATTTTAATCATGAGATTTTTTTTTACTAATGTCAGGTTATTTGGATATGACAGGATCTGTTTCGAATAATGTCTCTCTTTTTCGGCACAAATACCCACTATACATCATTATCTAACAAATTAAATGTTTATTTTTTCTGTTCTCTTTATTGTCTTGCAACATAGTACTTATTTTGTATCACAGACTAAGATCTCATGAATGTTTTCGCAAAATATTAACTAAGAAGTACACCTTTTGACTTTTAATTGTATGGCATCACTGATTTATAAATTAAATGTCCCAACGCATACATTCGACTACTTGTCATTTTACTACAGGTTTTACCTTATAAAGGCGTTTTAACCAGATTAAGTATTACATTTATTTAACAATGTATTTTGCTTTTAATTGGCGTTTTAGTCGATATTGTTTCATACTTTTTAGTGAAGATAGTAAATATGTATGAATATCACAAGAAAAGACAAACACTAAACTACATTTACTAGCGTAGTTAACAACCAATCGTCGCAATTGAGCGCTAACAATTTTACATACATGGTTTCTGCACACACACACATATATATATATATATATATATATATTCTTGTACACACGGGCTACTGTAAAATAATATTTTAATAACTGCAATAACTGACATAACTTATTTTATGAGTTTTTTCCAGGTAAAGTTAGCGTAAGTTTGAAAAAAATAAAATCAATAATCAAGGCTGAGACGCGTCATTGTAAATTCAATTTTAATCGCTGAAATTACTTATCATGTTCTTGACATTTCTTGCAAGAATGTATACCCTACTACTTAAAAAAAACGAAAATATGAGTATATATATAGGTGGGTGCGTATTTGTATCGAAACAACCTATAAACTATCAACAACTTTTAACGGTAACATTTCCAGTTTACTATGTTTTTTATGAATATTTCTACCAAATTGTGTTAAATTATTTAATTTTTTCGTCTTTTTGTTCATAGCAATAAATATCAAATGGCGGTTATTTGGGAATTAAACAATAACTGAACGTTGGAAGAATGCATTGTGTGCATGAAAGTGAAAATATACCGCTTGCACAAATGACACTTATGAACGAAATTATATTGATATCTATTAAAATAACATAAACAACTTCTAAATCAATAATATTCGTAAATAGGTTATTAGTATGACATTTCTTAGGGAGTAAATTTTGTATTAGGTGTTAGACTAACAGACAGACACACACCATTAGAAAGAGGCGGATTTGTTCGAAACAAGAAAATAGACAAAATGCATTATGTGCCTACTGATCGCATATTTTCGGCTGCTGGCGTATGTTTGTTAGTGAGATGTTAATGGGTTTTTCTAACACGTGTTGGGACTATTTAAATACAAGCCGGTCATCAAAGATTACTAAGCATTTTAAATGAAGCAGGATAAGGTTATTCCGTTAAATATTAAAATAGTTTTCTAATTCTGTGTGATTTTCTAATTTTCTTATGCAATTACTGTTTCTCTTTGCCCGATCTTATTTTGAAAGCCATTTACGGCTTAAATATTTATGAGTATTGCAACAAATATTGGAAGCTTATAACTTTTCTCACCTGCAGTGTCACTGGTTGGAGTTGTTACATTCTTAAAGCAATTCCCCAACGCTTGCTGTCTATCAGACCCTCCGATCCATTTAAATAAAGACACATTTTGCAGACTAACCGTCAGTCACAGCCAAGGTGACAGACACTATAGTTTATAGTTGTAATGAAATGTCTTGGGTGATATAATACATAGATTATTATACCATTCTGTCTTCCTTTGCTAGACGTTTTCGGTAATTTCACTTTATTTGGAACAATAAACCTGTCCAAATGCTACAGTGTTTTCCTTAATTTTGTAAAAGTTTTCTTCTCCATCATCCTGATCATTGACATACTATCTAGTATAGCAAGTTCGATAAACGTTACTTCTAAAAGTATATTGACACGATTTTGGGGGGAATAATCATATTTACTGTATAGAACAATGTGCTCATGAAGTGAGTAATATATAGTATTGTATCTAGGAGGTTAACCACAAGGTCAAATTTAAATTTTGATGAAAATGTTTCTGTAGAAAGAATTGGTACACCCAGTTCCTCAGTCGGCATTTTGAACCATTTAGCCACCGTACACTCCCCTAAGTTAGTAATACATGGTCTATTTTAAAACAGTCTGCCACATTCAAAAATAAAAGGTGATTCATACTATATTTGGAATGAAGTTAGTAAGTGCGTCGTCGTCGTCGTCGTCGTCAGCAGCAGTATCTTTTTTATTTCATTCCTGTTGAAGAAACTCCTCCCTGGTGTCTTTCCACTTTTTTTAATCGCTTGCATTGCGTGGCCAAGTAAGACGTCGTTGACTATCGAGGTCGTCTATAAAACTCCTTATTAATATTACTAATTGTTGTGACATCGAAGGGGCGCTCATTAATATAGCAACACGGTATACAATATTGTGTATTTACAGATGTACAAATGAGTGTTACAGTAAAAACTGCCCCGAGATTCTTCTGAGACTTCGTTTTGGCTAAGATCAAAGTGTAGTATCTGTTCCGATGGATACTGCACCCCATAGACTGGTGTTGTCTTGGCCTTCGCGGCTTCATTTACGCCGGTCTATGGGTCTGTCCTGTGCAGTTCTAGGAGGTCCACCCTCCCAGGCTTCGCCTCCCCTTCTTTGGGGAAGAGTAAGTTTATTGCTTACTGCCTGAGGCGCCCCTACCGGGAATACCGACGGGGCTTCCCAGGCAATTTTTAAACTCCACTTTCCCGACCCGACCTTGGGTCACATCTTACTTGTGGGAGTAGGAAATAAACTGGCCTTGTGCCTCACTCCTGGAGAGGAGTAAATCAATACTCAATACAGTGTCTGAAAGGCTCAATATTTTAACGAAATAGGGCTGATCACTATCACACGATAGCAGTAATCGAAGTAGTATATGTAGTAGTTATAATAGTATTAATAGTATTTTTTAATAGTAGCCACTATGCCACACACATCATGGAATCTCGTTATGCTATATTTAGTTAAGTTCAATCGGATTATTTTCAAACACATTTGCAATTTGAAAGCGATTTTTGGTAAAAAAAAACAGTATTTAGTAGACGAAATTATAATGAAGAATGTAGACTGTGTTGTTCTAGTTGTATTTTCACGTTGGTAGCTGCCACTCGGATTTCAGCCTAGAAGAATCGGGTTGTACTTACAACATCAGGTGTCTGCAAATGGTAGTCTAAATATTGGCCCAGCTCACAATAACGTAACTTCTGATAATTTACCAAGCCGGTGTGTTTACATTACCAAATATAAATTACCATATTAATATTATTAGTATCCATGATATAATTTGCAGCAACATCGGTAGTAGCAGTAAAAGTAGTACAAGTATTATGTAGTAGCAATACGAATACTAGTATTATACTGTTGTTTTTTCTAAGAACGCACCCGTTATTTGGTGCAATTGTACGCACTCGTTATGTACATGAACGTTACTACTTGTTTGATCGTCCCATCCTTTGGTTACCGCATTCTTCCTGCGTTTCATAACGCAAATAGCCACGCAGAGGCAGCCACAAAGTTGCAAGTGTCCTACGAGTTATCCGTCCAAGGTAAACAATTGTCTGTCTTGTTAGAACTTTGGAAATGCCGCAGATCACAATTCCTCGTTTCCATCGAAGTATGCCATCCTACACATTAGCATCGAAGTCAGGCACGCAAGCTCTGTCTCCAAAGCGTTCTGGGTCATTTCACTTTCGGCCAAACTCTTCCAGTTTAGCTTAAATGTGCATCACTGACTTGATATCTTCATAAATGTAAATGTCGTCGAGATAAAACGATGTCGCTTTTTCCACTTTTTTTTTCTGGAATAACTTATCACTGACGATGATCATCATCTGCGGCGCCACATTCAACCCACAACCTTATCTGGTTTGACAGTGTCTTCCAGAAATACCACCGTCTGGAATCGCCATAATATTTTGTTGATCTACACCTGCACGTAAAATTTCCTAAGGTCGAGTAATAATAGATTCTACCCTTCTGGCGACATTCCTTTAACTTATTAACACATACATCGGCATCAGCTGTGTAAGTCTCTTTATATTAGTTGGGTTTACTATAGTGCATGACTGATAATACCTTTGACGTGTTATGTTGAACAACTGCCATTAAAGGTATAATAAATGTTGGGAGTCCAATCTCTTGGTTGGGGTACAGGATGAACCAGCCATTTGTTATCCAGTTGTCAAGCTCTTGTTTATATGCAGCCTGAACATTTGCGGCTACGGAGTACTCTGTGACGCCATTCTGTAGCTTGATTAGTAATTTATTATCCGTCGTTTTCCACGACGCAGACCAGATCGTTTGGCGTTAGTCGAACACTACTTTCAATTCAAGGCGATCACTGCCAAAGTTGGTACACACCGGTGCCTTAGATAATTTCAGTGTCAGCTGGTGTAATGGTAACAGCACCGAATGCTATAATAGTAGGTCGACGTCCACGATGTATTTCTGCGTCACGAGGCCATTGAGCTTAGCATATACACCAGAATCCGTTGATATACTTACTGATTCTACTCCACAACACGCGCGTGCCTGACCATTTATTGTCGTTATTTTGATGCTCTTCCTGCTACAGGTACGGCATAACCTTGCGCTCACTATGGTACGGGAGCAACTTGAATCAAAAAACCCTGAGCAAGACAATTGGTTGACATGAACTCAGACTATCGGTTGCACCTCGTATACAGAGTTGAGCTACTATCTTGACACATAACTCGTTTTTCGGGCAGCTTGAAGCTATTTGTCCGGTCCTGTTATACTTGAAGCAATGTATTTGTCTGCGCAATTTTTTGCAATGTGAGCATTCCGCTCACAACAGAAGCAATTCACTTTGAAATGTGTTTCCACCCTCTGCATATTGTGTAAGGCAATTCTGGGCTGATTGTGTTGCCATTACAATGTGCTCACCATATTTTGATTCATCCATGATGATGGCGCGGGCGCCGTTAAGACGCTTTTCAACGGCGTCATCTCTATGCTGATAGATGCACTTAGGAGTTTCTCCACTCAAACTTTGAGTTCGGCCACAAATGTGTATACCAAAGTCTTGTCAGGCAACCCTTCGATCAAAAGGGTCAGCTTTTCCAATGCACAAAAGAAGACCTTTACTTTCTCGTGTGCCAATAGTTACCAGGTGGTAAACCGTTCGTATGCTGTGCAAGGATCGATCGCAAAACACTTTACAGCGCAGCGTTCGGCAACTCCACATTACCCTTACCATTTTTGCTTTGCTGATAGTAGACATCCAGAGCGCCTCCCGTTAGTCGCAGGGAAATGACGAACGACCTGCCTGATTGCACACAAGCAATAGGTTAGCTTAACTCTCTCAATCCAGTCACCTACAGACGTTGATATGTCAAACTCATCAATGAGTTTCAAGTCGAACTTTGCATCCGACATTATTTCACAAAACAGCACGTAAAAAGTTGAAATAGTTTGTAGAAGTGAAATTTGAATTTAAAAAATCGCGCACCCACGAAGAAAAAAATCAAATGTTTGACTCCAAAATTCTATTTACAATTCTCCAAATAGGGACGACATCAACTCTAAAAAAATCCGACTGTGGTCAACTGAGTTACCCCACAAAAAATAATTCAATGTCTTGCTTGTTTTCTTAACGTTCCGTAATGTTATCTTCAGGGTATTTACTCAACCATCGCAGAAAGATGTAGCACGAAGGCTGAAAATGATAGTCAAGCTAGCGCCCTTAAAGAAGGAGCACTCTAACCTTTTAAATAATGCATTAGCAGCCCCGCAAGAATTCATCGGTCAGGCCACCTCACACGGTAAGCAATACACTTATCCATACTAAAGAGGGGCGGCAAGGTCTGTGAAAGATGACCTCCTAAGACTACCCAGGACGAATAGCTGAGCTCGACAAATAAAGAGCCACCGAAGTGCCCCAGTTTCTGCCGGAGTGTTTTCGAGGCAGGTACCTCGACTAATATATCTGTGACATGACAACTGAATGTTATGACCACAGCGGGGAGGAGAGTGTCTACTTTTTTTTATTTTAATATTTGCCTATGATACACACTGCATGAGTTGACTCTTATCTTCGCACAAAAATCCCAAGGTTGCATATTGTAATCGGAACCTTCTGGGTTCAAATCCCAACGAACGACACATGGCGCAAACCTCACTCTTTTATCTCGTGGACCGGCATGATGGCTTCTAAAGAGAAAATTACACCTGAATTCTCGGAAGGAAAACCATTACATTTATTTATCTTTTAACATTCGATTGTAACGTGCAAAATAAATACATATTATTCAGAGAATGCATGCATACCTTGACAAAATGAAACAGTGACTTCACAATCTAGGTTGGGGTGATCTCCTCTTAACCTTAAATCCTCTAGCTTACAGAAAATACGTTGCTACTCTTCTGTAGTCTATCGGTATTTTAATGTCAAGTTCAAGACTGAGCTTGAATCTGTATACCCCGCTGTGACAGGAACTCATCTCTTGACAAGCACAAATAATTAACTTCCCCTTTCCCTTTATGTTTTCATAACAAAAGTGAACTTCTATAAACAAAATATTTCCTATACGTTCTATATGTGCATATGGCTGCATCAGTTCAATACAACCTGGTTATTTTAAAGTCCAATATAAACAGATACTTATCCAGACGTCCTCTTAAATGATACAATTCTGCCCACCAAGCATTGTTTCCAATCGTCTCATGGCGTGGTTCAGAGTCCAACTTACAGTCTCATTGACCCTTATACTAACTTGGCGTCCGGGCCCTTATGAGTGGTGTGAGACATTAGTAGGAAAACTGCTATCCATAGAATAAAGTCGTGCTTCACATTTGATTCCGGATTAACAATTTTGGTTAATATTATTGTGTGATAGTTTAGGGGAAATCTTATTTCAGTCATGTTGGCAATTTTCTTTTTTTATAATTAGTGGATAGATATTTACAAATACTATGTTAATATATATATATATATATATATATCTTATTTCTCGCAATTATTACCAAATATGAAAATATTTTATATTTTTTATTTCTTTGATAGTTTTTGCAATTTTAGAATCTATATATGTAGAGCTATTCCATTAAAGTATAAACGATTTCTGCTTTAGTCTCAATGTACACACTATTATGTTTTATTTGTTTCATATCATATGCCCCATTTGCTGAATTGAAGTTCTTAATATCTCTTCATATATATAGATGATATAAATATATGTATATTAAACCAGATGTAATGTAATGTGTTAATCAAGACGTATGGTAATTAGCCCATGAATGAAATATGTATTATTATACAGGTGCAAATTGTAGGGGACAACTAAAAATAGATTTCACATTCTACCAATCCCACTTATCCGGATCCCCTCAAAAGTAAGTTAGTCATGAATCGCATAGACTAGAATAGTAATTACAAAACTATAGGTTGAATGTAATAAATGGCATGATTTGAGAGAAGGCTGGGGGCGGCACATATTCGATATTTGTGTGTATTGGGCGCATGTGAAATAGTTTTTATGCAATCGGGCCTTCTCCAATAGTAGTTCACATAAGCATGACGACAATGTTCAAATGAGCTCTACACACAATACGGTTTAATGTTTGTCATTCTGGTACAGTGTGTTGAGAAGTCGGCCAAAATAACTCGACATATTCTTTCTGTTTCTTGAAATCTACTACGGTTCATTATGTGATTTTTTTTAAAATATAAACGAAGCAGTTGAACTATTTCCATGATTCAGGATACTGTCATACACATTCCCATTTTTCAAACTCAGATTGGTCATTCAACTTTACATTAAATCTACCAGATTTATAACAGACTTACAAATATCGTACATTATAAAGCGAGTCACAAAAAATCAAAACCTGTCATAACGAGATTTGGATGAATATTCTTGATATACTTATCTGTGCTTGAAAGCATGTAAGTACCATTTTACTTACTACTAAACAACTACTACTTATCTTTCTTTTTAACCGTGCACACAAGAGATGAGGAATTATGAACGAAAGTGGGAATTGAGAGATAAAATGTCTTGTAACAGATCGAGAAAGGTTCACGAAAAAAAGGAGAGTAGACTAAGGGGCTATTATCACAGTACACTGTGTTTCATTTTCTGAACTACTTTTACTTTGTAATCCCTGTAAAATATGATTTTGAACGATACCTGAATACTGACACACGTTGCACTGCTGTTTAAGTTCTATAAAACTATCTCATGATACAGTTATTTAAACGTGGTATGAAGTCCGATGCTACGTAAGACGGAGCATTCATGAATAGTAAATGCATACACTATCCGTTAAGTCACAGCACAACCACGATTCTCCTTTTATTTCATCAAAACATACATATACTGTGCCATAGTGTATAACACATACTTCTTCAATATCTTTATCATTATCATGTATTCTGACTAGGTGATCTCAGATAAGTGATCATCGGCGATTGTTTACTGATAATAACTGAGGGTGGCCCTGGAGTCTAGGTGACAAAAAATCTCCAGATTTCTAGTACTCTCTACCTCTTTCCATAAATATTGCAAATGTCTTTGTTTTATTACAACAGACGTATACTCTCTAATTCCCGTAGGCTATGCCCTCAGGTCTTCTATTTCATGTAGTCTTGTTCCTTCGGCTATATATAGCAACTTCGATGCGACTAGTTAACACTCGTAGCATATGTGGGTAGGTTTCCACATTCAAGTATTTTCTGTAAGATTCTAGCTTTTTCATCATTGCCGTCCGTTATATGTTCTCAGTAGTTACCCCTCTGATTCCGATATCACTTAGTTTTTTCTCCATGTATTTCGGGAATGTGCCTAGAGTAAATACGGTCTATTGTTATTATATTGGCTGTCTTCATACTCCATATCACGTTCAATTCTCTGGCGAGTTCCGTGTATTTTCTTCGTTTTTCTGTAGCCTTCATCTTCCCCTTGTGGTTTGCTGGTACAGCAAAATCTACGATTTGGTAGAATTTTTCCTTGTCGATTATTATGACCTCCGGTCTGATTGCTATTATGAGTTCATCTGTTTGCACCTCTATAACGTAGAGGATTGTTTCTGGTATTCAGTACTGCCTCTTGTTTATTAGTACCATTTATCTGCGTATACGAAATGCAGTCGTGTGCATTCTTCCAGTGTACTGCTTTCCCCACACAGTCATGTCTCTTCTTGTATTTTGGGGGGTAGTTTGCTGCATTAACTTATGTGTTTTACTGTTTCGTACTTTCTCGACACATACTGTATTCACTGATTTACTGGGTTTTATCTATTTTAGCTTTAATGTAGTTTTTTTTCCTAAATGCATTGTTCTATGCCGCCGCCAGTAAAGATTCCGTTTCTCTGTTGAAGTGTTCTTTTCTTAGTCATGTCAATCTATTGTTATTATTATTATTGTTATTATTATTGTTATTCTTATTATTATTATTATTATTATTATTATTATTATTACTTGTATTGGTGTAATAATTATATAGAACTATTATTAATAGTAATATCATAAGTATTATTACTATAGAAGTATAATGATTCTTTATTAACCAGTTAAATAAGAGTATTATTATTCTTACATAGTGGTGTATATATTTATAATTTTGCTATATTATTTACATGCATATGTGCAGTTTGTAAGGATCTTTGACCGAGGCATCCGACAGATAGTCAAGCTGTGTATTAATAAAGATGCATTTGTAAATAAAACGATGACACTACTAACACAAAAAAAAACGCGGAGCGGTCACTTTTTGAAAAAAAAGACAAAAACTAAAGCTTATTTATGTGGCCTTTCTGGACATAAAAATAGTTTTGACTGAGTACCGCATGAACTCATGTGGTATGCGTTGTGCTACCATGAATTTATTGAGGAGTCTGTTAACTGGATCAAGTTGTCGCCTGTAAATCCAAAACGTTGCTAGAATTTCAGCTTAATTCGGAATAACTGTCAATGTCCGCAAATGTTCAGCTTTGTAACCTTTTGTTAAATTTTAATCATGAAAGCAATAATTCTGGGCCTGCATTGAGAACATCCGTAGAAGCTTCTCTGTAAACAACGTCATGTTGGCCTAAACAGACGAAACCGATCTCCAACAACAGGTACAGGCGTGGAACGATCATTTTGCACAATTTGGTCTACGACTGATCATCAATTAAACTATTGCTTTAACGGATGTTTTCGATACAAGCCCAGAATGATTGCTTTCAGGACTAAAATTAAATATAAGGTTACAAAGCTGAACCTTTGTGGACATTGACAGTTATTCTGAATCTAGCTGAAATTCCAGCAACGTTTTGTATTTACAGGCGACTGATGAAAGGGGGCGGCATTACAATACTAAGCTTACCCAGACAGATGTCAAGTGTGTGGGAGCAAACATCGCTGATGAAAAAAAAATACTGAAACCTGAGGTCATAGCATTCATGAAGGCTGCTTTGCTGATGTTGTGACCACCTCCAGTGATATGCGATAAAAAGATCATTGGCCGGCATAAATCCATAAATACATTCGTTCAGTCCCAATTCTCGCGCTGAATTGTATTTTCAGCCACAAAGGAGCTGGAGAAGGTTTCAGTATCATGGAGACGAGGATACTGCGTTGCTTATCGAGAATTACTTTACTCGACAACATCACCAATGACAACATTCGTCGGCGATATCAAGTGGCACAAGTCGCCGATAAGCTCCGTAAATATCGAATGGGATAGTACGGTAATGTCATACGATTCAACGACTGCTTTACAAAGATGGCGTACGAGTTGACAGTGTTGAGCCAGCGACCAAAAGGACAGTCAAGCAGGTTTGACTAGACTCACTTAACTAGGATTTGAAAATCGCTGGTGTGCATTCCGATCAGGCAGACGACAGATTGAGATGAAGGGTAAAAAGACATATGCAGACCCTGCAAATGTCAGACGACGTAAGGAAGAAGTGCAATTTGTGTGTTTTACAGACACGCGTATTTTTATTAAATGACCAAAATATGAGCCAAACTTTAAAAAAATATTTCCACATAAACATAAATCGAATTGAGTGATGAAGTACGAATGACGATGAAATAAAAAGATGACTAAGAATGATAAAGTTGAATCGATAAAATAACTATTAATTACAGAAAATTAGAAAAATATTTTCGGTATGTAATTGTATCGTAAATAATCTGAGAGAATGCAATTTTATCTCACCCTAAGTACTACCTTTCCTTTCTAATCAACAATGATCAACACAGCATCGCGTCTCCTTAACATTCATCAGCCATTGTTGTGAGATATGTCGCCTGACACTTTATTTATGTATTAGCTTATTTGTTTATTATCAAAGGTTTAGATACCGTTGTGTAAGACATATATTTTTAAAAAGTTTTTTTTTTCAATTTTAATAAATAACAGTGTAGATTACGTCACTAACTAAAACCACTGCCAACATACACACTTAAAACACTAACGAACAGTCACCACGAAAGCACTAGCGAGTATGACGGTAGAAGTTAAAAACAATACAACTAATAAAATAACATATCTAATAATGAAACATAATTATAATAAATTAAGCTTGCGATTAATGTCGAGGAGTGTACACTGCCGTATAAGTGTGTGCATACTTACACATGAGTTTGTTAAAATAAGCGTACGGTTAAAGGGCGATAATTAGCAACACCCATTAAAACTGTCTTATATCGTATAGTATTATACTACTAATAAGTGCAAGTAAATAAATAATAGACCTTAAGCATCACCTCCAATAAATAAAATAAAAACATTTTAAACTAAAGCTATATTTATTCGTTATACCTATCCTGACTGATGGGTATTATATATATATATATATATATATATATATATGTGTGTGTGTGTGTGTACGCACATATTTGAAAAGCAATGTTTCATGGAACATATAATAAAATCATTTCCTCATACAAATCCCGTGTTTTGAACAATTGATATTGTATTCTACACAATTTTTATTTTCATATTTTACTCAAGCCATATATATGTTAGGGTGAGTGTTCATGAGAATTATCAGCAAACATGTTGACTGCAGCTAGTCTGAGGTGCATATGCCCGCGGACTGTTACCTAAATGTATCTAAATTGACATCCATAGTTTAAAATCAGAAATTCTTCATAACAGCTGTGGTATAGTGTGCAGTTCTTCATTCAAGTTACGTTTTTATTACCGTTTGAATTAAATATGTTGTTTCTCAGAATAGAGATCAAACCATGCGGAGGGTCACATGTTTGTCTTTTTTACCAAGAGTTATACTTAATAAATCATGTGAGCGTAACAATATCTAAGTCTGGCCTGAATATAGCAACACGAAACACTGTCTATTTTGTTACTCATTAATATTCAGCCTCCGTTCAGACGGAATAACATTCAAACCCAGCAGTGACCTTTTACATTCGTTGATTATCGCAAGCAACGTTAGCTTGTTCTATTTAAGAATTAAAAACGACTTATAAAATGTGTAGAAAATAATGAAAGATGTTTACATTTCGATGATCGTTAGCCGAAGGGGTATTGTCAGTATCTGTTGATTCTTAACATCACGACATTATGAGGATATTAAATAGTCTGTAAACATATCACGATAATGAAGGGAAACAATTGCTAAATAAATGTATTTCTCTCTAATATTCAAGAGAGAAAGTAGCTTCTAAATTGGTTTGAGGTGAGAATTCATATGAAAATAAAAACACAGCAACTGGTCAATAATATTTAAAAAAATAAAATCTTTCAAAAAGAACACGTACCGACTTTTGAGTCTCAGTAATCGAAATCCCCCTACACACAGCTGTGATACAGCGAAACAGTATGTATGTGGATGAGATATATATATATATATATATATATATATATATATATATGCTAAAAAATGTGATCTGTTGGGTCATCCATTAAGCTTGAGTTAGATAGTTTTAATCAGAAAAATGTAAGTTTGAAAATTTGGAAAAAATACAAACTCCCAATTAAGTGTCTCTAATGCTCTGTGCTTCCCTCTTTTCCTTACTCTGTTTTTTTTTCTCTTTCTCTCTAAGGCTATCGGTTAAATAGTATTACTACTTATGGTTATACATCATGTTGTTTATTATATATATTTTTATATCTTCTGTTTTATATTCAGTCTTATTACAATTGACTCTTAAAAACAGATAATTAGACTGATGAATAAAAGTGTGATCTACATTTTATGAAATCACAGCTGGTGTCAAGCAACGGACTCACATGCGAATTCGTTATTTATTGGTTCCAGTTAGATTTCAGTTTTTATTTCTCTCAAAACTTGAAAAAAGTTTGGCTTTATCTCACTCATATATTTCGTACTGTTAGTTTGTTCTAATCTTGAAAGTCTGTATACTCACATATGTAGTGGATAAAACAATCTCACTCCTCTTTTCCTCTCACTAATGTATGTTTACATAACAGACAATTATCGGAAAACTCGTAGGGAAAAGCGGGGTTACAATTATAACTGTAAAATACTGTAAGCAAATATAGTAGTAACAAATCTCTAGATCGTTAGAGTCGCGCGCCCTTTTTCTGCAGCTTCGGAGAATGCACCATTTTTTCCCCCAGCAGTCGGAAGCTAATTAAATACGAACTCATTCGGAAATAATGTTAGAAATTTGTTAACTTATTCAATTGGTTATGTATAGATGCAGATGGAATGGAATAAATAGCGACTCTTTTTTTTTTTTTTTAGGAGCGGGGTCCGCTCTTTGACCTGTGTAGCGGGTAAACCTTGTCTAACATAACCACTTTATAATTCGGTAGTAAGGTGATGCTCGGTCAGTTTTCTGATAATCCAGATGTGCGACTCGTACTTTTTTTCTCATGCTATTTTTCTGAAAAACAAAAAAAAACGTATCATCCGGCAAAAAGTGACCACCACGAACAGATAAAGACATTCAGACTTTACGTTCAGGTAAACACTTTGTACATTTTAATACAGTCAGCCTCAGTAGTCTTTAAGGTAAAGCCACTCTAATTGTAAGTGAATTGCTATTTCATCTTACAGCTCAAGACACAACTTAACAGCTAATAAAAAGCCATCATTAATATGTGTATTTACATACACACGCAAACGCACACTAATAGAAACGGAACCTCAAGTAGATTCTAATCATGACAAAACGGTGCTGTATATCTTACAATATAGGCTAATGAAGCTTATACAAGGCGTGAAGACAGTATATCGTTTAAATTAAGATTGGTTGTAGACATTATAAATCATAGGGCACTGGCAACCACGAGCGCTCAGTTCGTTTTTAGTGTTAATATTTATTACACAAAGTAGGAAGTATTATATTTTCTATAGAGTGCTCAACTCATAAGATATATGTATATATATATATATATATATATATATATAAATATGATCAACATGCAATTGTCTTTTTGTTACACAACTCATCACTGTGGCTAGAGTTTCAAGGCTGATGTTTAAACAACCTGCGCCGTTACGATGTGTGTAAGATGTTATAAAATATGAGCTTGGTAACCCATATCTAGGAGTCAAAGAAATGATTTGCCCCAGACTGCTTTCTTCAATTAGCTATATCTTGGAAATCATAATTAAGTCTATTCAACATTTTATTTTAAGATCAAATGACTGATTGCGGAACTGAGACCAGAAGAAAACATACAATGTCAGTGTTAAATGCACTAGTCCCCAAAGCAAATGAAGTGCAGATCAACCTTTTACTTGGTCACTCATGTTGCCGGTGTTAAGATTATTGAAGATGTATAGTGCATTTAATAATAACAAGCAAAGAGTGGATATGTACTTGAAACATCAGTACAAGAACTGGAAAGTGTTTAGCTTTCCAAGAGACGAATGTTTCTTTAGAAAAATGCAAACTTAATAGAAGTCCATAATTCGTAGAATTCAAGTAAGTACTGCCCAAAGCCGTCCCAACTTATACTTAAATAAATGTGTTTGAAAATTACAGTTGTTTCCATATTTTCTCGTACCTCTCTCTCTCTCTCTGTCTCTCATATATATATATATATATATATATATATATATATATAAAGAGGTGTACTAAAAGCGAACTTTTAGGAAAGGTAAAACCCTATTGTGAAGAGTATACAGCTCAATATCCAGGATAGAGCAGGTAGAAATGAATTTTTTTTTTTTAATTGAATTTTGATTTGGCTTTTGCTTTCTCTAATCCCTTTCCATTCTCGTTCATTTATATATATATATATATATATATATATATCATCAGGAAAAGGAGAGATACATGAGAATAAAAATTGGATAAAATGCAATATTTATTAAACATCAATTGTTTAAAAAAGAGTTACAAATCTTGTTTTCCTTTTTTTTCATTTTAACACTTATTAGACAGTCTTTTATTTTGAAGCCAATTACCTTCATATTAACACGTTTATTCATAAAACCGTTTCTCACCTTGAATTCTGGTCGGACTATTCATATAATTGTGCTCATCTTTTATTTAGTTTTTCTATCCTAAATAAATCTGAATGAGTTATGCCGATATCCATATATATATATATATATATATATATAATTATTCAGTTGACTTGCTCCTACACATAGTATGTGATTATCAAATTATATCTGCCACCTCCTTGACGAGCCCTCTAATTTTTACTTATAGGATGAATGTGACTGAATCATATATCTTGTTACTTACTAACTTTAACATTTTATCCTTAAACACTATTGTTAAAATCAAGATCTTTTTTTACTTTTTATCTCGATCAAGGCAGGTTGCCACTGTAGACGTAAGGGACTACTGAGAAATAGGGTTAAAGTTTTTGGGGTCATCCTTAATTAGAAGCTGTACAGCTATATTCTTGTTGCCATTAGTGTTAAATTACTGCATCTTTCTACAGTCAGGTAAACAAGGAG
This sequence comes from Sepiola atlantica, assembly GCA_963556195.1. Taxonomy (NCBI): domain Eukaryota; kingdom Metazoa; phylum Mollusca; class Cephalopoda; order Sepiida; family Sepiolidae; genus Sepiola; species Sepiola atlantica. The sequence continues at coordinate 55,197,834 of OY744526.1, read as the reverse complement.
CAGGGAGGAAGTTCAAGAGACTGGCTGTTCGGGGAAAAACTATTGGAGTTGAAGACTCTTCAGCACCTGAGGACCTGCAGTGAATGGATGGGGTTTTGCTGATTGTAGGGTTGACCGAGTGTATTTACGTCGAGGGGGCACCATTTGAAGTACTTGTAAAACAAGCACAAGGATGCCATATTGCGACGATGGAACAGCACTGTATCTTCGTAGATAGTTAGGCATCTATTAGATTATATACTGTTTTGTGGACCTCGTCTAACAAGGAAAGACAATTGGATGGTACACTAAACCAGATATGTCAGCAATACTGCTTGTATGGCGGATGGTAGCATTCTAGTAATAAGATACTGCTAAGTGTTAGTATTTTTGCTCGATAAAGGGAACCCACTTTATTTTGCAGAGGCGTTAGCAATGCCACCTATGTATTTGTTCCAATTCATGTTACGTGAATATCATGACGAAGAATGTGAATGTTGGACCATATGTAGGGTGCTATTTGTCCTGAAATCGGTGGTTGAATACGTGTCTTGTAGTTGTTAAAGGAAGAGAGCTCTGTCTTAGTCATGAATGGAAGGTAACATTTAATGTTGCTATCTAATGATTCACCAGTGCTTCGAATATTTCCGCGTTATTTGTATCCATATGACGAGAATAGCGCGTGGTATCGTCAGTAATATACACATCTCAGACACAATGTCATAAACGACGTCAATGATAACAATCAGGAACAATAAATATCCAAGGGCGTATCTCTGAGGAACAGCTGCCTCTTTCCAACGTTGTTTTCATTACCCGACACCAAGGACAGCCTGGATGTATTTTGGTGGCAGGAAGGATATAATTATATTAAATATTCCTGCAGTAATATTATATGAATCAATTTTTATTAGAACACTTTTATGCCAGACCGTGTCAAACGCTACCGCCCTAGCTTCAGCTGCCCTGTGCAGTTATAGTATATGCGTTCAGGGATGACTGTTAGGATATCCGCAGTAGACCGTGATGCCTAAATCCATACAAATAGTTAGATGGATATTTAGAACACACGAGGTGACGGACTATGGCTAGATTGCTTAAGTATTAAAAGATGTAAGCGAAAGAGCTGAAGAAGACTGATAGGGCGATAATTCTAATGGTCAGTTCTATTTCCAGAGTTCTTATAGACTGGTACCACAGAGGCAATTTTCCGACTATATGAGAAGCAAGATTCAGCAAGGAATTTATTGCAGAGTTTGGAGAGAACAGGGCCAGTTCAGAAGAGCATTTCTTTATTACTATTACTGACTTGTTGATTGGCTATTATTAACAACACTATTAAACAATTTCCAGAAATCACGAGTACTTTATTTTTTGTGTCTGAATGCGTATCTATGTTTACCTTCTAGTTGCCTCATCTATCACAGTCC
>OY744526.1:55176425-55191425 GCA_963556195.1 Sepiola atlantica | reverse complement strand
CACTCTCCTTCGAATTATATATATTATATATATATTATATATTATATTATATATTATATTATATATATATATTATATATATTATATATATATTATATATTATATTATATATTATATTATATATTATATTATATATATATATTATATATATATATTATATATATTATATATATTATATATATTATATATATTTTATATATATATTGTGTATATAATAAAGAAAGTATGTGTTCAATGTTACACTCCTTACAGTATCGGAAAGTTTCCAATTACAATCTCAATGAAAATTTATTACAACATTCAGAGCCTACAACTTATTTAATATTGAATCAATTCTAAAAACCTGTGAAAAAGCAATCAATACACATATTTTACATCTGTTAATCAGTTTTTGTATTTCCGCACCGCAGTGGAGATTTTTTATTTACATTTTTATCTTAAACACAACCCCCACCATTTTTTTAAATATAAATTACTCTATTGATAGACCAACATTACAATACCTTATTATGTCTGCCAGACATCAAAGAATAATACAAATGTGGAGTGTTAGTAACAAGTTATAATATCCAAAGGCATAGAATAAAAGAAAATAAAAGAACTTAAAGAACCGTATATAAAGAAAAGTTGTCGGACAGAATTGATTCTTAATATATGGCGTTAGCGCACTTCGTCATAAACATTTTTGCGGTGCTAATAATTTTCCTCATCCTTGATATAGAGAAAAAAACATACATTCCAAAAATATCCGTGACATGTATTATCGTCTCCTCTTTTGGCTTCAATCCGCCATTTTCAATGTAAAGTGTTTCACCTTTGAGTAGACCGAGCCAGTATCAAAAATTACACAATTCGTTAACATTTTTCCGTCATTTAGACGTTTAATTTGTACATATCTTGACTCCTAATGACTTCTAAAACACAATAAAACTACAACTGTTCATTAGATATGAAACTAGGCAAGCATTATTGGGTATGACCATTATGCCTGATTATACACCTATGCAAGGTAACTAATAGTATTTAAAGATTCCATGATAGTATTAATATATTTCTTTATTTTTCCTGCAGTTAAACATAGAACTTGAAGAAAAGGTTACGTGTTTTTTTTTCAAATATGAAGACTTGATAATCTGTAGCCAATGAATATATTTGAAATTTTGCTACAACATAAATGTTCTAAACATCAATTATTATTCTTTTATTTTTCAGGTAAGTGAGCCTTTTTCACTCTTGTATTAATGAATCCGTTATCGGTAAGTTTTGATTCAATATTTTCACGTTTTATATGAAATCAATTATCGACATTAATATCAATATCAGACATTACCTTGTGGTTGGTATCATAAATGGTTTGTACTTAACTATACGTGTTATAATCGATGGATCATTTCAACAAGCATGTTTAGAAATGTTATATCATGCGTAATTTGTGTCGATTATATATAGACATACTCCCGTTTATTTTAAAGAGTAGAGCGTCCAGATACCAGTATTAAAATATTTAATAAATACATGCATATATATATATATATATATAATTACATGTGTGTATATGCATATATATAAATATATAATTATATATATATATATATATATATATATACATGTGTGTGTGTGTCTGTGTGTGCCTATTCATATGCATTGATTAAGCATTCACCTACTTATACATCGGAGCCAAACACCCACTATATAAGTATTCTACATTAACATGATAATAAAAGCTAAATAAAAAGTATATAGGACATCCACAGGGGGTCTATCTTAACAGTAATCAACGGCGCCAAGGAGTTGTACTCGTGAAATACTTACTAAATCTGCATATTGCAGACTTATAGCGTGTATTATTAATTGTTCCGCAAGAAAATTACAAAATACTAAATAGGCCCATCTATAACAGTCGTGAAACATGAGCAAAGCACCTTACTCTGGAAATAGAAAAAAAACTATCATCAGTTGTTTACCATTAACTGTTTCGTAGATTTAAAAAAAACTTAACAGTTATTAAATTAATGGTACACAACAGTATAAAATAGCACTTCTTCTTTAACAAAATGTTTGAAAGAATTTAGTTAGTATTTTACCTCAGAAGTAGCAGTAGTACACATTTTTAAAAAAACAGACACGTAGAAAGAGTGCAGAAAACGGGAAACAATAAAGCATTACAGAAATCAGCGTATCCAAGTTGATGATGTAATCCACGGAGACAAAAATCAAATAAATGCAAATGTATTGATACACAATCTAAGCATAAAGACAGACATTTTTGATTTAGTAGATAGCGCATTGTTTTCATTTCGACTATGCCGACTTTTGAAAACAAAGATAAACTCATAACGTTCAGCGTTATCAAAATACATGCAAACAATAGAAAGAATTGTGTATACACATTAATATTCTTTTTCTGTTGTTGGTTTAATTTTTTATTTTACGGCATACTAACCCCTTTTTATGTTATTAAATACCAAAAACGGGCATATTGGTAAAAGATTTTGATGCTTCAAGTTCTGTATATGTATTTATTCATGGTGTTCAGTTTGTTAGTTTTTTTGTAGAGGAACAAAGGTGGTTTAAGGTTTTGAAGAACATGATTGCGTTTTGCATACTGGAAAAGAAAAGAATATAACATTTATGTTTGCTGCATTTTTCATAATGACGCCGGTATCTCCAGACAGCCTGATCTGAGAGCACAATATATATTTTCTCAATCTTACATGCTGTGCAAACACCTTAACTAAAATTCTCAAATTCCCTCATTTTCTTGGTCTTGGAGAGCGTTTTGAGAAAATGAGGGAATTTGAGAATTGTTTTCCTCCCAATATGTCTACCCTACATGTATCTGTACTTGCATGACATTTTTTCTCTATTTTATCATCCTGATGAAGTCTTATAAATAAAGACGAAACGTTGATGTACACATAAAAAACATCCATTTTTTGGTTTTCCTTTTTCATTTTCCCATATATATATATATGGTGGGAGATAACAGATATCTCATTTTATAAAGGGATACATGTTTTTACAGTTGTTTTAAAGATAAGTGGGTGGGTTTGTTCGTTATTTTATCGTATGAGTTTATTTTTTGTTAGTTAAGACGTGTTGTTTTCCAGTGAGTTGAAGATTCCGAGTAGCCCATATATGTAAGGTACCATAACATCCCTCCGAAGCCTAAACTCCGCAGGAGAATCAGAATCGTCTCGTTTTATGTTTAATCGCGATAAAGTCCAGAGACTTCAGTTTCCTTTTAGATTGTTGCTTTTCCCGGGCTGCTTGGTATACTTGTATGTCCAAAGTATCGTATATGGTATTCATATCTTCCTGTTCCTGAGGGGTGCTGTCAGTATCATCCGATTGTTTTTAAAATTTGATTTTGGTGTTTCTTATGCCTGAACTGAGGGCATGTAATCATGTGAACCATATTTATATATAGATGTTCTATCGTACCAAGTTCTCAGTTATATGTATTAGTTTTAAACATCTAGAAATAAACGTTATCCTCTGGAATATAACGTTTCCTGGGTGCAAAGATGTTCCTCCTCGTTTGGTTTATTTTGTCGGCAATTTGTAAGAAAAGTATCTTATTTGTCACCGAAACATCATTTTAGGAGAAATTGAGGATGATGGGTTTACATTTGGCATTGTCCTGTATACTTGTAAGAACTGCTGCAGAGCTTATACCGTTGGAATGCCGAAAGCTTTTTTCAAGGCTCTTTGTAAAGTGTCAACAAACTGCTCAGCCTGGCTGCCTGATCTCGGATGGATGGGGAAGTCGTGATGTGCCTTATCGTGGACATCTCACATGTCTCTTCAGTCTCGGAGGACGGAAACTACGTTCCGTTGTCACTGATCGAACAATCGAAAACCTCAAAAAGGGCGCAGAATTTGGGAAGAACATGTATCCGTTTTTTTTTGCTACGGACTATGTTAAATAGGGATGCTTTTCCACCAAGTCAGTCTTTTACATGTATTGACGATGTTTCCAATGCGGTGGCCCGTTAAAGGCCAGTACACGTACATGTGCATTACACTTTTCATTATAGTTTTCACGAATGGGCAACGTTAAAATGCTTCAGTATTCTGTTCTGTAGTGTGCTTTGATATGACGACTCTCTCGCTGTACAAGAGTACACCGTCACAATATGAAATAGTTCCTTAAATATGTTGGTGCTTATCAGACAGTTTTGTTCTTGTAATGTTAATGATCTGATCACTGAGGGCTTCCTTTTTAATTTCATGTGAGGTCACATTGAGTTATTTTTCTGTGTTGCACAACATATATTTTATTTGCCCGTCCGTCCGTAGGGATGCAATAGCTAAGACTTCTAGTTTGTCTTTGTCTCGGAACTAGTCTAGATAATCCATCAGTAAGTATTCTATTTTAAAATTGGAATTTAATACCAGTGTGAATAATCTCTGTATTCAATTTGCCGTGTATACGGGCATACTTTTTTAAAACCGAAAATGGTGAGTAATAGTGTGTGATCCGTCTGTAACGTTAACACTCCACTGTGTATATAACGGTGGGATTTTGTTACTGCCAGGATAATTCCTAAAGACTCCTTTACGATTTGAGAGTAATTATTCTCTGCTAGGAGCTGGGTACTCGATGTATGAGCGATGGGATTCTATGTTCCGCCTACCATTTTATGAAGAATCCATACTTCTATTTCAGTAGGCGAACCTTTTTAGAGTCTGCCCAATTTTCACAATCTATTTTTTATAGATCCTCATAATTTAACAATCAAGCAAATATTCTACCATTGTCTGAGGACATCATGCGAAAAAGTATTATTAGTTTCGTTACTTTGAGTCCTATGCGATAGTGTTTGCATTAATAATTTAATCGTTTGATCGGTTTCTGTTTTTGTTCCACTATTTTTTTGTCGGCTGTTTTTTTTATGTTTCCGTATTTTTTCGTCGGCTTTTTAATTTGTTCCAGTATAATTTAGTCCGAGTTTTCTTATTGTTACTGTAGACGCTTAATACATCTCAATTTTTAGTTGTCTTTCTTCATGTTTTAGTTACCTTTTTTCAGCTTCATGTATTCTTTTTTCAGCTTTTTTTCTGGTTGTTGATACATATTTATTTGACAAGGTATGTTATTCTTGCTTTGAAATATTCAATGTTTGACATGTATCCTTATAGAATACGCGTTTTTTAAATTATTTCTTTTATATTACGCTGCTAACGTGATATGTGTTGTTAAAAACGTTTTTCGTTGACAAACATTTTTTATTATTACGCTTTTAACGTAACCATAGAATATTCGCTCAGCACTTTAGTCAACAGAAAAAAAACCAGGTTTAAAGTTGTTTTTTTTTCTTTCGACATAAGGACTTTCCTCTTTCAGAGAGAAAACATCATGTATTCCGATTTTGTTTTTTAAAAGTGTCCGAATAGCACAAACAACACTAATCGTTGGTCTTTGAGAGAACATAATTTGTTTTTTTTAAGTTTGTCTTTTTATTTGGTCCACCAGTATCTCCAGGTTTTAGAACTTAGGTGTAAAATACGATTAATATACTTCGTCGCTAGTTGTTTCGGCTTTTTAAAGGTTCTCTAGAAACCCTTACTGTTCCTCGTAGCCAGTCGTTATAACCCTGTTATAGGTCTGGAAGAAAAACACAATTTCTGAGTTTAGAGAAAACAAGTATATTGAAATAAGTATAATACAACAGAGAACTAGAATTGTGGGACGTCATTCTTGACTGCCAGTAGAGAATGCTGTGGTTCCAACACTGAAAAGCATTTGCTCTCAGTATTTGTGGTGAGTAAAAAAAGTTGAAAGAGTCCATATAGGCAAGGTACCATAACATTATAGTAGAGAAAACTATAAAAGATAACGTTAGTGTGCAAGTGCAAATTAATACCTGTCGCAAATAAAGTTATGTGAAACATTATTTAATACAAACATGCAAATTCAGATTTTTGAGAAAAATGCTTGGTTAAACCTTTCTATTTTGTTGATATTTTAATTAGTACAGTTATTGTTTATTTCTTCCCCATTTTGATAGTGTGTTTTAATTTTAATGAGTTTTATTATTTTTATTAATGAACGACCATAAAAACTTACCTATTAAATAACAGAAGTTGCATTTATGAATTTATATAAGACGTACAATAACATTGATAATGATCATTAAAATGAAAACAGAACGTGAATATCGACCCATCTACGTGATTGAAAAATCTATCAGGTCGAGTAAAATAGGTAATCGATGAAAACATTTAGAATCTTTTTTCTAAAGAAAGGTAATATATAATCTTTGTAATTGAATTTATATTCAAAATAAGATATGTGATGCTTCTTTACTCTCACAACCATATGTTAGGGCTTTCCTAAAAATAGCTAAAGAAATGATACACTTTGTTAAGTGTTTACATGGTAGCTTAAAAGAAGACAGTAAACTAACGATTTCGCAAATCTATCTAGTATTAATTAAATTAAAAGTAAATTCAATTTTAGTGTTTCGTTAAAAATATTTAAGTAATCTCCCTGGCCTTATAAGTAAGTATAAATGTTTACAAATACATGAGATCGTTTTTTTTTTCTTATAATTGAAAAAAAACACTGGAGGAATTTGCGTACATTTTTTGTACAACCTTTTTCTCAGCTAACACGTACGTACACATAAATGTATACATTTCTTTAAATATCTTTGTCGTCAGGCAAAGAAAATGAGCACGAAATAGAGATATTGGAAGAAAGAATATATAGATAAAAAATACGAGTTTTATATATATATATATATATATATATATATATATATATATATATATAATGCGTATGTGTGTGAAAAAACCTGTTTCTTTCTTATTAGTGTTTGGGTTGTAACATCCAGTGTATCAATTTAATGCCCACCCCTTTTGTTAACGTTAGCCAGCTTCTCTGCCGTCTGTCCTCATCCCCATCTGCCTTCTCCATACTAGCTCATTAGGTGTGATAGTAAAAGAGAGTAAATAAATAAGAAAGATAAAAACAGAAGAATAAGAACCATAGAATGTGTCACCTACTTATCATATTCCAACATCACTTAATGTCTTCTCATATGGTCCAATCAGATCATCCTTCCCTCGTCCCGTGTGTGTGCCTTCAAAATAAAATTATTTCCATATCTTCATTTTCTAAAGACGTTCGCCACGAACGAAACCGGTCAAAACATCTCTTGTTTTCCTCCTGCACTTTAACTCTTGTTTTCCGTTTGTCATTTTTCACACATTTTGTCCATCACGAAATTTCATTTTCATGAATTATCGCGTAACTTATATATATATATATATATCTATATATATATATATATCATGCTACAACTGGGTAAATCAACGTTAGTTTACCGAATGCATCGTTGCTATATATTCCATTCACGGATATACAATCTTGAAACATTATTTAATTTAGGTATTGAGTCATGTTTTTAAAAATAATGTACGTTGATCAAATTACATGCAATTCTCAAATGAAACACACATTTATATATTAATAACTTGCTGTATATCACTCAATCTCTTGCAATCTCTTTGACTGCACCCAAGTCTTATATATTCACTGGCTAACACTCTTGCTCTTCTTGTGCGCTTTACTAAAATCAGTATTTCTGACATTTTGTACTGTCCAAAAAATATCGTCCTATGATATGGCCTTTTTTTAAATAGTTCAAATGGTTACTATTTGCTTTTATATCTGTAGTTGGCCAATCATGAACTTTGATAGTTTATCTTATATATAAAGTAGAGACGTTTTTCCCCTTTACCTTCGCGTCGAATAGGAAAATAACTTCGAACTCAATAGGTTACTACAATCACTACAACATCAAGCTTATTCGCTCCAGCGTGTTCTTAGCAAACTAGTCTTAGATCCACCTCGGGCAAATTATTACTTTCGTTCCTCCATCAGTCACTCTCCCCAAAACAGACACCATACAGGTAGTAGGAACAACATTTCTATCTAACAGTTTACTCCTCCCACACAGATTTTTTATTTTCTTCATCATTACACGTAACTGACATCGACTACATAATAACGTGCCACCCACAAAAAACTAAGCCGACGTAATCAAATACGAATTTGTAAACGTCGCTAATTAAATATGCTATACTTCTACATACGCATTTAGAACCTTACACGAGAAAAAAATATTTGATTAATTCTGATATTTCATATTATAATAATTAACAAAACAAAAACTTTAACAATTGATAACAACATTTACGTTTTCCTTATTTACATGAAGTTAAAACAACTGTTACTCATACAGAAATTGAACCAAACTGTTCAGTTATTTTATTTTCATTTATTCGGTTACAAAATAACACATCAGGAATCAATATATTTCAATAATTACACCTTTCAATTAGTTTTAACACAAAATTTCGCTTATAAACTACCAAATACTTTCTTAATATACATATTATTTTAAAATAACATTTTATTGTAATAAATAAGGGTACTTCTGCATTTACAAGTAAAATAAAATTACTATTGTTGAAATCGATTAACTTCTTTGGGAAAAATCCCTACAACATTAAATACTTTGAGAAAAGTAACAAGACAAAAACAAACCAATTAGTCCCCCAATCCCACCTGCTACGGTGTTGACCCATGTTTAACATTAAAAAAATCGTTTTAGTAGCATGGGATCGAACGCCAAAAAGTGTAACCACTAACCCACGGATGGGGAATATAATATTAATATGAAAATTAATAGTTAACAAAGCCTGTTCGATATATAATGAAAGCAATGTACTTTGATTTCACCAGAAATTTTATTTTAATTTTTAAATAAACACCTGCTCTGTCTGTGATAAGGGGTCCTTGGAAAATTAAAGAGGCCTACAGAGCCCCATTAAAATCCCCCCTATTACCTTTGCATAAAAATTCTATTTTCTTTGGCTGAATAGAAAAATGGAAAATGAGCACCACTGAAACACACAAACATAATTAACGTAGGCTGTAGAGCATTACAAATTGTATTCGGATGAGGGGAGGCAATACAATTACGATTATATGCTTATTTTAATAATGAAGACTATTCTTTTTTTTAATGACTGCGATTGAGTCACGTGAGCCAAATGCCGATGGCGACCGGGAAAAGTTCTGCCCGTTTTATGTTACGATTCACTTTCTGGCGAGAAAATGTACGGTCCACCATGTGTAAGGGGGGCATAACAATAAGTAAAAATAAATATATATTTCTTTGAACATTACATGCAAAAAAACTGCTGCCCTTATATGTCATAGCATACATGTACACTGTTGAGTGGAAGAAAAGAGGATAAAAATTGAGATCCTCTGACATAGATTCAGTTATCAGTACCACATAATAAACTGCTTTGTAAGATTTTTGATACACATATCAATGTTGAATATTGCAACAACATTAAATCAGTAAAATACATTTGTAAATAAGTAAATAAAGGTAGTGATCAAGCTATCTTCAAAATTGAAAGTAATGCTCATGATGAAGTTAAGAAATACGACACGGAACGTTACATATCAACACATGAAGCCATTTGGAGAATACTTAACTTTCACATACATATATATCATCCCCCAGTTATTCACCTATCAGTTCATCTAGAAAATGGAGAGCGTATATACTTTACTGAGAGTACTGCAGCAGATAGAGTTGCAAATCCACCTTCAACCACTCTAACAGCTTTCTTCAAATTGTGTCAAACACATTTTTTTTTACACGTACACTTTTGTACTCAGAACTTCCACTTTATTATACCTGGGACACAAAAACTAAGGTCTTCAAGCGACGATTACAGGGTAAGCCAGTTCAAGCCTATCCGTGCGTTAAAAGAACAGAAGTTTTGAGCAGGGTATGCACCGTGCATCCAAATCAATTTGACTGCTTCTGTTTGAGACTGCTTCTACACAATGTTAGAGGTCCGCAGAGCTTTATTACCTAGAAACGATCAATGGTCAAGTCATGACTACATTCAGGGATGCATGTAGTGCACATGGACTACTTGAGGATGATAACCACTGGTATGCTACATTACAGGAAACATCTATATCTGAATCTGCAGACAATTTGAGACATGTGTTTGCCATCATGTTGACATCATGTGCAGTGTCTCATCCAAAACGACTTTGGGATGCACACAAAGAAGCTTTTAGTGAAGATTTCCTTCTTAAGAAAACAAAATCAACAGCCTGAAGTTGATATAACATTTTTAGACGACATCTTCAATATGACATTAGTTCATATCGAAGATATGACTGATAAGATGAATGGTAAAACACTGACAAAATTGGGTCTTACCTCACCTAATCGATCTAATACACATCCGGTCATTACTGCATGGACGCGGGAAATTAGTTATCAAACTCATGAGCAAGCATCAATTGTTCGAGATGGTATCGCACAACTAAATAATGAGCAAATTCATATTTTTCGTACTGTAGTTAATACTGTAGAAGATCAGCAATGTGGCCTTATATTCCTTGATGCACCCGGAGGTACAGGAAAGACATTTGTTACCAAATTAATTCTTGCTAAAGTTAGGTCAGAAGGCAAAATACCTGTGGCAGTGACATTATCAAGCATGCAGTGACTCTTCTTCCTGGTGGTAGGACAGCTCACTCCACATTTAAGTTGCCATTAGCTAACAAAAGATGCTGATCCAATTAGTCAAATAGAAAGAGGATCAGATTCAGCCAAAGTCTTACAGAATTGTTCCTTGATCGTATGGGATGAATGTACAATGGCACATAAACAAGCGTTCGAAACTCTAGATAAAACATTGCGTGATCTCAAGTGACGTGATGTTGTTATGGGTGGCATAACACTTTTATTATCAGGTGACTTCCGACAAACGCTTCCTATTGTTCCACATGGAAGTCCCACTGATGAGCTTAATGCTTGCATTAAATTGTCATATTTGTGGAAGTACATTAAGACTGTAACGTTATTTACAAACATACGTGTAAATCTCAATAGTGACCCAATGGCTGGTGAGTTCGCCTCCCTCCTCCTAAAAATAGGTGATGGCAAGCTTACAACAACCAACAATGGAAAGATTGTTATTACTCCAGGTATTGGCTCAATTGTTTCATCACTCAGAACTTAGTAGCAAGGTTTATCCAAATATAACCGAAAACTATGTGCATCCTGAATGGCTAACGGAGAGAGCAATTCTAACTCCTAAAAATGGCATGGTGCATGTCATCAATCAACGACTGCTTGATGAAATTCCAGGTGATGAACAAACTTTCACTTCTGTGATGACGACCAGGCTGCACAATACCGTACATAATTTTTCAATTCATTAGAATTGCCTGGTATGCCAACACACAGCCGAAAGCTTTATGCCCAATTATGTTACTCCGGAATCTTTATTCTCCAAGGCTATGTAATGGAACGAGACTGTGTGTTAAACGCATGCAACCTCATGTGATAGAAGCTGTAATAGTAACTGGTGTGGCAACGGGCAAACCGACATTCCTTCCCAGAATACCCATTATTCTGTCGGATTCTGCGATAAAATTTAAAAGGCTTCAGTAACCAGTTAAATTATGTTTTGCCATGACAATTAACAAGCCCCAAGGACAATCAATGGCAGTGGTTGGTCTAAACTTGACTGCACCTTGCTTTAGCCATGGGCAGTTTTATGTAGGATGTTCAAGAGCTTTGTACGAATAACTTTTACCACTATAAAGGAGACATCTATTGGAACAAACACAAGAACGCTAGGCCACCGCTCCGTGTTAAATCCTATTTGATTACCTAAATTACTTCCAGTGAAATGATTTATTTTCTGAATCTATTTATTTAACTTTAAAATTGAAATCAGGCTGTTATATTTTCCCGGGCAACGCCTGGACACGGGTCCTGCTAGTAAAATATAAAATCATAATCTTTTCTAGGCTGTTTCAATGTCGTTGCCGTGATGGGAGGATTGTCGGTTTTAGAGCGGAGTGTTTATGGAAGCATTGTCTAGTCTCTGGTAGTCTTATGTATGTATTTGTTCCCATTTATATATACAAAAAGCGTAGGAGTGCAATTAAGGGTTATACCAACATAGTTGGTTACGGAAGTGTGTGGGTTGACCCTTATGTATACTCAGGAGATCATCTTTTTGTTAATATGTTAATTGTTTTTTATCTGTGTGATGTATTTTTTTATTTGTTTTATTTTTTTCGTAATTTCTCTTCGGTCGTAGTGTGTTAATGGATTTGCTTGGTGTATATGTATAGTTGTAGTATTGTATTAGTGATGATTGAGTTAGAGAGAATTAGGTTTGTAGGGAGGTGTATAATTCAGTGAATTGTTCGCGTACATGTTAATATGTTATTATACACATTCAAATGATGGAGAAATGTTTCTTTTTATTATAGGAAAATGTTTAATATCTATATAAAGTAATCTATATGATGAATCTATGCGTGTGTATCTGTAGTGTTGAGATAATTATTCATACACGTTGCATGATTCTAAATCCCGAATTAACTCTAATTCCGACGCTTACGCCTACACGGCCAGTATAAACAATCTGATAAATTATCGAGAGATTAAACCTATTATAGCGGTCGGAAATATGAAGTTATGTGATACATTTATTTATAAAAATGGTTGAAATCGGAATATGTTGGCGAAATATCAATTTAGTATGTGTTCTTTTTTATTTAAATGATAACATTGTGAGTTTATGTTGATTACCGTTCTGATTATGTATTTAATTTTAATAATTTGAATGGAATTATTAATGCCTATATTAAGTGATTTCGACAACTCAACTAGTGAATCACGGCATACGATTAGATTGATAATGGGATCTACTGATTATCAAATGAACACGGAATATGAATATAGATACACCTCTGTTAAGAAAGAAAGTCTATCAGGTAAAGTAGACTATGAAATAAATGTGTTTTTCTGAAGAAAACAGATTAATATTTTTTCTACTTTTACCCATCCAATCTTGAAAATTAAATGTATTTTGTTTTTTTCGGTTTCAGTATATCTGGTTTTGATATTCTAGAGATGTTTAGCACTTTTTTCGGGAAACGGTAGATCAGAGAAAACACGTGTCTTCCGGCTTCGTCTAGTGTAATCAATTATGGCGATGAATTTGGAATTAATATAGCTATTGTTTCGAAAGTGATTAATGCAATAAATGTTTTATATTTTATACATTTATTTCAAATTTCTGACGAATAATTATCGTATAAGATTCCATGAGATATATTACTAGTAACATTGATTGCCGAAGAAAACGAATGTATTAACTCGAAATTATAATATAGAAACTTAAATATTTATTCAATTGTTTATTTATAAATACTCTGTGTGTCTGTACGCAAATTAAAGCATGTTATTGAGTGGCAGCGAATAACAGAAATTAGGCATTACTTAAGCAGTAGGTTTATTTGAATTTTTTTTACATGTGTCATACCTTATATCGCGTATCACGTCTATAAGGACATTTTAACTCGAGATACATGTATTATAAATGAAAACAAACTACCATTACACTATAACATAAACACATTGTATAATACGATTTTTATACAATGCCCTTTCTGATAAGCTGCAATAAGTTAACATAAAGTTTATTTAGCATTCGTTCAAAGGCATGCATTTTTGCTGAAATGATTATATTTAATCATTTATGTAAATGATATATTTAAATGAAAAAAAAGTATCCTACTTTATCTCTCATTGAAATACTTAGTAGCGTATTTTACCACAATTTCGCAAAAAATATCTTCATATTAGCGGGAGAACTGACATAATGAAGTACTGTAACAATACCGCTTATAGAGCGGCAATTTCATTTACCTCCTTGTCAGAAGGATGGACTCAACTCAAGAAGCCAGAGTACAGAGATTAGCACGTCACAGCCTAGAGAAATGCCTGGGTAGTGCCGCCCCTTGCAAAGACGTCTCGGGCGACTAGCAATAAAGTAATCTCTTTCTCGAAAAGAATGTTAACCCGTATGATACAATACAATGCGTTGCTATTTTTCTAATGGCTAACATCGTTTTAGACTCGTGCATTTCCCAACGGTGTTTCTGTTCAATTTAACAGAAGACACCCGAGATATTTTGAAGGACGCGTATTCTATTCCATGGACGAAATCTCACGTTTACTGATGGCAACATTGTTAAAGGCACTAGATGAATCACGACTAAGAGATTTAACATGTATATACGTTTCGTACATTAAGTTGAGCAAATTGCAGGGTACTTACATTTTCTATCATTTATTTCACAAACAACAACTCTGACTGGTGTGTTTTGATTACTGGAGAAAAGAGGAAACGACACAGTTCGACATTCTAATATGTTCGCGTAACTGCTAGATACACATGTCAAATCTCATAAACAGAAAGCCAATCACGATGTATACTTAAATCTCATTTTTAGCTACGTTCTGTTTACTCTTTGTGGGAATTCGCTTGTCGCTTGCTTAGTCAGTTAGTCATTCTGTCATGTTTTACTGCTTGGTTGCGTCAATAAATTTAAGAATTGACTAAAACCGTACACCAGTCTCTCACACTCAAGTTTTAACTAGAATCACCTCCTTAGTATGATTTGCATATTTCAAACTATCATTCACATATTTGCAACTATTCTCACAACGTTTCCGTCAATGTAACCTCCGACCATTTTCAAGTGCGTCTTTCCCAACACGGAAAGCTTCCTATCGAACTCGTTGAGTTCGACGAGACACACCTGATGAAAGTCGAGAGGAACATCAGCCGGAACGTTGTGAGAAAAGCATCCAAGACGAGAACAGTAGCCCGAATAATCCAAACACAAATTGTCAACCCTGTTTTAGAGAATTTCCAACAGAAGTATGTCCGTCTGTCACATCAAAGTGTAAAATAGATGTTTTCTAAGTTTGCCCATGTTTCAGTTTGAACAATAATTTTGAAACCCTAATCGCGCAGAATGAACTCAAACATTACTTCACATGTGTCCAGTCATTTCCACGACATATATCCGTTCGGGTCTGCCACGCTAAGTTTTCGAATTGCATTTTCCATT
>OY744526.1:55136425-55171425 GCA_963556195.1 Sepiola atlantica | reverse complement strand
CAATGATGTGTCATGTATATTAGGGGGGGTGTACGTGGTCGTTTTTCAGCAAGATATATTTTACGTTTAAAGTTCTGCATATAGTTGTAATCGCAAAAATAGGATTAGAGAGATAATTACAAAGACAAGTAGTTCGAAAGATAAAGCTATTCGAGTAGAAATATGACGACACTTACAGTGAATTGGTGTGGCTTTGCTGCTTCTCAGGTTTGTCGGACGTATCTACGTAGAGAGGACACAAAGGGCGTAAGTTTATCGGAGCATATTCCGTAGAGTAACTTGTAAAACAAGCACAAACACGCAAAGTTGCGGTGCTAGGACAGGGCTAGAGTTTGGTAGACAATGTAAAACTTATTAGGTAAGAATCTTATTGTATGACACTGTCCACGAGAGGGCAAAATAGTGAATAAAGCACCAGCCCATATATGGTAACAATACCCTATGCGTGGAGGAATGGCGGCTTCATAGAGATATAGGATACTGCCATAAGAAGTTTCAAAGCGCAATAGAGATAGCTCACCTTTTTGCAGTAAACTTGTCATTACCTTCTATTGATTCCAATTCATGTTTCCTGTGCATATTTATCCGAGGTGGTTGAACGTTTGACTATCGGACAGGCTGCTATCATCAATGCAATCAGTGGTTGGAAAGGTTTCTTATTATTGTTAAAGGAAAAGCGCTTCATCTAGGAAGCATAAAATGTAACCATCTATATTTTGTTCAATCTTACAACAGACTGGATGTAATTTTATAAGAATTCCGCCATTTCCTTGGATATGTGATTTCTCTAATAGCATGCATGTCAAAAACAGAGCGCGGTGCAATCGGAAAATATACGCATCCCGGACGAGATGTCATCGGGAGTGATCGTTTATGACAATCAGGCATAATAAAGGTTTACGTATCGACTTCTTGGGCGCACGCGTTTTGATGTGATATTGTTTTAATGCACTGCCATCAGGACGACATGGATCTTTTAGCTAAGAATAGTCTGTTTATGTTAAATATTCGTCCAGTAATAGCGTACGAATTGATACCTCTAAAAAGACTTCAGTGCTATACTTTGTCGAAAGGTTAGGATACATCAGACGCTATCGGCCAAGCTTCAGCAAGTGTATTCAGTTTATGATATATGCTTTCAGAGACGACCGTTAAGATATCCGCAGTAGAACGTGGTTCCTTTAATCAGTACTTTTGTGTTCGACAAATGTAAATGTAGGTAGGGGTTTATGGTTTAATTCTAAACTTACCGACTTTATAGATATGACATTGTCATTTTCATTATTTTACATATCAGTGATCTTTTATATTTTCACATCTACATCAATATTCACCCTATCTCATATGATCACAAGAATTAAAACATTCGTGGAATGTTCATTAATGTCACGGTACGTGTTAATCTTAATAAATTTCATTTTAAAACAATATCATTTGAAATATGTGGCTGTGTTTATTTGGACTATAACTTATTAAATGAATCATACACATATATTGGTCATAACTTTTCTAACGTCACATATTGGGAACGTTTATATATTACGTATAGCCTGTGGTATAAGAATCGCATAATCAATATTTCTATTCAAACACGCACAAACTAATATTTTAAAATATTATTGTTGGGATAAAATCAGATATAGTAGGTCTAGTTAAACTTGTCAAATGACAATGATGCAATGGGTAAATAGAACTCCAGAAAAAGAATACGAATGTCTCGTTGAAGCAAGAACCTTCTTCTAAGCATACCCCTTCTTTATTATCTATCTGGTATAATGCAAATATACTACGTATAATAGAATCTCACTTACAATGTGATGATAATAGATGAATTCGGATAACTTAATTAAATGACATTATTGTGTTAACATTAAAAGTATTGTACAATGCGAGTTTAGTTCAGCTATTAAATGTGCCAATGTATTATCCGCGTGATAATCTCATACATTTATCATAATAGCATTTGTTGATTAATGTTTCTATTAAATGAGACTTTTCTTCCGTCCGTGTTGGTTGTATTTCACATATTACTTAAAGGCAAGAGAGTGTGTGCTTAATTTATCGTCAAGGCGAGGTGTTTACCCTACTTAAACAATTAGATATTTATTGCAGTGTTAACTATAGAGGAAACACGAATTTATATCAGAATTAATTGATCATTTTCTACCGGTCGATATGTCTTTCTATTTTAATGTTGATAGTTTACTTAAGGTTTTGACACTAATCGACTTAATTAAAGCAACATTGGACAAAATATATTGGAGTTGTATTATCGACTATAAGTACTAAATACAAAAATCACGTATAAACACCAACATTACTGAATACAATGACTTAATATTTGGCATAAATAATAACTGAGATGTCAGTAATATTATAAATACTGCTGATACCCTATGTGATATGAAATATAAATTGCATACTCTCTGTACATCATCGTACTAACGTTATAATGAAGAGCAATTGGTCCGATTTCATCGTTGCGTATTAGTTGTGTTTTGTTTCAACTATATATATATATATATATATATATATATATATATATATATATATATACATATATGGGAAATAAAAAAGGAACAACCAAAAAGGAAGTTTTTATGTGTTCATCAACGTTTCGTCTTTATTTGTAAGACTTCTTCAGGATGATAATACAAAGAAAAATGTCATGCAAGTACGTGGGTATATAGGGTTGACATGATGGGTTGAAGAGAGGAAAATAGTAGCCACTAATGGAAAACAGTAGGGACGACGTCCGGACTTGTTGAAGTCAGTTGCGAGGAATGTAAAAAATAAAATATAGGGAGAGAGATGTGTGTGCATCTATATGCACAACAAAATGCACATTAAGGGATGTGCATGACATAATGAATTACTTTATTATTCATTAATTTTTATGCGATGGAGCACGTCGATTTTAAAGTATGATTATTTTATTTGAACGTCAAAGACGGACATACTAATTGCATGTCATAATCGTTTCTTTGCGAATTATAAACGTTCATCGTTAATTCACCACGTGGAAATCTCGTCTCGCAGAACGAAAAGCGAATCTATAAATGATAGAAAATAATAAAATCAAAATGAATGGTCAAATGTTAATCTGTGAATAAGTTCCTCGACTTCGAGGGACCTTACATGTAACGACGTGCTGTGTTGTCATTATTTTACTTGTCAATCCAAAGTGTGTGTAATTATAACGAGATATCATTTATTAAAGATTTCTGGCCCGCCTACGTTGAATAGAAAAAACTCAGCTCGGCGTTTAATTGAAATAGTAATTGGACAGTATCAAGAATATGGTGGCGTTAGTTATTAATGAAATTAGTTATCGATTGGCTAATTAAATCACTAGAAATAAATTGAATGTGAATTGAACACTGATTGAACTGCACTTTTTTTAAACAGGAAGAGACAGATTACGACAAGAGATATTTGGATTTGGGGAGAGATAGGCGATGTAAGGGGTGTGCCAACTGTCTTGGCTAATGATTTAGTCGATGCGAACATTTGTGAATTACATAATTGTTTCACTTAACCAAATACGCTACAATTACTTATATAAGTTTGATCAATAAATGCTATGAGACGCAATTATTTAATAATGCATACATTTATTAATTTGTTTAAAACTATTTACCTTGCATGATTACCCAGCGTTGCCCGGGGCAGGGACACCAAAATAGTTAATTTAAACAGCGTGTGTAACATGTTTATTTTAATACTTATTTCCTTATATCCGCTTCTATTCCCTCCTACTTTCTTCCTCCGCTCTCTTCTAGCTCTCTCTCTCTCTCTCTCTCTTTCTCTTTCATTTGCTCCGTCTGTATTTTTATTCGCCTTCTCGACCCTCTTAACCTCGGCCTCCACATAACATACTTTTCGCCTTACCCTCTCTTCAACTGTCGCCCTTTCCTCACCCCCTGTCTGAAAACTGTAAAAATCGTGTAATTATTACTACTAAATAGCATGAAAATCTAGGAACATATGTATTGTCACTTCTGTATACGTTTTACGTTTCTCCTCTAACTAGAAAAGCGCACCCTCTTTTTGTCATATTAGATGATCTTCCGTGCAGCTACCGTGCTCTTCTTCTTGTAACATCCAACCGTCGATGATCGTCACAGTAACTATAACCACCCATAATAGATAGTTGGACGGACTAGCTTACAATGGTTAATGAGCTAATGTTTACAAACACTAAAAGACATTACCATAGCAACAGTTTTTTCGTGTACTACCATTGCAATATATTGTCAGCATCAACTCAGAACATTCAATCTACTCAGACGAACCTCCAATAACGTTTTATAACACACAAGGCATACGCATTGATACCATCTTGCGTTCCTTTGAAACACCAGTCAAATCGTTGTCGGTAAAGAAACGATCTACCATATTCATCGGAAGCGATGATCAACAAACGATGCGAGAACCACCTTTGGCATCTGATGAATGCTACTCAAGCTACGCAGTATGATGATTTGATTATTGAGAACGTATTTAATTGGTTTACCTAAATAAAAAAGGGAACTAATGTAATAAGTCGACAAAAGAAAACGAAAAGTCATCAGGTTTTTATAAACTGTCTCTAAAATGTCGGAAGCTGCCCGGGGTAAGAAAAAAGCCTGCAATCATTCTGTGATCTAACTTTCCACATAAATCGTTGAAATGAAATAGGGCGTATACGGATTCTAGTATACATACGATGAATCAACTTTCTTCACCCCATGTTTAGCGTCCACGGTTTCGTAGAAAAGCCATCTTACAAAGACCGAAACCTACCGTGGAATTTCTCTTTCCAACTTAACAGCAATGATCAATAATCGGTGTCTACTAGATAGGATTCGTCTAGTCATCGATAAGTTATATCACTTTACCAGAGTGGATTCTAGAAACGACGAGAACGCACATTTGTCGTTCTCCTTCGGATTGTCAAGTCACTATGAACCCATAAGTATAAGGCTGTCACATCATTTATCGATTTCCGCAAAAATAATCGTAATAGAATGATAGAAATATTGATGAGCTATGCAATCCTTCCTGGTGTTGTGAACGCGATCCATGTGATGTACAAGGTCACCTCTGTGGTAGTCGTCACTCACCAAATGATGTTCTTAAAAGATGTTGTATTCATATTTGTAATTGATTACATACTCCACACATGAATCTGCGGTAATGATGACCTTACACCAAAACGTCTTCCAAGCCGCAAACATGCTACCCAGGACTTCGATTACGCTGATAATATCGCGTTTTTTGAAGATTGGATTTATTCTGCTCGACATGTATTCAACCGAGGCGGGAAGGCGTGTAAATATGTAGATCTTTTTCTGAACACACTGTCAACACATTGTAAAGCAAATATATGCATCTTAATCAATTTACAGACGATTTATTTTTATCAGAAATCGAATTCATAGATGATTTCAAGTACCTGGTAGATACTCTGACATCGAACACCATATGAACATAAATATTGCACAGTAATGGAGTGCGCTTTATACGTTGCCGAAAAAGTAAAACACTCTAATAAGAAGGAAACAATAGGCTTGTATTGCGACAATCCTTATGTACGACTTGCATCGTAGACACTGAACGTGGTGCGTTGAAAGCGGCGAAATTGTACGTACGAGCCGATTATAATATATCCGTGATACAAAAATCCCACTAACAAGTCACTGTAGGGAGTCTGGTCTCCTATGTTTGTGGTTGTGAGTAGGAGATAAGAGTTTGCAGGACATTTCATCCATCACTATGAACCTGCAGGAATACTCTTACTCTGGTCTGCGAATGCAAAGAGAAGAGTTATCTTTCCGTATGGAACATTAAAGAGATCATCGAAGGGGACAGTGATCTATCAGAGACTGCTTCGCTGTTGTCAATGGCCGATCGAGAGATCTGAAGCTGGGAATTTTTTAACGTTTAATCCATGTCTACTCGCCTCGGATGACTCGACACTTGTGTGTGTGTGTGCATACATGATTAAACACGATTTAAATCGTTGTTTATCTCCAATAAGAACGTAAATTGGAAGTGAATTCAGCCATGTCTATTTTTTGAGGGGTAAGCAAAATATATTGTCCTAACATAATTGAAGTGTAATCTTTTCATGAAAGAAGATGCAACTATTTAGTCATTGATGTTTCCAAACGAAAATTGTACTGCTTATAATCACAGCAATATTTCTAAATGCGTACTTATTTTGTCAATTTAGTTCATCGATTTCAGCTGGTAAATATAGCTACTACATAGTTATAAGGAAATGTTAAATGTTATATTATTATATATGTAAAGTTTATCAGTTTGGTTAATTATGTGCTGTATAATGTTAAGCATAAATTATCCATAATTTAAAGAATGATATTTTCGATGAAAATAAAGAGGTGTTTAAATGAAATAATATAATTTCGTTACGTTTAATTGTGACATAGAGACACACACACATGCCCATGTACACATACACACACACACACTAAAATTCAAAGATGACTCGTATCTAGAGTTCAATCATGCAAACTGCAGATTTGTTATCACGACACTGCCGACCCCTGAAAAGGATAACACATATACATATGTATATACTAACACATTTCTTATGAAAGCTGATAATAATATATTATTAAATAAATATTAAATTATTTTACCTACACATGCAGCCGTCTCACGTGATAGGGAAACTTATACTATATTTGTGCGTTAAGAAAGCAGGTCACAGTATGTAGACAGTCGAGAGTGTTCAACAAACGTATTCGATACTGTGCATATAGCTAGGTTAGTCTATGTTAGCTCCCCAGACTGGGCAATATATATATATATATATATATATATTACTGACTCGAGTTATATGTTAATATTTTTTTATAATATACATTTTGTAAGACGAAGCCAAATCATGAATAAACACGGTTTTATTTTTGTTTACATTTTGATTTTAGTGTTCCCTTATCTTAACTTTGGCAGATAATGTCATGAAACGTGTAAAGCTTATTTTATAATTCGACAATATTTTATCAAAGACATTTTTAAATCCTTTGCTGGAAAAATTCACACAAACGAGAATTCTCGTCTTTACAATCTAAAAGATCAAACAATGTCAATGAAAATTAATCCAAAGTTATCATCATTCATGAATTCCCCAGGTTAACTGTTCGGCATTAAATCGCGTCGCTATGATTTTAACGTGTATGCTTTCACGGTTCTGACATGTTACGATTTATGATGCAATTCATTCTTTGTATATTTTTATAAATGTAATTATAATAATCAATAAAATATGAATAAACGCGCTTTTTACGGGTTTATACATTCTTCAGAATGGGTATACAATAATACAAGCTGTTTCTGTCAAACCCCTTCATATTTATCTCAATTAAATATTTATTGAAAACTCACAAATAGGAATATATATATATATATATATATCAGTATCGTCAATAATTAATAAACAAAAGTATATTATTTTTTGTGAAAATTCACTGCATATACACATTATGTAGTTGGACTTTCACCGAGATGTTCAGATGAATGAACATAATATTTTTAAAGTAATCTACCATTTTACAGATTTCTAGTGTCCAAAATTAAGGAACACAACATCATGTTTAAATAAATCACATTAAAAGGCAAAATAGATTTAATTTTTGGTACTTTCACCTTTGTTTTCAATAACTGCTGCGCATCTACGACTGCATGATTTCACTAAATCTTGACATTAGGCCACAGTTATCTAATTCCATTCATCTTTCAGCTTCAGCCACAAGTCTTCGATTTTTTTACGGATTCTTTGCAATAACATTCTGTCCTAGAGTCTTCCATATGTGTTCTATAGGGTACATTTCAGGACTCTGAACAGGCCAGTCCATTACATCTACTTCTTCATCAGCCAGATATTTCATGACCAGCTTTTCCTTGTGGCAGAGAGAATTATCCTGCATAAGAACAGGTTTTTCGATACCAGAATTGTGCAACCATGGAAAAACATACTGTTCGAAAACATGTTTGTATACAGTAGCATTTACTCTAGTGTTTAAGCGTACAAGTGGTCATGTACCCTGCCTTGATATCATGCCGGAATCAATCACGCTATCTCCACCGAATTGAACAGTTTTTTTATGCAGCTAGGATCCAAACTTTCGCCTTTTTTTTTTCATACAAATTGTTTTCTATCACTGCCAAATACATTAAATTTCGATTCGTCACTGAAATAAACTTTTTTTCTAATTTTCTTCTGACCATATAACATGCTTTTTGCGAACGTAAAAATAGCTGTTTTTTTACTTGTTAGCGGTGTTTTTCGAAGAGATCTTGCAAAACGACCTATTTCGTGCAACCTTCTGGACCCAGTTTGTCTTGAAACATCCGTGACACGTTACACTCGTTTAGAAATGTTGCCAGCTGTAAGGACACGGTCTGTTAACACTAGGTGTTGTATAACTGTCCTCTTTAGTCGTTGTCTCTCTTTGTCTACCAAGTTGCTTTGTGTTACTTAACCTTCCAGTTTCTTTATAGAGTTTGAGAAATCGGCTTACAACACTTTTTGAACGTTTCACATATTTTCCGATTTCTTCTATTGTCAACTTTTCCTTTCTTAATTTGACGATTTTTGCTTTGTCGCTAAAATCAGTTGTATTTCTTTTTGATATGATTTATATTGCGTGACTTGCAGCAGTGATCATAATTAAAGTTTAGAATATTTATTTGTATAAAAAAAACACCTGTTTTAAACTTTAAACACTTGTTCTTTCTTAATGAACCTTAATTTTGTACACTTGAAATATGTAAAATGTTCGATAAGTTTAATATTATCTATCTATAATATTATTCATCTGAAAATCTCGGTAAATGCCCAACTACATAATTTACATATGTAGTGAAATTTTCAAAAATATTAAAGTATAATTTATTTGAGATTAGGAAGATTTTATTTTGTTTCTTAATTTTGGACGGTACTGTATATATATATATATATATATACATATATATATATATAATTAGTCCTCCATATGCAAGTTGCTTCAGTGTATGTAAGCATTTTTATGGCGGATGGAGAGTCAGCGATTCTAACTATTTTCAATGTTATTATAAAAACTGCCAACTACTTTAAGTGCTCTATTCGTTAATGAATATATATATATATATATATATATATATATATATGTATGTATATATATATATATATATATATATATATGTATGTATATATATATATATATATATATATATGTATGTATATATATATATATATATATATATATGTATGTATATATATATATATATATATATATGTATGTATATATATATATATATATATATATATATTCATATATATATATATATATATATATATATATATATATTCATATATATATATATATATATATATATATATATTCATATATATATATATATATATATATATATATTCATATATATATATATATATATATATATATATATATATATATATATTCATATATATATATATATATATATATATATATATTCATATATATATATATATATATATATATATATATTCATATATATATATATATATATATATATATATATATTCATATATATATATATATGTATGTATGTATGTATATATATATTCATATATATATATATATGTATGTATGTATGTATATATATATTCATATATATATATATATGTATGTATGTATATATATATATATATATATATATATATTCATATATATATATGTATGTATGTATATATATATATATATATATATATATATTCATATATATATATATATGTATGTATGTATATATATATATATATATATATATATATATATTCATATATATATATATATGTATGTATGTATATATATATATATATATATATATATATATATTCATATATATATATATATGTATGTATGTATATATATATATATATATATATATATATTCATATATATATATATATGTATGTATGTATATATATATATATATATATATATATATTCATATATATATATATATGTATGTATGTATATATATATATATATATATATATATTCATATATATATATATATGTATGTATGTATATATATATATGTATGTATGTATATATATATATATATATATATATATATTCATATATATATATATATGTATGTATGTATATATATATATATATATATATATATATTCATATATATATATATATATTCATATATATATATGTATGTATGTATATATATATATATATATATATATATATATATATATATATTCATATATATATATATATATATATATGTATATATATATATATATATATATTCATCCGCAGACGGATGTGTCACCGTATCATGTACTATCTGTGTTGCTTGACGTAACGAGTGTATTTTTGCCGAGATTCGAATCTAGATATAACAGGGCATTTGCAAATTGGCTCGGCCGGTGTCTTACACTTAAATTATGAAGATTTCTTTGTGTTCGTGTCCTACAACGCTACCGGTAACATAAAATAACTGTTTTTTTACAGAAGACAATTGCTTTACGATTAATGGCTTAATTTATCTTGTATACTGGAGAAATTAACACATAAGTAGTAAGCTAATAATAATAATATTTGTGACAATTGCATTTATAACGTAAGCATTATTTTACAATGTTCAAAGCTAATTATTTACAATAAGCAAACACCGATAATATATTAATCTCTGTTATTGCATTAATTCGTTTTTACTATTAAATTAATCTTATTATATAAATACATTACGGCTGGTGTTAAACTTACGTGTTTTCCTACATGATGTCCAGGCTTGTTGTGGAAAATAGTAAACAATTTTGAAGACTGATTTTAAGTATAATTTCTTGTTTCATTATCTTTAAGACACATGTGAAACAATTAACCTGACACATTTTTCTATTATCTTTTAATAAAGTACGATTGTTGTTTTTTTAAATTTTTCATAGTTTTCTGAAATAAAGTAAACTTTTTTAAAAACTAGTAAAATAAGAATGGCGGCTGGCTAACGAGACTGTGGCTGCTGGTAACTGACGATGTTCTCCACACATCGAAGACGAAGGACGCCTATCCCAAAGAATTAATACCGATGGAGGAAAGTTTTTTATTGTTATAAAAACCGCCCTCACTACTGTAGGGTTACCAAAGTGGGCAATTCATACTTAAATTTACGATTTGTAACTAGAACTAAGTACATGGTTGCCAAGAGATTTTTTATTTTTTCTGCAACCTCACTCTTCGGCTAAGTTTTAAAACAGCCAGTGCCAACAGGCCCGATATGTTGGTGTGCTGTTTCGTTTCTTCAGAGATATACAAGACTCTCAGACATCCATTGTGGGAGATGCCAGAGAGCACCACCTGACCAGGATCTCTATTCTTAAAATGGAAATCATGGAGCGGACATTACTCCAACAACATTCTAAGTATTCCACCGATGAATTGTAATGTAAATAAATTACTAATGAACAATCTGCAAACTCCAAATTTAATGTACCTCTGATGAATAGAGAGATTAGATGGTATTCTCAAATAGCTATTCGAAAAGAAATAACAGATATCTGCTCCTCTATACATCTGCCGGAAGCTAGTCATTATTTAGACCAACCTTCCCTTCTTTACACCTTAGAATCTACCCTGAATAGAACTCATTTATAGTTTACAGTGAGACTCCCTTAGAAGCAAATCACGGCACCTACGTTTAACGTGAAATGGAGAACGACCAAATGAGTTTCCACAACTTTGCAAGATTTGGACATTGTGTTACAGGAAAGGAAAACGATGCGAAGATTTTTTTTTAAGAATATCCATATTCTGGTGTAACTCTCTTGTTGATTAATCACTTGGCTTGTGTCGATGCAAATTACCAGCAGGTAATCTCAGTATTAAAAATAACAATATCTTGACGGCAATGACATCGTTAACGGACTATTTCAATAGTATCATGAATTTTACTTAAAAAATAGGAGTCTTATGTGGAGATGAGATGTTTCATCAAAAAGACTGATTCAATGTTGGAATGGTTTAATCAATTACTATCTTGCGACTTCTCTGAAGATTATTCAGCAGGGCCATGTATAATTGTACAACGTCTGTTCTTGAAGTTTCTTAGAAAGTTGAAAGACAGATGATTCTATTATGTTGAAGTAGAATCTCATTTCCATCTGTTTTGTTGTGAGACGCAAGCTATGGAAGCAGACGCCTACTTTTTAAATGCGGCGCATTAGCTGGTCTTTCCCTAAATACTGAACAAAATAATTCACGTAAAACGTTTTCTAAATCCAGGGCGCTACTACATGTCAAGACGTTTCTTTCCAAATAGTTCCAGATTCTCTAGATATTCTAGCAAATTATTAAGTGCTATTTGTATTACTTTTAGTTGATGAAATTGACTGAATCAGGTAATTGTTTGAGATATTGGCAGTAGCCAAACTTATTTGTCTGACCTCTTGTACCCATTGTGTTCGAACGGATTAGATGGTCACCTTAAATTAATCGCCCCTTTTTGGAGAATGCAAGCTGAAGTTCAGTGGATAGTGCAGCGGGTTGACGTAAGGTACGGTCATACTGAGAACTTTATGGGTCTGGTTGCCAACTATTGTCATTCATAAATAAATTAGAACTTTGTTTTATAGGAGTTCAGGCAGATCGAATTTTTATCTGGTAGTAATGTGATTTCTATAGGGGGTTAATGGGACGTAATCTAGTGTAACATTAAGCTCCTTTGTAGTTGTTGTCCTGTCTGCAAAGATGGGATATTTCTGCCCTTGATTGTCTAATCACATGTAGTAAGCTTTCCTTTTTTAGTCCAAAGAACATCTTCCGATTCCAGGGAAATATATGTTGTTAAACCCTTTCATGGAACATACTCGCAGATGCAATTAACTGATATGTGCTTCCTTCTGGAGAATTATCCTACCTGTGTAGAATCATTGATTTAAGTATTTCTATTCAGCAATAACAAGAGCTAATTAGAATGTTTAGAGTTGAGTTATTGGCGGCTAAAGACGGAGAACATATTTCAGGTGATGACAGGGATCAGATCCATCGGTTCCAGAACTTCATAATCCTCATGGATAGGTACTATAACGAGTAGTTGCTATGGCATTCGAAAATTGTCCCTGGTTTCTTTCAAATCACGGAATTAAATTGCAGCTTCTGAATCGTGTTATCGGGAGATCGGTGAAACTGGGGATATACCAGGAGTTTCTCAAGGTGTTCATTTAGCAGAAGCAAGGGTGTATCATTGAGCAAAAAACATGTACACTGGCAGAGGTGTGGGGATTATATATTGATACCGCCATAACCAATTAGTAAGATGGATCAAACATTAACTACTAAGATCAGGCCAGTATCCAACGGTAGTCTTAATGGGATGTCGGCTTTGCTTTACGGGGCTACCTTCTCTGGTGTGAACATGAAAGGAACTATGCTGGTCTTGCTGGTGTCATTTTGCTTGCAGCTACTAGGAAAGCGTTCTTCATCGTTCGTATTGCCCTGGAGGCAGTTAGAAACATGTTATATTTTTTTCTTAAGAGTGGTTACCGCCTTCGTAAATAATTGATTTCACCTTCAGCCCCTTTTATACTCAGGAGTATATTGAAGTTTACGCAGACTAGTACCTAATAGATGATTAAAGTCCGATCAGGCGAACCTTCGGAATTGTATTCACAGGTCAGGAAGCGTTATAATAGAGATGGTATCGTAGTGCAGTCGTATAGCAATCAGTGACACCCTTAAGGATAAGTGGAGCAGGTACGGTACGTTGAGATCTCTATGAGAGCGGATATTAGATAGAACTCGGGTACAGGAACGATCTTTAAAAAAAATACAAACACCATGGCTATGTTGTTTATACATAACAATAAATATACTTAGTTTTATTTAATGGTGTTATATAATTTTATTTCTTGAAAAGCAAAACCTATGGACCCATTTCCCTTGTCCACAGAAGAAAAACATACGCAAATAGAGTTGTCATAACCTAGTTAACAGAAAGATGAGAATATACATGTATATATATATGTATATATATATATATATATATATATATATATATATATATATATAATCCACCGTGGTCTTATAATTATAAACAATGTACTTGACACTATTTTTTTTTAAAACTGCTAAATACTTGCTTGGATTGTATACACTTTCATTATTTAAATATCTGTAGTTTACACCCGGTCGTGTTTTAATGATACCACCTTGTAAGATGAACATTTGGATAAGTGACTTGGACCCCGCTGCATTCTTATACTGTATTTTGCTTTGTTTTCTTACGTACCTATAGTCTGAATCTGATTGAGAGAACAGCATATACATTTTGTGTATGTTCCTTTCAGTTGCAATTATATTGATGGTATATTCTCGCATCACTGCGAGAGAGATAAGCTGTAGCCGTCACTCTTTCGCGAGAATAATCATTTAAACGAGACGTAATCTTGATAGGGAATGAAATTGAATTATTTCCAACTACGTAATACATATCCAATGACGGTGGAATGAAAATAAATATGTTACCAATATAAGCATTTCCATTTATGTTAATGTAAGCATGCTTAAAAAGTACGAATGTATTACGCAATGTTTCGTCATTTGTACATCACCCCTATTTATATAAAGTTATGCGTTTGTATAAATTTATATTTTTCTATGTATAGGATTGATTCTAAATAATGACTAACTCATTATGAATTATATAACACATCTGCTAAGTGTATGGTTGGTTAACATGAGCTATATTAATTTTGATTTAGTTTTATGAGAATTCGAAAATGAGGGGGTTTAAGCCCTTCATGAAAATTCAGATGTCATCGACTTCTCAATAGTCACAACAAAACGAGACACAACTACACACGCACTGTCACAAGAACAAGCGGATGGGGTAAATAGACAGTATACGGCAATTTAAAGAGAAATATAATCCACACATTAATTTTCTAATAAGAATAAGTGGTTGCAGTTCAGCTAAAATCGTTTTAAAGTATGTACCGGCCCATATGTTCCAAATACGCATGTGCTGTGGCTCTAGTAAATAAAAAAACAAACAAATAAACAATTTTAAAAGATTAGTTTTCAAAAAACATTTTATTTCATAACATAGTTCAACTATGTAAAGTGTTAAAACTCGTAGTGCATAGCTTCAAGTTAATCAATAATAATAATAATAATAATAATAATAAAAAAAAAAAAAAAAATTTATTTCTCAGTGATATTCCACAAGAGATCTGAATGGTTGACAATCTATTCGGTTTTTACCACGTCTTAGTCCCTTTTATGACCAATTGATGTGAATGCAACCGCTTTTTATAGGGAAAAGTATGAGTTTCATACAATGGCCTTGTGCGGGGAAGGTGTATTACATCATGCGCTGTTTTCTTTTTTAATTTCTCACATGCCAATTTAAATTATGTGTACTCATTAAGAGTTCTCACACAAGTCATCGTAAAAGATGGTTCACCGACATAAACAAGTGATGTCTCCATGAATCTGAGTGACAACAAGCCTCCCAGGAGTTCTATCATCCACCTCTTTTCAGCCAATACCGCAAATGACCTTGCGGTATCGCAACATCCGCCTACCATTGATTACTCGCTGACAACGACCATTCGTCTCCCCTGGGAGTTCGGTGACAATAAGCCTCCATAACGTTCCAGTACTCTCCACACTCTTCCTGTGGAGGCCTAGTCAGTGCTTCCATTCCTTGCTATTTTAATCCTTTTTGATCATCTACGATTTTTTTTTTTGTGGTATCAGCCGAAGTCGGTACCATTTTATTTTTTTTTGTTTTTATTTTTGTCGGGGTTTGCAGCTTGTTTCTTGCAGTTTCTGTTTCTTGGTTACATGCGATGGTGTTCCTACTGTTTTTATGGTTTCTTCCTGTTGTTACTTCCATGTGATTGGTTAGCGTCCGTAGCTTATGCAGGTTGGTTACAGCATTCACGAATTTTCTGTCAGAGTGCAGATGTTTTTATAATTTCCGTCATTTGCACGGTCTAAGTGATCCCTTTGATACCAATGTCTCAGTTTTTTCTGCAGGTTTTTGGGGACTGTTCTTAGTGATCCTACGACTATTGGTATTATATTGATGTTCTTCATGCTCCATATTTTTTTACGTCCGCTAGTAAGTTCTGTATATTCGCTTCGTTTTCCATCTCTTTGAAATTAACTCTATCGGCTGCTGTCTATGATTTGACAAGATTTTTCCTTCTCATCGATTATCATAACATCACGATTCCTTGCTTGTATTTATTTATCTGTTTGTATATCCATAACTCAGAGGATATTTTGTGATGTTCGTTTTCCAGTACTGTTTCTGGTTTATGTTTGTACCATTTGTCTGCGTATTCGAAATTTAATCGTTTCCACACTTATCCAATGAACTTCTTTACCCACGCAGTCATGCCCGTCTCCGTATTCTTTTTGGACTAGTTTGCTGCATCTACTTACTATGCTTTACTGTTTCGTATTTCTGGCCACAGTCTGCATTTAATGTTATCCTTCGTTTTATCTATTTTAGCTTTAATGTAGTTTGTCCTAGTCGCATTGTTGTGTGTAGCTATCAGTAACGATTATTATTATTATTATTATTATTATTATTATTATTATTATTATTATTATAACGTGGCCCTTGGGTTTACTTTAGGCAGCTTCGTAATTCTCGTTTTCCTTGTTATGCCCTTTAGCCTTGTTATGCCTTCCATGAGCGATATTTCTGACAAAGAAGACATGTTTTTCTGGGTCGAAATCTATCCGTATAACGCTTATCATTTCCTTATTATTTTATCTTAAAGTGGTATTTTTAGCTCTTATATCTAGTCGCTTAAGCCGTTTCTGGATTGATATCGATAAAAAGACATACCGACGGAGTTACGCGACTTCGATCTTGTACAGTACTAAATTGGTGACCAGTTGGAAATACCAGTTGATGTATGCACGATAGCTCTCTGCTTACTTCGGCATTGTTTCTCGTCGACTTTGCCAATAGATTCAAGCAATGTCGGGTCAGGAGTAGTGATTTAGATTGCGCAACCATTGATTCAAAAGACTTCATGCCCAAGCACACATTCATGGATTATCCGTTTTCCTTCGAGACTGAACGGATATGTTGTTGTTGTTGTCGTCGTTGTCGTCGTCGTCGTTGTCGTTGTTCACTAGGGCTTATCACACGGGTGTGCATCAGTTATTCATCACTCCCAGAAACTAGTGGTGTTCCCTTGAGTCTGAGTATAAACACGTCTTCCCGAATTTACAGTACTATAAACCGTCAATAAATATTGTAAATGTTTTTCTGTTATCGCAAAACAAGCTTACCATTGATTTCTCACTGGCAACAGCTAATTAAGTAGTAGTAGTATTATGGGTATTATTATCATTATCATAATTATTATTGTTATTATTATTGGCGTTGTTGCTACATATTAGTTTAAACTTTTGATTTTTTAGTTGCATTTTTTTCAACATGATGTCAATTCGCATGACGTTAGGCATTCAAGCTGTGCGGTAACACTTTCTCGATTCATGAGACAATCCAGTTGAATAATTAGGTGAAAATGTCTCGTCGATCTGTTTTAGCCATTTATGGTGTTTTTAGTCATGGTTTAATGCGTTTAAAATCACAACGGTGATCACCTTGATGTCTGTATATGTCCATAGTTAAATAAATTTCCATTGTAAAGATTAATATCCATTTATTCTGTCCTGTTCTTTCTCCTATACTCTGGCATCGAATTGTAGGTTATGTCAATGATTAAGCAAGTACTCTTGTTTTTGTTAAGAAATATTAATTATGGCTTTAAATTATTATAATTAGTAGTAGTTGTTGTTGGTGTAGTATATTTTCGCGTCTTCACCATTAAATCAAAATAGTGATTTATTGACTGTTTCAAGATAAGAAAACGATAGTTTTTGAATACCAGTTATAAAATAAGCTTGATTTACACTTTATTTTGTATCAGCATTTGACGCACAAATAACGCTGATTTTGACGTTCAATCATGCGCTTTCCTGACAAAATTTAGCAGTGTAAAAACGTTTATGTCCAAGGAAAATAATGCTGCATACATTTAGTTTTTTTCGTGTACATGTGTATAACACAATCTCAAATAATGACTTTCTAACGTTATTCGAGTTCTATTACATAAAATGCCTATTTCGCTGTAATGGGCCCAATATATGACAGTATGTTATGATTACCTTTTTGGATATTCGCTTTCTTCTCTCGCGTTTTTCATATTTTTCAAAATGTCGACGTGACATGGGGACCTCTAGTAAGTACAATGGCCAAAATGTATGAACACTGCGTTTATTTACGACTTGTTTGGCTGTAACGAAACGAGGAACGGCCGGAGCGACTGACTAGCTGAATCATGAGAACTCTTACTGTGTAATATCTTCGAGTATCGTGCAACCGTCTCGATATGTTTTTTTATGATATTCTTTATTTGACTTCTCTATAAATCATCGCTAGAATCCTATGAAGAAACGCAAATAGAATTCAGATTAAACGTTGCGGATATATCGTAATAGGTTCGTATAAGGACAGCTTACGGTTTGTAAGTGGATATGTATTTATGCCGACACAAACTGAAACGTTTGGAGAAACAACGTATGTTCAAACTCTATATGCGTGATATTATCTACAAATGAAATTACCATACGATACTCCAGGAGAAATCGATATACTTTACACATGTTACCAAAGGCTGCAACTTATGTTATTATAAGATAGACCACGAGGAACAATGACAACTCAATATTTCATAACATCAATCTGTATTGAACAATGCCATATTTTAAGGCTTATTAATGTTCAATAATTTATTCCGTCTTAAATAGTAATAAGTGACACTAGATTGGTTAGTAAGAGGTGAAAATCGCGATCAAATTTTCCCAACGGGCTCTTTATGGCGCGCATTAAATTTGCATTCACAAAGAATAATCCTCGCCTATGGTATCCGGTTATATTTAACTCTTTCAATCTGGTTTCCAAACAGGTTAAAGCCTTCGCGCTGGGTATCATTAAAATGGTACTTTTCTTTCTAAGGAGATTGCCCTCGCACGCGTTATCTTCTCTTTTCAGGTGTGAATGATTATCACCTTTGTCATGAGGCGCGCTCACCATGTTAACACGAGGATTTCGGAAACAAGTTTGGCCAATTAATTTAGAGTTATCACTTGTTCTGTTTTAACCCATGAGGTTATCTTCCTAAGCATCATTTTTTTTTCTTTCGATGAGGTCACGGTTTATTTTCTTGTCGCAATGTTAGGATAATTTATATATTCCGTTTGCTATTAGGTATTAGATTTTCATAAACAGAGTTATGCGGCGTCTCCAGCAGGAAATGTCGGTAATGTGTATTTTTTCACGGAAGTACAGTTCAAACAGTATCTCATCGATTGTATCATTGCGAGCCTTACTGTGAAAACAGGTAAATCACGTTAATAAGAAGACACGTTTGGTATCTGGTTATTCCGCTACACGGTTTACCTGTCGGCTGGGTTCCTGTAAATCAGTCTATTGTTGTGTTAGGGCCTGCGTGTTTCTATCTGTATTTGTCCTGTTATTGTAGCGACTCAAAAGCAAGTCAAACACTCAAAATAGTATACGGAAACGCTGATAACTATATGAAAATGCTATCGGTTAAATCCAGATAGTAGGGTAGTATCCATTGTAGGGTGTATGCTTCTAATATGATAAATATGGCAATCTTCAAAATTCTGAGCAATTTTATAAAATGTGCTTGAATTAATTATAGTTTGCTTGTCGGAGTATTGATATCGGCAGCGAAGGAATAAAAACCCTGCCCTATATATCACACGAACTAGTAAAGTGGGTTTAAAGTAATTGCATCTTTGTACAACCAAACATTTCTACATACAAATATACACCGCACAATTTATTCTTTTCTTTTGTATATAAGGTAAGAATAAATAAAACCGCCTAGCTAATTAATCGTTACTTACTCTTGTAATCTGAATATGTGTTAGCCTCCACAATTTTTAAGCAAAATTTATGAAAAAGCTCGATTGCTAAAATTATAAAATCTTACATTTAACGTAACTGAATAAAACACAACGAAAAAGGTCTGGACTGTAACTAATCATGTCTTAAATACAAATTTAATTTAAAAATGAAACATTAAATCCCAAGTTATTTAATCAGCTTATATTCTTTTCGAAAACACGTTTGATTCTTCAGTATAAGCGACTCACATATAAAAAGCCCCATATAAACAGATCAACTTCCATTTACCAACATCAAATTTGTATTATATACGACTCAACATAGAAATCGCAATCGTACTAAGTTCAATACAATCAATCAAAAATAACATAAGTTGTGGTTACATTAAACGTACTCGTGATTTTAATAATACATTAATTATACAGTGTAAAGCTTAAATAAGTCGTTTTAAAATGGTTGAACTTTGCCTCATTATTATACGATAAATGGTTGAACTTTGCCTCATTATTATACGATGTGCCAATAATAAGTAGTGGATGTAAAAATGCCTAGAAATGTATAAACGCAGTGCATCATACGATCCTCATAATAGAAAAAAACAACAACCGATATCTATCCGGATGATGGTTTCATTTTCAATGCAAATTGTATTTTAAACTTAAGCTTGACAGTAAATTGAACATTCCTATTTAAAACAATACTAGTGTAATATACAGAAAGTAGATGAGAGATCTTATTAAGCTACATAATCACAGCTGAATCGAATTCTTCTATTTAATAAGCAACTTTACCAATGTGTAAGGAGTGCGCCACGCTTTTATCGAGATTACTTAACTTACAATTGGGCTTAATAAACCTGAATGGAAAGCCAGCACGCATAACATAATGTTTGAGTCTTTGGCACGGCTTTACCGAGGATAAAACAGGCTGACAATTCGCCAACACAAACCATTATGCTCTAAACAAAGTTATTCAATACATTAACGTATATTTTTTAATTTTAATTTTTATTTTTATTGATCTTAGATTGAATCGATATAGTTAAAACTGAGTTTGTCTTTGCTGGCCGCTGATTGAAACGTATAGACTTTCTTGTGGTGATTGATATTAGATGGGATCGTATACATGGCCTGAGCGTTGTTCTTACTACTCATTTAAAACGGAAGTATACAATATATGATTGTTATTCTAGTAAGATCGCAACAAACTGTACTACCCCTTCGCTTCAAATCTTCGACACATACACACTCCGTCCGGTTATGAGAACTAATATGAGAACGCTACACTCACTCAATTTTCAGTAGGAACAACGTCTTGATATCTTATTTACACAAACTCTAATATAAGATCATCGTTGTTAATCTGAAAGCGAATTGTGGTCGAACAGAATATGAACCTGGAGAATATCATTCAAAACACCAAGTGTAAATATTGAAACAAAATAGATATGTAGCTTTTTGCCTACAGTGATGTTTTCAATTATGAACTCAATTGTGCCACCTTCGTTTGCCCCCGAAACATTTTCTCTGAATAATCTCAAAAGCACTAGCCTTAACTTGGTAATTGCAAGTACAAAATATATTTAAGGTTCGTTGTGTTGTTTATCTACCTCATAGGTGCGAACTTTGTTGCACCTGCGAACACCATAGGATCTTTGTATATTTTATTAAAAAGCAGAAAACTACAATTCGTTTTTTCGGATGCAAACACTGAAAATATCATTTATATATACTCATCCCGCAAAAGTAGGATGACGTTTCCTTTACATAATACTATGTTTCCTAAGGAGTGCGGCTTAATTAATGTGAACAGCACATATTTACGTAGTAAGATGACTCATCCTGTCAGCATAAATCATCGAAATGAGCCAAATAAAATGGGGTAAAACTACATTAAAAATTATATAAAACAATTAGTCTTGATTTACAATCTATGACAATATGATGAAATGGGAGATAATGGAACACGAATCCATAACATATAGATTCAAATAAGCAGACTAGATCAAAATAAAAACTAAATATATTGGATATTTAGAAGTAGAGTTGAAGAATTAGTAAATTGATAGCACTATGAACATATATAATTAGTTATATTTTATTTGAATTATCTATTTAGATATTCAAGTAAGTAGGGAGAAACACGATTAATATATAAAACGAGAACATACTACATGAAAGAATACTAGAAAAGACAGTAAATAAATATATAAAAAAATAGCGTAACATGATAGTAAATATAATATAAGATTTAAATAGAATAAGAAGGTATTACATTTAAAGACAAGAGAGGACATAGAAATGACCTCTTGTGAAAGAATATATGGGGATAAAAGGGCATACAGAATGATCGGATTGCATTGGTCACTATTATACTCATATACGGATCTTTAGATAAGAGTCACCCTTTTTTTACGAGAGTCTGCACTTTTCAATGCATATACTTGGGGATAAGGAAGCATGTGTTTGTAAGATGGACGGTTAGACAACACCATTATAACTGGTTACGATTATGAAAATTTGGCATACCTTCATTATTTTAGAAGACGATTCAACATGGAACATAATACATGCAATTATTTAATTAGAAAATAAAAGCGCAAAGAAATAATAAGAAAAAAAGAAGCAGCAGATTACAGTATTACATTTTTTTTTATAGATGCTAACTTATTTAAGAAATAAATTGTATTCTTTCTGTTAATAGGCGGCTTATTTTTGGAGAAAAAAAGATACCAATTTGCGTCAGCTGGTTGTACACCATTGAAATACTGGCATTAAGTGTCACGTGGATTTGTGTACATTACTTCTTTCAATGGTTTTAACTGTGTATCGTTTCCCTACTCTACTGCTGTCATTGTCAAGGTATCCATTACCACTAGGGTATTTTACAACAATGTTCATACTTTCAGAATCATTATGGCCCCTTTTACACATAAACTTATTATATTGTAACTATGTGAGAAGCATAGTGATTGTTTTGTAATTAATACATTAAAGGTATACATATTTCGGCTTTGATCATGCTTCAGAAATAAATGATTGGAAATCTATCAAACATCGATTATTAATGAAAGTCTGTTATAATATCCTTTAAAATGGAAAAAAACTGAGTCGAAAATTTCTTAACAATTAAATAGAAACAAGAAAAAATGATGGTGAATAATATAATTCGAAAGGGAAGAGAAATAGATATCAGGGTATGACAAGATAATTGCATAGATACTTACACAAAAGAAAATAAAAATAGAGGAATTAAGCGCCAAAAGAGAAAGAAAGAAACAGACACCATAAAGAGAAGTTGCTAATAGAAGAAGAAAGTAAAACATAATTAAGAGTGTTGTGTTTAAAATTTATTCTTAAATAAATGTGATAAATACGATTATTCATTTTCCATGGAAATTGCTAAAGACAAGGCATGAAGTAACTTGATATAAAGAACTACCAAACAGGATATCTGATTATCGCAAATACATGAAATGCTCAATGGCCTTAGTTTTGAAGGAAGCCATGTAGGAGGAAAACAGTCAACAGCAAGAGAATTCCACAAACCTGCAGTTCCTGGAAAAGAATCTGATGGAATAAGAAGCTGTATTAAAATGATGGATCAGAACACCGAATTTATAGACTACTAGACCAACGAGTCAAAGGAGCTGGATCAAGAGCCAGGGAATAGATCACATAATTTCGAAGAACATATGTGATAATAGTACTTATAGAAAATGCCGAGACGAGCCACCTCATGTCTGTGAGAGGAAGAGTATAAAAAAGAAGGGGTGTGGCCAATAAAATTTCATAACGTTTCTGCACCTTATCAAGAACACCAAAATTGGACAGATTTACCGACCTTAATAAGAACGATTATCAAGAAAACGGATATTGCAGTTAAATACATGTGTATATAAACACTCTACAACCCTTTGTCTATATACGCAAGAGCGGAACGTCCGGTGTGGATGCTTATAGCATTAATCATCATCATTTTGCAGACCATTGCAGAACGGCTCTTACAACACCAAGCTTTGTTAAGGAGTATGCTACGTCAAACAGTACTAACAGACAATTTTGCTTTGCATGCAATGGAACATTAGTGCATCAGTTTAAATGTGGAAACGCCCGATTCAGGATGAACATTTATGACTGGGTTCCCGACTTGGGGAAATATGGGGCGGTGAGGAACTTAACTGAAGGAAGTAATACTCATCTAATGCATTCAAGATGCCTAAGAAGTGTACAGATGAGCCTATCCATAGCATTAATATTTATTTCAACATAATGCAAAAATTCTGCAAGAATCAGCTGCAGACCTTATACCCTCGGTTATTGTAAAATGTAGTTTCAAAAAGGTAGGACAATCCCTTACCCTTTAAATATGAACCAGTATTGATTGAAAGTAACCTTTATA
The DNA here is from genome assembly GCA_963556195.1 of Sepiola atlantica. Lineage (NCBI taxonomy): Eukaryota > Metazoa > Mollusca > Cephalopoda > Sepiida > Sepiolidae > Sepiola > Sepiola atlantica. Next base: position 55,147,044 of record OY744526.1, on the reverse strand, counting down.
TGCCGCGTGAACAGGTTCGAGATTTATTTTAAAATACCATCTCACAGACTAGACCATAGCGCTGAAAGTACCTTTATAAGGGGGTACTTTAAAAAGAAAACTGCAAGGAAAGCAATGATTATCATTGCACGGACGGAACCCATAGAGGGTAAAGAGGGTTGATCAATTTTTTATACACACATTTGTATTGCGTTAACAAATGCGTAAAGCAAAATATAAGTATTATTCAATGAATTCTCTAAAATGCAGACTAAAGTATCCAAAGACGTTAGCGTTTTAATGTTTAAAACACATTAAACAGATTATCACCAATGTTTCAAGGCACACTTAAAGAAAATTAAGAAATGAAGCGCATCGAGAATTCGGACAGGTTTTCAGGGTGGCGTTCGTACTATATTCCTAATGATCCCCATAGTGTGTTTCACGTGTAGTAGGTGCACAACACAGAATAAATAATATATATATATATATATATATATATATATATAACTTCTTTGTAATATAGCAGGAAAAATCCCAGCAAAGTGCTTGATTAATTAAGAATTAAAGTTAAAAATTAAGAGCGTAATGTAATATTTATTTATTTTGGTACAGAAAAATTAGTACAACATTCGTACCGTCGGTTTCAAACACGAAAGGACTTAGCCATCCGGCTCTCTTCAGCTTCTGTTGAAGCTGAAGAGAGCAGGATGGCTAAGTCATTCCGTGGTTGAAACCGACGGTACGAATGTTGTACTAATTTTCTGTACCAATATATATATATATATATATATATATATATCGACTGTATTGATACGAAAATCAAATCAAATAAAACTAGTCAATTGATCACCAATAACATTCGTAACGTATTTTTGAAATAAATGTTCAAATAGACATATGAATAAGCCATTGACATTTTTCATTCGAAGGAGCTATATCATAGTTTGACTATTTAGTATTTTAAAATAAAATCAATGATTAGATAAAACACAAGGGGGAGTTTTTTGCGTAGGTGGTGTACACTTTTTTATGAACAGCAATATTGTAATTTGATATATAATGAATGTTTGCCAATGTATACTTGTCGGTATCAACGTTAATGTTATTTCTACGTAGTTTCCTCTTTCCATACGAATAAGATCCTAAAATACAACATTGTTAATAATAAATCATAGTAATAATAATCCGATGTTTAACTCATACAGAAAGGATGCACAAAATAATTGCCTGATAGTAATAACCATATAAATGTGCCTAAATCAGTAATAGATAACCGTAGAAAATCCAGGCATGACTCCTTTTAGCTGTGACGCCTAACGCCATTATCGAGAGAATGTAAAAACGATAACAATTCGAGCGTGCGCAGCAATTTACTGGATGTAATTACACTCACAAATTCGAAGCATCGTATCTATACGTACATTATATATATATATATATATATATATATATTACACGTTGACTAAGTTGGTATCGGTGAGTAAATATGTTTTTCCAAAAAAAATACATTTCAGAAATAACCAGTTCGTCATTGTAGATGTGATCATATGACAAGGCGTGTGTTTATTTCTTATTGAAGCATACTTGAATTAAAATACTTCATTTTTTTTAAACGTTCTCACAGTAAGGAGTCATGTGTTTCTCGGGTATTTCTGATTCAACCTTCGTGTTTGCATATTCAGAGTTATTACTTAGTGTCGCATTATGTGTATAGTAGTTCTGTCTCAAAAGTATCCGGCTGTAGGCCAGAAAAATATTTAGAATAACTGACGGTGTTAGGGACCCGAATCCCGTTCAAAGTAGGATCCTTGTGCTTGCAAACACTTATACATCCACTGCCGGAAACATTTATGGAACTGATCTCCAGTTATCACGGTGTTCGGAAACACAGGATTACTGTTGGCGCGCATAGTTAAACAGCGATCTTCCATCATCAAATTTCGCACCTTCATCACAACAGCTGCACTCCGAACAGTTTCGGAGCCTGCAAGAACGCTGGTCACTCTCCGCCGATTTGCAGTAATTTTTAAATCTGTTGAACTACTGCTTTATTTGTGTTACACTTATCGCATAATTTCCAAACACCTGCTGAATCTTACGAACTGTTGTTCTTTAAAAATTACCAAGCTTTAGACATTTGATGCAGTATCTTTGCTCAAACAGTTTTCATCTTCAAACAATCGGTAATCCGACGAACATGTTGTGTAGCACCTCACTCAGCAACCGACAGGCAGCGACCAACGCGCACGAAGACGGTGATGAAATTAACACATGCGCATGAAGGTGTCTTCCTTCACTGTGTAGAGTGGCGCCACCCTATCGTATCTATTTCGAACGGAAAACATAAAGGTTGGATACTTTTTAGACATACGTCGTTTATGTTCTAAAGAGAGGTTAGCGATATACTACTAGCCAGTATGCTATAATTATACTTAGTATGATATAGAATGTTATCTTGTCGTATAAGTATACATTACAATGATAGTTTTTATTTGTTATGGTATTGCTGTATTGAACATTTTAATAAAATTCGCATTATTATGTCTCAAATATCCAGTAAAATGATGGATATGCCTTAAACCAAATTAAATAAAACAGAACCGTGTCTTATTGACACAGTTATGTTATATTCAGGTTGACACACCCGCACGCATTTCCCAGCATAGATTCTAAATTGTATTTATTCTTCCTCCAAAGCGATAGTTGTGTTTCAATGACATTCAATCTTAACAATTATCCTTTCCAACTTAATCATTTATTCACGTTACATTGCGTTTCACTTAATGTCTGTTTCCACGAATATTCCGCAGAAAGGCAGCCTAGTTATTTCGTCAGCCTTCTGCATAGATAAGTCATTTACCGTCTCCATGGAGATAATATTTTAAGCGGACATCTTGCTTCGACGTATTGAAGACAGTGGGCAATGTATGCAATACAACTGAGTAAACTGCGTGTGATATTTTTATAACAATATTTAAATGTCGGTGTCAGCACATCACTGCGAAATATTATTTACTTACTCAATCTAGGGCGAACGTGGAGTTCTGTTAAGGCTCGACGTGCCGTGTTGCTACCTTTATTTGTGGAAGTATTTTAAATTAAATTTTTATGTATATCGAAATAATTTTTTTTAAATATGCCATGTTATCTGACAGCTATTGTTAAGCGAAGGTTGTACATAACTTACTGATGTGGACGGAAGTTTCTCACTTTGATGTGGAATCACGGTAAGAGTAAGTAAAACAAGCGTATAAGAAAGAGAGTAGGTCATACAAGTCGATTACTTTTATGACCGCATCCGGAGAATCAATGGCAAACAAAGAAATGAAACACAAAACTCGCATTTTTAAAAATCAAATATATAGATATAGATATATAGATAGATATATCTATAGATATATCTAGATATAGATATCTAGATATATATAGATATCTATATATATAGATATAGATATCTATATAGATATAGATATCTATATAGATATAGATATCTATATAGATATAGATATCTATATAGATTGATATATCTATAGATATCTATATAGATATATCTATAGATATAGATATGTATAGATAGATATAGATAGATATAGAGATATATATTTTCTTTACTAAATAAAAATGAAAATTAATTTACCGCAAGAGACAGTGAAGCGCCAATTTTTGTTGAATATATATGCTACTAGCTCTTATGTCGCGAATCCTTATTCAAACTCAGATCGAATCCATAAAATATGTTGATTCTAGAGAAATGGCTACAATTTAAGTCTGAAGTTGTAAGGGTTTTCTTTAGTAACAATTGACATGTCGCATATTTTGCGTAATTGATCGATAATGAGTATGTATCACATTAAATGCATACAAACATATTTAAATTATCTAAATTTAAACAGTGGAAGTTAGCTAAACTTATGCTCTCTAACTCTCTTTTAAAATACTCAAAGGAAACGAGAATTTATAGAATAATTAATAATTGGAGTATCATAAATATTGTCGAAATGTGACAAATAGTAGATGTATTCGAATTCTTAGTGTGTTCATTATATTAAATTAAGTCAAATATAGCTCATCCCCATGAGGTACGTTCTCTGGAAATAAACATATCAACTGTAATCCGCTGATAGTGCCATTCTGCTTGTGTAAACAAATAAAGCTCTCGAGCTATTGAAAATGTTTACTTTTAAATGTTGCTTATTCGTAAATGTACGGAGCGCCGACTGTCATCTAGACAGTCAGTTTCCGTACAACGTTAGATCACTTACCTGTCTAGCCATATTAAAGAGCTCTGAAGCAGAACAGTCTGTTTATAAATTATTATTTATAAATATATATATATGTATATATATGTGTGTATACTATTTTACGCCTGACGATCCCCAAAAAGTATGAAACACTGACACCTGTGTAGCTTAATTGCTATAAATGTGTTTATACTGTACACACACACACACACACACACACACACATATGTGCGCGCGCGTGTACTTAAGAGTGGAATAGTAGTAGACTCTGTAGATATAAACAGGGCAAATATTTAAAAAAAAAAAAAAAGGATAAATATGGGTGCTGAAATTAAACATTATTTCATATTTATATTGATACATTATACTGTATATATGTGTGTGTGTGTATATATGTATCTAGCAGGGCGTAGAAATGGCTTATATACTATCAGGCTCTGTGTTACACCACTTGGCGAGAATAACCCGTACATTTTGTTACCTTATCTAGCTAAGGGAAACTCCGATATACAACCTGTGATTTACGTCCTTTTTCAGTAATCATCAGTGACTGATCACTTAAGGAAGGCTTTGTAAGAAAACGCGCCCGATTAGAGATAAAGCTTCCTAGTGTAATAATCCGGCGAGGAGTGTCCCAGTCAGCGAAAGCAACCTATAGATGTTGCGAAACTTAAGCATCGTCTCTCAGTTATAATGTTTCGGCTTGTCATGAAACCAGAATTTGTAGAGGATTACTATCTGTGTGTGTCCTACAAAAAGAGCATGATGACTGCCAATAATTACATATATGCCCACAAGACCAACGTCACTAAATATATGACTCTGTTATAATAATAAGAACGACAACAAAACACTACTTACCAAAATGCATTTTATCTATAGCCAAATCGAAATCTAAGACTTTTGAGCGACGTCTTAGTATCGGTGAAAGTGAACTTGCTAAGTATAGGATGGATATTGTTATTACCGGAAGTATGATTAATCAATTGCAATCTATTAACAGCAGTGGTGGCTTCATATAGTATGTCTTGAAATTCAAGCAATGGGTGAGAGGAGACGGTACTAACCAAAATTACCATAACTGGTCCAGTGAGAATGACTCTTAGATTAGTGATGTCCTGAAGAAAAATGTTGTATTAGTGATACATCAGTGAATATTACAAAAACTGTGACAGTAGAAAGCAAGTGGAAACAAGTCTAGTATACTAAAAACCGAATACCAGTGGGACTGGAGATTTTGAAAGAACATAAAAGGATTATGATATATATGAAAACAATGCACACGTGATTAGACAGGGGTTCGCGCTACAAAATCATATATTAGACAACTAAGGTCCAAAGACGGATCTCAACTCCAAAATAGTCCGGGGGATAGTATTAAACAGTGGACAGAAAACTGCACGGATCTATTCTACAATCGGCAATGGATGATAAAGATGTCATCAAAAGACTCTCAAAGGGGTCTATTAACCATGTTATGATTGGTCATCCCACCTACTCTGAGATTCGTAATGCAATCAAAGAAATAAATATCGTTAAGACACATGTCATTGATGACTTACCTGTTGTGGTTGTAATTTTAAGAGTGACAACATCGTTTGATAGTTAACGTATGGATGAATATCCCTGTATCTCAGGACTGGATGAACGCAACTGATTCGTCATACAAGGAAAAAGAAAACTCACGGATTGTTGGAATTATCGAGTTATAAGCTTTTGTAGTGCGGTAAGTGAGATCTTTTTAAGGCATATTATTTCTGTGCTCGTTCCTTATTGCGGAATAATTGAGCGACTTTACATCATTGGTGGTGGCACAAACAACGTTGACCTTTTCTTCCCGCCAATATCACAGAAATGCATCGCACAAAGCTTTCGACACAGTTGATGGAGTAGCATCATAAGAAATCATCTGTAAGAGTTGATGCTTGCCATGGTCGGACAAAATACTCAAACAACTATATAATAATATAGATGCACGCTTATAATTGTGCACCAATAGCTCTTGATAATGGTGTAAAATAAGGTGAGATTGTTGCATGGACGTTGTTCTTTATATATTTTTCAATGCCCTTCTCCCACAATTATCAGGATGGGAACATTAGTGGTTTAATAGGTAGTGGATCACGTGTAAGATTTTTAAATTAGTTGATTTGCTGCTAAGTATAATACCTAGCAAACGTTTGTACGGGAGTCTCTATGCTGGTTATGTTATATTCGTAGCCAGCACTGAGAAGTTTCTTCGGGTGCTTATTCATCTCGTCTATCGAGCATGGAACACATTTGGATTCACCATAAATCTGGGGAAAACTTGAAAAATTCTCATAGCGAACCATTTATGTTTAGGCGGCAATATTAAGTCTTGTTAGGTTATGTTAATATTTTGGAGTAACATTAGGCCGATTTAGATTAATTTACTCTGATATTAAGAATTGAAAAGGCTGTTAATGGCATTGGGCGGTTGACACCGCATGTAGTCATACAGACCCATTAGCATCAAAACGAAGCTTTATGTGTACGGGTCATGCATTATGTCTGTTCGACTGTGATTTCCGTAGACGTGGACAACGTACCGCCGATACATACAGATAGGGTAATGATTGATTTTACAAAATATGTATCAGGAGGATCCTAAACATAAACGGTTAATCGTTTATACCAGACACTACTTTTCTTGAGAAAGCTGGCGAATTAAACATAGGAGAACGTAGTCAGATTCAATGAGTATGGCACCGTGTTTAGATAAGAATACAAGCTCTCTAAGAAAGTATTATACATGAAAAGGCACCATATCACATTTCAGGAGACAAGTAAAATAAACGTTTCATGAATATAGTTCAAAACAAACTGAAAGGTTTTTATAGTAAATGAATAAATGTAAGTTGGGGTGGGACGTAATGGGTGAACATTTCAGATTTATGCGAGTAGTATTTTTTGTGTTCTTTTATACATAAATAACACTAAACAATCAAATATTTTGCAAAATTCAGAAGGTGCAGGCCACTAGGTTTTGGCTATTTTACATTCATGAAAACCCTTTCGCAGCTAGAAAATGGTCCAAAATTAAAGTTCTATATCAGATTAAACCATATATATATAATATATATATATCGATTCATAGCTTTTGGGGATTTTTAGGACCTGCAATGTCGCACGAAACCACTTTTTCATCGAAAAATGATGTATTTTGAGTCCCGTGGAGCCCTAACGGCTATTTTTGGCCTGCACCTTCTGAATTTTCAAAATTTTCAAAATGTTTGATTGTTTAGTGTTATTCATGTATACATGAACACACAAAAATACTACTCGCATGACTCTGAAATGTTCACCCATTACGTCCCACCCCTAATGTAAGAAAGTAATTCTTGAGCGATCGGTCTGATGCAACTGAATCTATGATAGCTTTGGTAATAATGTGGAGAAGCAAATATGTTACTCGATTTAAAAACTAACTTTGCGGAATCAGTCACTGCGGAAAGTCCTTGACAAATGTTACACTGGATATGGTATTGTTTGTGACAAAGCCCGTCTGCCAATTTCTAGTCTACCGAACCACATGAGATGACATAGAAAATCTGAGTTAACAAGTGTCAAAAAAACCGAAACGTGTTAAAATACATATTCGACTAACATTCACTAAGTTGTTCGTGTATACTACTGATTTAATTGTCTTACTTCTTAGTGGTGTTTATAATTAACTGATTTTAGTTCGGATATATTAGAGCCGTTTAACATCACAATAACGTCAATGTTATCTATTTTAGCTTAGAATGTACCTCTGTTAAATATACTAGTATATTAACAGTGTGTATTTTAATAAAACATGTATAGTTGTTTCTTACTTTTTTAACTGATGTTTACAAATAGGTTACTTTCGTTAAACAATGTTAATCTAATACTGAAGACAGCTCAGCCAGAAACCGCATAAATAAGCACAAGTGTGCTATGTTGATAATCAAAAGTGTAATTAATCAGTAAAGTATGTGTGTTCATAAGATACGCATAATTTGCTGATTAACATTGAATTTTTGTTAGGTTCCGTAAGAATTGTCTGAGAACCGATCCTAATATTCGAACGGTGAAGAAATCTCAACAATAGTTTGTTGTTACTCATAGAGACCTGCTTTAAAAGAGCATATATTATAATAGAAATTAAAGCAATATTTAGTTTCAATTAAAATTACTTCATTCATTTTTAGAATACACGTCTGAAAAAAAATATTTTGACTTGTAATTTACTAGAATAGAAAAACAGTATGAAACCTTCTTTCTAGAAGTCCTTTTTTTCTTGTTTTAGATTCTATCTATACATGTGTTTATATTAGTATGTCTGCTTACACTTTCATCATTTTTTTATATTCTAATCACGACAAAGTATATCTCATCATAGCAATGATTGCATAATAAGAAAACTAACAAGCTAGGAATGTAAACTATATGTTCTAAGACATGAGTGTCTATTGTGCACTGATACATGCTATGAACCATTCACCAGTGATCGCGTCGATTCGAGTGTAACGACTGTAACTGTGTCATACATGTTAGTCTAAATTGATACAATGTATTAGTAATGATAATAAACCATTAAAGAAAATAAGAGCTAAAATATAACTGAAGTATTACAATGTAGAATCCGAAAATGCGTAAGTTGTGAAATTGCATAACTCCGTTTGACAAGGTAAGGATGTACAAAAGTTTTAACTGTGCCTTATCTCTATTATATGATGTATTCCAAAAGTAATACCTTGGTAACGCAGATTTTCCAACCAATTCATCTGATCTAGTTCAAACTCTAAATGGTGATGTACTTCATCAAAATCATCAGATACATACATCAAATTTGGAAAATCGAAATATGAAATTCTATCAAAATTTCGATCATAACAGAAGTGTTTAAGGGCCGAATAAAAACTTTGTATCATATAATATGATTACACTATTGTTGGTCACTCTGATCAGCAACGCCGAAGCTATCGCCGTGTATGTTAGTTTTACTATTTCCGTGAGTTGATCTTCAAGTTAGTCTTACCTGCAAATTAAATCACTTCTATATTCGAACATTTTACTGAGTTGGTTACAAGTCATCAAGTGATGCAGACACTAATCTGTACACAAACAAAAAATAATAATTGATCAAAAACCTAACCTCTTAAGCGGAGGTAAATATACTCATTTGATTAGCACATATATAATATGTGCTAAATACCTTTTACGGACTTTGACTTGACAGCATCGGTAATAAGAATAATAAAATAGATCATTAATTATGTTGAAGACGTCGAATTATTAGTCTGGTATAGTTTTTAGGCTCCGGCTTAAACATAATGAACTGTTTATTTTTGTTTAGAAAAAGGAATTCAATTCTAAAGATTAAATTAAACACTCATTGGCAGTCTTAAAAGAGCTATTGATTCAAATGGTATTACACTTTTATCGGTAATTATTATTAAGTAGTAATTTTGGTATTCACATGTACGCCTCCAGTCGTTGACCCCATTCGCATATTTGCCAGGTCTGTATCATATATCGCCTTTGAAATAAACTAACAGAACGATGGAATTCGAAAATAAGATCGGTTCGAAAGCATTCATCGGTATAAGAAATTGGCTAAAGCAGTGATTCGTAATCGTTCAGTTTAAAAACACTTTGTTTCTGGCATCTAAGAAGATAATCCTCAACGCATACATATATTTATTACCCGCAAAGAAAAACTGTGTTGATGTTTTTCTACCCAACCTTCTAATACGCTGTTCTGTTAGTTTATTTCAAAGGCGATATATGATACGGTCCTGGCAAATATGCGAATCGGCTAAATATACATTGAATGTCAAGCATCTTTCCGAAATCAGAGAACAATGGCACAGGGTTATATAACTACTATATAATATGAAGAATGTTATAACCGTATCCAAATTAAAAACACAGCGTTCCAGAAATCGCCTTATGATTTCAGAGGGGAGCTTGTTTTATTGTCTATGATGCCTTCACTTATATTAAAGAATACTGACGTTACAGTCTGAGAAAACTTTGCAGTCAGCGATGCGTTCCTCTATTTTAAAAGAAAACCTGCTATTGTCAGGTATCCCTCATCTCTATTGGTCTCTCTCATTATTCTATTGCCATACACTTAAATTATGAGACATTTAAATTATAAATACATTTGCAAGAATATTGCACGGTTTTAAATAATATAACCCCGCCTCACATATATGTATATATGTATATATATGTATGTGTGATGAGTAGGTTGGAATGCTTGGGTTCGTGGTGAATGAAGGTGTGTGGGGTGTATGCAGAGAAGTAAAAGGTGGGGAGAAAAAGGAGTGGGGAGGCCTTGTGATTTTGGTTGGTGGGTAACGTCACTAGAAGATTTGAAAAAAATAAGGTGTTTTAAGAGTA
>OY744526.1:55111425-55126425 GCA_963556195.1 Sepiola atlantica | reverse complement strand
TGATACAGAACGTAGAAGAATAACAAGAAACACAAATGAAATGAAAATATATCTCGCATGAAATCTAACAAGGTTAAACGCATAAAGACAGAAAGGTCACATTCACAATTAGATAAAGAAGACATTTATAATCGGTTTTCGTTTTCGTGTGCTAAATATTAAGTTACGTCATGATTGCATATGAGATTGACCGAGAGATAGGTTTACCGAAAATGTGATTTAAAATTAATCAGATTACGTTGTTTTTGTTCACTTATTATCGACAAAAAATTTTTTATTTTTTTAACGACGAGAGTTGAAAAAAAATAATTGCCAAAAGCAAGCGTTGCAGCTTCTCCAGTTTCCTGAATGAATATTAAAGTATGATTGGGATGGCATTAATATAGGAAAATGGAGTAATAAGATCTGCCTTAATATAGGTAGAATTAATTAGTCTGAAGAAAGATGAGATATGTTCGGAAACCAAAAAATAAACATTTAATTATTATCGTTGATCTCTTTTGCACTTGTTTCCTTTTATGATACAATGTTATGATAGTTCACATGAGTGTCCTGTATATCTCTCATATCATATATATATATATATATATATATATATATATATATATATATATATATATATATATATATATAATTAGTCAGTATGTACTTACAAACGTGCTTAACACCTGAGAAGAACCCATGTTCATTTTTATATAACTGTTTATGTCTATAATATATACGATGCTAAACTCTCATGCAAAGATGTAAGATCATCGTTATTATAATAACTTGAATATTGTAAATGGATTGATAACATGAACACATTTACCTGCCAATATTTGATTTACAAGTACAGATGTTGCTACTGATTTATTAATTGTTTTTAAATATAAAAATATATAATAATAAAAATAACCTTCTTAACGGTGTTATGCAATAAGTATATAACACCATAGGGATTAAAAAAATAAGGTAAATACATAAAAGTATAGAGAGTAGAGGTGCATCATTTATTGAACTAATGCGTCTTTCTTTTTTAATAAGTGTATAGTATGTTACCGATAGCCGATGTTAAATTTCCTATAGTTGCAACTGATAAAATATTTGTAAAAAATGTACTGCTTGACACAGTACGAACTTGCCTTAATTGCCTACCAATGCACCACACTTATTATGAGGATACTCAACAGGTTCTCAATTGGATTAAAGCCAATCAATTTGGTGGCCAATCAATGTACAAATCACATACATATCCTTTTGATTTTAACTGTACTCGTTACATGCGGCTCTATCTTGCATGAATTTAAACAATTTACATTTGGCTAAAGGTGTGTTATCCATCTTTTTGGAGGATAGGCTCTGAAAACCGCAGTAACCTTTAAAGGTCATTGTCATTTTATCATCTTCCACACGCTCACTGCGAGCTAATACGAAGTTCATATAAAAGTTCAATCCACCACGTAGCTGTCTAAAAAGTCGTATTACTTACAGCACAAACTTCGCGCTGATCCATCACGCTCATCACGGGTTTATCTGCACTCGTTTGTGAACAACTGTCTGGAAATCAGATTTTATATATCCTTCCTAATCAACTCGATGACCTTCATGTTTCCTAATAAATATGAGTTTGTTTATTCGAATTTTTATATCAGCAAACTTTCATAAAGTGTTGCATGTTGTATTTCTTTAAACAATGAGAACTTAATCGGCCGGAAATATTAATGAACTACTGTTATGACGATTTATGATGATTTCTTATCAGATATGACAAATCTCTAGTTAGTAGAGTTTTGAATTCGTTATTGTTTTATAATCCCTTTTAAGATCTTTTGAGATTTGAAACAATGATTTTGCTCTACTATTTTCCTAAATCATGTAAGTGTTATTACTTTTTTAGTATTTTTTTTACCAAGCCATTAACTTTAATTTTAGAACTTGCGAATAAACTGTAGACTCTAAAAATGCATTATGAACAAATGTTTATTAAAGTTGTGTATAAATTGAATTATTCAGCGTCACTTGTTTTAGGTATTCTGTCAGCATGTTTGGAAGGAGAGCCTACCTTACTTCAAATGTATAGCTGATAGTCTTAGCATCTTACAGAGTACAAATAAGGATACATGTGAGTTAAATAACAAATTACAATGAACTATATGGTAAATACTTTATAATTTATCAATTCAGTAATAAAATACATTAGAGCAATTACAAGTATTGCAATATTATATATACCACTTCTGGTGAAAAAAGTATTTAACATGATATACATTTCATAACAATTTTATCATCTTGCTTTGGTAATAGTTTGCACTATTTGTCTAAGGACGAAATAGATTATCGGAAAATGACTTTAAACTGTTGATGTAAGTTTTTTTTAACGTTATTCTTGCTGTTGATTGCATCGAGCTGTCTTACTCAAGATATCCTACCAAAATACATCTATCCAATATACTATATATATATATATATCCAGACAGAGACACAGACACACAGACACACGCACACAGGCACAGACACACAGACACACGCACACAGGCACAGGCACACAGACACACAGACACAGGCACACAGACACAGGCACACAGACACAGGCACACAGACACAGGCACACAGACACAGGCACACAGACACAGGCACACAGACACAGGCACACAGACACAGGCACACAGACACAGGCACACAGACACAGGCACACAGACACAGGCACACAGACACAGGCACACAGACACAGGCACACAGACACAGGCACACAGACACAGGCACACAGACACAGGCACACAGACACAGGCACACAGACACAGGCACACAGACACAGGCACACAGACACAGGCACACAGACACAGGCACACAGACACAGGCACACAGACACAGGCACACAGACACAGGCACACAGACACAGGCACACAGACACAGGCACACAGACACAGGCACACAGACACAGGCACACAGACACAGACACAGGCACACAGACACAGGCACACAGACACAGGCACACAGACACAGGCACACAGACACAGGCACACAGACACAGGCACACAGACACAGGCACACAGACACAGGCACACAGACACAGGCACACAGACACAGGCACACAGACACAGGCACACAGACACAGGCACACAGACACAGGCACACAGACACAGGCACACAGACACAGGCACACAGACACAGGCACACAGACACAGGCACACAGACACAGGCACACAGACACAGGCACACAGACACAGGCACACAGACACAGGCACACAGACACAGGCATACAGACACAGGCATACAGACATAGACACACAGACATAGACATGTGTATATATATATATATATATACTCTAATGTAAATGTAATAATTTATTTATTCTCATGGGTATACATTTCGATACGGGAGTATTCAATAATACATTATTTTAAATAGTTATATTTTTCTTTTCACATTTTCATGGAACATATAGTAATTAATGCTGATATTATTATTTTTATTAAGACAACCATGTTTTAATCGATGAACATACTTTTTCTAATCCGTACAATAAAAAATCTTTTATAGCGATACTATAATTCTGCCCCAGACCTTAGTCTCATAAACATCGTCGAAATAATAACGCACATGAATTCAACTACAAAGAAAAATATGCTTACATGCCAGCAATATATACTGAAACATGTACATACAAATATACAGAGAAACATTCTTATAGATACACACCTACAAAAATGCATAATAATAACCTTTTGACTTTAAAATGTACAGCACTGTTATCATCCCTTGTATCTGAACTGCTAGCTGCCGATACGGAATGATAGTAGTAGTAGTAATACTACTACTACTACTACTACTAATAATAATAATAATAATCAGCATAATCATCATACAAGTACAGACATGACTGTATAGAGAAAGTAATACACTGGGAAATGTTCAACCAATTTAATTAATAAACCAGAAACAGTACCGAAAAAACTCATCTGGGATATGGATATACAAACAGATAAACGCATACAAGCATGGAGACCGGATGTTATAATAATTAACAAGAAGGAAACATCTTGTGTAATCGTAGACTTCGCCATTCTAGCAGTAAACAGAGTGAAGACCAAAGACACGGAAAAAGAAGTAATAAAAAAGAACTAGCCAGAGGCTGAAAGGAATATGGAGCATGAAGAAAGTTAATATAATACCAATACTCTTAGAAAAACTAGGACAATCCCCCAAAATATGGAGAAAAAACTTTGACAAATTAGAATCGAAGGGAGCATCGAAACCATACAAAGGAGTGCAATGATCAAAGCAGCTGCAATCTTAAGGAAAATCCTCGAATGCGGAAACCAACCCGCATAAGTGACAAAAGGGTAACCAGTCACAAGAAATTCACAAGAGAGAAAACAAAGTTCACGAAGAACACCACAATACGAACCAAGGAACAGAAACTGTAATAAAAATCACTTCATAATATCCCCCACCCCCCAATAAGGTACAGCTATCACCACAGAAAAATGAACAAAGGAACAGAAATTACAAGAAACACCATAAGCTCCCCTTTCTTTTCCTAACCCACCCAAAAATAATTAAAAACAAAAAACAAAACATTTTTAAATTGAAAATTAAATCTTTTAAAAATAAACAAACAATAAAAATGTTAATAGAAATTAATTGAAAAAAAAATGATTTTTCTATGGTGCCGGCCTAGACAAAATATGTCTAGAGGGTCGAGGAGGATGAGAAGACCGATGAGGGGCAGCACAAACCAACCTCTACTGGAAAAGTGCGGAGAATGATTTGACCTTGGGGAGGCTTATTGTCACCCAAATCCCAGAGACCAATCGTCTTTACCAGCGAGAAATCAATGGTAAGTAGTTATTGCGATACCGCATCGTTATCGAAAAGAAATGAAGAATACTGGAAGTCAGCGTAGGCTTGTTGCCACGCCGACTATAGGAAATACCACTGGTGGTTGTCGGTGAGCAATCAGTGACGATGATCTGTAAGATAACTTCTTGTGAGTACAAATAAGAGAAGTGGAAGCAGAATAGCCGAAAAGATTACAGCACAAAAAGAAAACCACAATAATACCAATAAGTGTAAGAGTTCTGGGAAAAAATACTTGGAGAAAGTTGAATGGTTTACAATCTTCCCTTTCATTCAACAAACGCCAACAATTAAAACACCCCAATTTTAAAGAAAATCATTGAATGTGGAAACTAACGAACATAAACAGACGATGGCCTGCCGCATATAATAGTGAATAGAACAAAATTACAATGTTGAAAAACACAACGTGAAACCAAGGGAAGTGAACACTGCGAGCAACTCAATTAACTGCCATCCCCCTCCAAGAAAATGAGTCATACACACAAGTATGGACCCACACCAAATGAAGGAACGACGTGGATGAAAGGAGACTAAAGCAAGCACCAATCCGACCTCCACTGAAAAAGTATAGAGATTACTGGGACCTCGAGGAGGCTTATTGCCACTCAAATTCCACAGAAAATTAACGGCTGTTTCTTTTTAGAAATCAATGGCAAACGACTGTTGCGAAATCGCAAAATGATTGGCAACAATTATCAATGGAGGTAGCGAAAGGTGGAAAGCTGGAGACTTATTGTCATTCAGAATCCAGGGAAAACAACTTGTGTGAAAAGTTCTAAAGAGTACTTAATAATAGAAGAAAAAGCATGATGATAATAAGAAAAAAGTAGAACAAGAAGAAAGATGAAGAAGAACGGCAACTATAGAGTATTATATAGATTAAGTCGAGGTCAAATTCATTAAGAGTTACTGTTAATAATGGAAAACGTGCAAAAACTATTTCAGACTCGTCCAAGTATTTCTAAAAAAGGCAATGTGATTCGATCATCTGTCACGCATGGGTAAAAATAGCATGTTCATGGATTTTTCATGCTTATATTTAAAATTCAATTCGCCTGTGTCCGTCGACATGTCATTTAATCTAAGCTATCCGTTATTGTTTTAAATACGTGACAAGAATAGACACATCTCTAAAGTCAACTTATTATTCGATTGTAAACATACTTTAATGTGGTTTAGAAAAATAACGCGTTTAAAAACGGATGGTATTAAGAGTGATGTTTTTTTCTACCACAGGAAAATACGAACCGGTATTTCGCACGTGTCAGACGAACTTAAAAAGTATGTTGTCTGTCACGATCGAAACATAGATGTGCTTTATAGATATGTAAACGTTATTCTTTCTACTAGCCTGTTAACATGCTTATCCACTAAACAATGTGTTAATAAATGGATGGGTGCGTGTGTCTGACGTGTCTGTGTTTATATTACAGCATTCTAAACAACGGTTACTTGCATATATGGAAATTATAAAGATTATATTTTTTTACTTCTGTATTATCTAAACAACATCACTTTATTTCAACTATGTTAGTCTCGTTAGCTGTGACGGTTAAAGCGATATCAGCTAAATACTTATTGGTCATACGTAGTATTATGTACAACTCTTATTTTCTCTACGTAAATTGTCAATGTTCCCACTATCATATAATATATAACTGTTTATTTAAAAACGATATTACCTAACCAAGCAGGGGTGTTAACAAAAAGCAGTATAATACACAATATTTTGTCGAACATGAATTCCATCTGTTAACGTTATTGTATTCCTTTTGAAAATATATTCATGGCGCTACGAACAGGATGGAGTGTGCAGCTGTTGGGGTTGCAAAAAGAGTTCTCTTTAAGCGACCCACGCCAACAGGGTCTGGTATCAAGCAATAAGTTGGGGAGTAAATTACAGTCGATCTGGTCTCTATCGAAACCAGAACTAAAATGGTCACAGATACAACAGGAGAATTGTACCCGTATTTATTGGTGCAATTACTCCCACTATTCCCCCACTCATTCCTGACTATAAAAGTAATTCTTTCATAGTCACTCATGTTGGCCACATATCCCCCAAACGCTGAGCACACAATCCCTAAGTACCACCCCCCTCTTTTTCTCACACATTGTAATCATTAATTTAATTTCAAAGTCTTAATTATCTCACAGAATATATATGTATATAGATATACGATTCACTTAAATATTTCAACAGATACATTCCCAAGAACATCATTTTAAATTAATATTAACTACTAGTTTTCAATTGATCCAAATTATTCTATAATCTATTTGTATTTTAACTATGTTTCCTTTTTTTAAAATAATTTTTAATATATTCCTACTATCTCTAATACCACAGTATTGCCAGTGTAGAAAATGTTTCTGAGTTGAAAGGATAGAAAAAAACTGCTCAATCAGTAATGATTGAAGTTATGTATGAGTACGACGCATATACACACGAAATATTGGATTATATACTTTTTATTAGAGAATTGATGGGCCATTTCTTAAAAATGCGTTAGAAATTTAAGCTGGAACAGATAAAAAAGTAAGTTCAATTTTATATGAGAAACTGATCATGTTTATGTTTTCTCACGAGAATTTTAAGAAAAAAAACCCTCGGTGTTCTTTTACTGCGTGTTCTAATTCAATAGATGTTCGATTAATATTAAATGATAAATAAGTAAATGCGTACAGGCGAAAGACAAACGCAGAAATCATTAGATCAGAATATGTTCGGATACTTTTTTTAATTAATACAGACCTTTACAATAGTCTAGTAGATTAAAGTTAAAAAGAGTATTGCCAATAAATGTCTTGTCGCATGAGAAATATTTGAATACATACATTCCATATGTATAATTTAGATACTTAAATAATTATATAAATGTTATCACTTTTCTTTGTACGCGTTATTAACATTCCCATGTCAATATACTTGTTTCAAATATTTCGTACGATATCCTCTTTACTTTCGATGTTAGCGATGCTCAAAGGATATCACTCATTTAATTAGTCGAATCCTTGATTATGAATTTATTTTTCGTAATATTATGCGCATTTATTTGCCAAAATTTTCGTTAATACAATATGGGGTCAATTCAATTTGTTTCTTATTTGCATTACTGTTTAATGTGTTATGCACGCTTTACTATCCGTGTATCTTTGGAAATCGTTTGTCTAGATATGATCAGTGTTATATTCGTTCCTTTTCTCTTCTCTCTCTTATCGATTTTGTATAAACATGCATGCTAATTAATAACTTATTCATCTCCTTACTCTACCAACAAACGGAACATTTTATCTTCTGGATTGAGAAACTAAATTAGAAAAACTGCTTCCTCAAAATGTGAACCAACTATAAAAAAGAACGAAAATATGAGATGTGTTAGTTTATTGAATTATACGCCGTTTGTAAAAAATGAAAGATTTCTGCGAATTTAATATATATGCGCATATATATATATATATATATGAAGGCTTGCTGAAACAGCGATAATTCCTGTTTGTTTCGTTTTTTTTCTTGTTGACGGACCAATGATGTACTGTTCTGTTAGAGTGTTAACAGGAACGCGCCAGACTACCATGAGTCTTCATCAGTCACGTCAGGAGTTACGCAAATTAAAACTGAACTTTTTAAGAAATTCGATTTACAAATTGTTTATATTAAAGACATTGTAGTATACCTGCTACCCCCAAATATCAAGCTTGATTGCTTCAAGGTTTGTTTGTTCGAATGAGTAAAGCTTTAATTATGGGAAGGCGTAGGTTGCAATTCTAAACAGCGAGGATAGCAGTGTTCTTGAATACTGTATTTCTGAAATCTAATTTGGGGTGTCATGTTCTACTAGATGTTTGTAAATACAACAATGGGGGGGAGGATTGGTGATATGAGGGGGAAGAAGGTATATTAAAATGCCTTTAATATAAACAAATTGTTTTAATCGAGTTTCTTGAAAAATTCAGTAGTTTTAATTTGCGTAACTCCTCACGTGCCTCATGATAGTTGAAAACGTTAGCAGTTTTGGCGACTTCCTGTTCACACTCGAACAGAACATTAGCTCATTTGTCCGTCAACATGAACAGATGGATAAAAAACAGGAAGTGTCCCTGTTGTTTAATAAAACATACACCAACGAACTAATGCTCCTAACAATATGTGTGTATATATGTATGTATGTATGTATATATATATATATATATATATATATATATATGTATGCATATAAAAGTAAATACATGTATGCATATAAAAGTAAATACATGTATGCATATAAAAGTAAATACATGCATGCATATATAAGTATATACATGCATATATAAGTATATATGCACATATAGACATTTATATATATATATATATATATATATATATAGGATCAAATATAAAGCAAAGTAAAAACATTTAGTAGATGGAACCTATTGTGAAGAGGATTAGCTCAATATACGAGATAGAGCAATTGTAGAGATAGAAGAAAAAAGAGTAATACATATGCGACGATTGTCCAAATTTATTTCAAATGTTAATTGTTCAATGCAAGGTGTATTCAGTAATAAACTAGTGTTTATTATTCTTTTCTTTAAGCCAAGGCTTTTCAAAGATCGAAATCTTATCAGAGGAGAAATACAGATTGATAAGTTGGCTTTCGAAAAAAACAAAGTTCAAATATTTGAAAAATATGAAAATTATTATTAAAGGAATTTCAATTTACTCTAGTCGAAGTTTTCAGGAATCAAGGGACTCCACCATGGGGCTAACACTTGATCTCTGTATGAGATACATAGATATTCGAATATTCTATTAAAGTTCTCCTTTATTTCTCAAACGTTAGTAAAATAAAGAACATTAATGTCCCTCTCCCCAATTGACTAGTTAACGATGTTTAGTATATCTGTCTTGTGGGCTCTTGATCTTACCGGATTCCAGGACAAGAATACCTATACATACGTGTACTTATATACATAGAAAAATTTAATTCATAATATCTTATTTTTTGTAGCTATGTTAGCTATTTCGAAGAAACTATTTAAAGATGTTTATTTGCACTAGCATGCTCTATATTTTATTAATTATTATTGAATGATGTCAATCGGAAATCAATCGTTTACATCCATTAGTGTGTACATCTGAATAAATATGAACTCCCTTTATCTATTTTGTTGTATTATATATAAATGTAAACTGCGACGTTTATGTCCACTAGATCTTTTGAAAATAGTTTAAAGTTAGTACAATTATTTTTATTTATTTTAGGAAAGATATCGTACACATTCGGTGAAACCTTTCTAAATGATACATTTTAAAACAGAAGATGTGCAAGAACTTATCGTGTTGCTGAGAATATGTATTCTTATTTTCATAATCATAAGTTCATTCATTTAAGAGGTTACCCATAACATACATATTGTTCGCAGAGATTAAGTCAACAATTTATTAATAAAATAAATCAAAAGTTCATATTAAGTAACTGTTATTTATTTTATTTTGATATCATTGCTGTTATCGCATTAAACAATAATTTGATGAATCAAATAAAATATCATTTCTTTAGAATTCTCTAATGTTGATAAAATTATGATCGTCTCCTAACTTTTAAAATAGGATCTTACCTACAAAAAGTAAACAGTAGCAACACTCATACATGTTTTAAAGAACATTCAGTTATGACATAACTTTCATCAAAATACATTTTTATTACAATTATCAAAAGTGGGTTTAATCTCTACCTTACTTATTAATACTTGCAGAACTTAGAGATAACATGATATTAATAATAGTTTGTTTACTAAACCTATATAGACTATACCTGAATATATTTTTCTATTCAGTCATCGTTTTTGAAATTTACAAATAAGTCCTTATCTCTGGAACTTATATATATCAGGTAATATAAGCAGTGATTTGTCATGAGATAAAATAAGCAAGCACTCGAAGAATACCGAAGCACAATTACAAGTAACCTTAAACCAATCAGGATGAATCCATTTTTCTAAAGCAAATATTCTCAGTTTGACTTCTCCTGTTAGGATGTGATGAATTTAAATCAAAATTGACAATGGTTTAAAAGAAATAGCGCGACTCTATGTTTTATTATTATCATGAATGAGAACAAGTTAACTTGATGTAAAATTAAAAAAAAACAGACGTAAGCATGCATATCACTTAAAATCTAATGTTGACACATAATACATTCGCAACATAAACTCGTTTTTCTAGTACATACAAAATATAACTTTTTTTCGATCAATACCCATAACGTCAAGCGGAACCTTCATAAGTATAGTTACTTGTCCAAGGACTTCATGTATTTGGAACATATTCCAGTAAGACCGCTTCTCTGCTAATCAAAATTTATCAACTTTACAAAACAAATGCTAACAAAATATTTTCAAAGGCGAACCTTATACACTGCTTTGTTCATAGCATCGATCAATCTAAGTACTCACATAGTTCTCCACATCTTTCAGCTGACCATCTTTTCAGTCTCATTGACCCTACTCCTTACATAGATCTCACGATTGATAATGAGTGAGACAGTAGTAAAACAAAGTAAATATAATGTCAATAATATACATATATTATCTACACTGGTCGCTTTTAGACATATAAAATATTTCTCACATTTGAGAAAGAACATCTGAAAGAGTTTTTAAACTACCTATATATTTGTATAGTATTATGATGCTTACTTATTATCTTTAGAAAATACAACCATTATTTATTTGAAAAAAAAGATGTATCTATATGTTAATGCGCTAATGTGTACGTACGTACGCGTGTCACGCTCCTAAATACATCTAATAAATAAACAACAAATAAATTGGACGGAGATACTTGGAAGCGAAACCGTAACATCTAGCTGAAAAGCGGTGACGTTACCACTTAGCTTACTAAATGAAGTTGTTAAATAGATCAAACTTAACTTAATAAAACCATTAAATGACCCCGCTCGCTACTGTCGCTTCAGCGTGGAACGAGGAGAGAAGAGAGCGAGTCATTATTCATTTAGTAAACTAAACAGTTTATGCATTTTCTGTTCAGTGAAACATTTGAACGACGAGAGAGAGAGAGAGCTGTGAAATACTTTTTCAATGCAACATTATCAAAAATAAAGGTAATTTCTATGAATTTATGTGCTTCAAATACTTCTACACATATAACAAAAATCCAATATCTGTTCTTGAAATATATTTAGAATATTTACGAATAAAACTAATGTTTGGAATACAGTGAATACTACGAGCTGTACCAACGTGAACGCTGGCAGACGATAACTTCAAACGTTAAAACCAGTTATTTCCTTTCTTTTGGTTAGAGAGACAGCCAGTATTATTTTTGTTGTTTTTTTTAACTCACATTCAGCAATGTTTGTTTTATTTGTTTCAGTGAAACACAGAGAGCGCGTACGAAAGAAAGAGAGAGTGTGTATGTTCGTAAGAGAGTGATAGAGAGAGCAAATTGAGAGAATAAACGGAATTGAAAAGTTAAAACGCAAGTCGTAAAACAAATGTAACAAAAACGAAAAAGACGAAAGTCGTGATTCAAAGCAGAATAAGAAAAAAAATCTAATAAAAAAAAAAACAATTGCAGTTTTGGTTTCTTTCGGTAAATTTGCCAGTTTTTACGGCATACCAACCCTATTTTAGTACATATCCGCAGTGTCCATTGTACACGATTTATTTGAATGCAAATTACTATTTAAAAACATTATTTCACTCTTATCCGTGGGGGGCATAATAATGCAAGCTTAACTTACTAACAAATAGAGGGTGCTTTGTCACATTAAGATCCGCACTAACTTTGACCCCGTCGTTAGGTTTAGGGTCAGTGGGGGGAGGTTTAGCTATAACGTTCAGGGTCATTGGGGCTTAGGGTAAAAGTTAGGGTCAGGGTCAAAGTTAGCCCGGGTCCCAATGTAACAAAGTACTAAATAGAAGCGTGAAAATAAGACAAGGGTAATGATATTGTAGTTAACGTCTGAGAAATTAATTTTTGTTTTCATTTCAAATATTTATTTAGTTATTTTGTCAAATTCGTCAATCGAAAATCGCGTTCGCTTATTTTAGGTGAGGTAGTCGCTAATTTAAGACTTTATAAAATGCTAAAGGGTCCGATTAACGTAGAGGACCTCTTTACATTAGCGACTAACCCGAGATGTAGGGGAGGGCACCACTCTTTACCCAGGATTGATTCATTGTCCTTGATCCTGACCTTATAATACTGGGAGTTTTAGCAAAGTTTTTTTGGTCTTTGCTGTGACTCAACCGAGGATAGAACTCTGGTATCTCGTCCCAGGAGCGGGAACACTTAACAAATGGACTGGTTTCAGGCTTAAGATATATATATTTTTTCTAATATTTAAATTGTCTTCTTATTCTTATCCTTGTTGTTGTTGTGGTTCTTGTTGTTATGGTTGTTGTGGTTGTGGTGGTGGTTCTGGTTTTGTTTGGGTTGTGTTGTTTTTTATGTTTTGTGATGTTTTGTTGTCTTGTTGTTTTTTTTTTTTTTTTTTTTTTTTTTACTTTATATGTCACGATCTGACACTCTTATTAAATAAGATTTAGTATTTACTTTTACCCCCGCAACGGGCAGTGGGTGGGTGAGAGAGGGGGCGAGTTAGAGGGAAGTCGCGACCGATGGTGACTGCTAAAGAGACACGCAAAACTTTGGTGAGTAAAATATGTGCATATTTCTAGCCACCAGATACTATTATTACCAGTAAATTATACAGGTTGATGTAGAAACCACTGAGATTTCCACAGGGTCCCGCTTGTTTATATTATTCTAATTAATTTGAAGCATATCTGGTAAACTATTTCGTTTGCTGATACATTGTTCATTGAAAAAAGACAACTTAAATAACACTAACAACCATGTACTGACTAAAAGAATATACAATACACGAACAGATAATCAAAACAATAAAGGGTGTGGCATGAAAGAACAAAGTATACGAACATCAACCAACCGAAGATTTATAGTCGAACTTTTATATCCAGTAGACACTTACTTATTGCACCTTCTGCTATGAACTACAGAGTCAAACATGTTCTAATGGAGTGTAAAAATATAGGAATGCACGTAAGAAATAGTATCACGTACAAAACAATGCTATAAAAAATTAGGCTTTCCCAAACAACTCCTACTTAAAAATATACACATACAGCTTTTATTAAGGAAACCAGATACCATTAACTGATATTCCAAGACGTATCATATAACTATTTTGTAAATACATTTCATGGCAAAACAGGAACTATATAGGTCATGTGCTGGAAAAGAAAACAAATCACAAACCCAATCTACTTTCGTACGATTACAAATCAATACACTAAAATATATGGAATGAAAAAATATATACGCAAGACATTTCACTGTGGGGTCAAATTAGTATATAAATATGATACAATGGTCACTTACTTTTAGACTATTAACATCCGTTATGTATTACCTAATTATTCACTAAATAAGTCAGTCCAGAATTAGTAGTCAGCATTGTTGTTTTTTTCCCCAAAATGATTGTATTTTTCACATTTAAATTAAAGTGTTCCGAAAAAAGAACTTTTCATTTGTAATGTGTCCTACGCAATCTGGTCAATGATTCGGTGACTTTTTTTCACGTACAATTCTTATACTTAAATGATCTTAATTATACAGTCTAAAGTATATATTATATAAACAAGTTTACTTGTTTCCAGGTGGTTGACTTGACTAGCCTCGTCTCTTATGTTTTTCTTTGTGTTCTAACATTTCTGAATGTTTCCGACAAAAGAGGAATAATTGCTAATTTATGGGTCGGAATCTATCCATCTAACGGTTTTCATTTGCTTGTTGTTTAACATTGAAATCGTTCTTCTTATTTGAGCTCCTTACATCAAGTGGCCTAATTGCTTGTTTTATGCGATTTTCATAGAACAAATACTTTGTAATTTCGGGACCCCCTGAAAATTACACGGTAATTTTTATATCGATCTATATAATTGCTTCATAATAATACTATCGTTTTTGACATAATAAATGTTTAAAGTGAAATGAGTTTAGCGTTTCCTTTTTGGAACATGTGATTTTCCCCACATGAAAAGCGACCTTTATGTTCGTGAGATAAATGTTCTTTAACAAATGTCACGAATATTTCTCTTTCATTTTTTATGCATCAAAAATT
>OY744526.1:55101425-55106425 GCA_963556195.1 Sepiola atlantica | reverse complement strand
AAAATGACAAAAGACGGGAAAGTCTATAAATTATGAGAAATATATATTTAGTGGTAGGGTTTATGCAGTAAATGCGATGAATAACTTTTGACACTGTTCATCGTCGTTTGCCACTTCATCAGTGGCCTCATTGTTTACCTGTGTCTCCTTAGTTTACAACAGATTACCAGTGATTACAAAACATGATCACGAAATGAATGAATTATCTTTGTTTTATATTTCTCAAATGCTTTATATATTTATTAATTATATTTCATATCATTCGAACATGGTTTTATGTTACGTATAATGTAATGCATTTCGGTGTGAACATTAGATTAAAGAAAACCTTTGTTCGGTTTTCGAATATGTAGGTCTAGACTCACTGAGAAGTTTTGCAAAGATGAATCACGTGTCGGTTAATGGTAATATAATATACATTTATATGTATTGTCCGAACGTATTGTATGATATCCACACGCCCTGCTTAGCCCTGCTAGTACTATTTTGAGATGCATAACAGATGTATAAAACTCACGAGGGAAGGAAAAGTATATTGTTGTGTTGAGTGGCATATATGAATTAACAAATGGTAAAAATGCAATATTTCGCTGGTGCCAGGGTGAATATTCTACTTCCATTAAATATGCTTTCCTCAGTCGCTAGCGGCAGAATCTAAAATGCGATGGCATAATCTAATTATCTTGATCAATATACGTCAATCGCATCGATATTTCTGGCACTTGTCCTAGTTCGCAAGATAGACAAATTCAACAGTAGGCAAAAAGAAGACGCACATAAGAAATGTACTCTATCAAGGTGTGAATTATTGAGATTATAAAGTTACGTGGTGACCGCCTAGACGATATCGACTCGCATATCTTCTATTAGATTAACATGATACCTTTCACCTTTTGCCGGTGGGGATTGATGATGAGAGCGCAAGGTGTAACGTTTTAAAGTTATATCTTGTCGCCGCTCAATTCAAGATGCTTAATACATTTTGATTGGAGATGTACGAAATTATCGACTGAACTGTATGACTGTATTGCAGATCTTTAGCTAAATTCTCTCTTTAATAATTCCTTCTGTCATTGATATTTAGTACTTTCGATGTGTTAGAAACAAGTACTTCAAGTTACACGCTCAATGAAACCATTGTTTGACAGATTTTACCTGACAACCGTTCGTGTTGGATAACTTTATAAAAGGCTTAAGTGTTTTTTTTTCTTTTCCCTTTGCAACACTCAATCATGTTCTGCAAAGCCAAAAACAAAAACAATTGCCCTCTACAAAACAACTAAACTAAACCCGATTTATTTATTTATTTAATTATTCATTTATTTGAAAACATAAAGAACTTGAAGCATGAAACACTTTCACCAAAATGACTGGATTTGTCAGTAAATAACCCGAAAAGGGTGGATATGCCGTAAAGCAAATAAAACAAAAAAACAAAACAAAAATACTTAAGCTACTTTCTCATAGAACAGTCATTTTTCGGGGAGGAAATAGTTCTGGTAATTCTCTGTATTGTTATTTCCATGGAAGGTTCTCGAATTGGTTTTAATCGTTGATTCTTATTTTTAAGACATTTAGAACACATACTCGTGAACAACTGCATATATATGTATTTCTCCTTCGGTGTGGCAACATCAAACATAATTTCTATTAACGGTTTTTTTTTCAAGGCTCATCCCCTTAGCAGAACACATTACGTTGAATAGATTCCAATATAAAATGATATTCTTACAGTTCTTATAAGTAATCACAACTTATTTATTCGGTTCATCAATTTTAATCCTCTTATAAAAGTCTTCATCATTACACTGACATTGTGTCCATCTCATTAACCAGTGTTTCTGGGTTATTTTAGCCTTGATAACTAGCGTAATATTTTGTTATAGTAACTAAACTATAACAGACTTTGGATTCTTCCATTCACCCAACACAGTGGGAGCACCTGCTACTCGCTGTTGAATCAACCCCAATCTATACTGGCATTAAAGACTGACGTGGCACCACTCTTGTTTCTCTGTTTTATTACATTTTTCTTTCAATATAGTTTTTCTCTAAAATCCGATTTCGTGTTTTCATTCCAGTCTCTTTAGAGGGAAACAACACATTTATAACTAATTTAAAAACAAAAAAACATATACATTTGTTAAAATTAGTGGCGTAACTTTATTCATTAAAAAAGTAAGGACTGTTTTTCTTACTAATCTGAACGCCAATTCATGTAACACACTACATATTGAATTAAAAAAAATGTATCGACAGAAAAACGCAGTTGATTGCACCCCAATTAGATATACTTAGTAACAATCATTAATAGAAAAAAGGCTAAATATTAATGAGATTACGTCTGTAAGTAGTAGTATTTATTTGCACAAACCAAAACAACTCCAGATGTAGTAAACTATTTAACAAGGTTTTTTTTTCAGTTGACATGGATGATTCCCTCGGAGTGATATCCCCAGGGTTATGTATTTCCTTTTTTATTATCTTGGAAGTAACAATGAATATATATATATATATATATATATATATATATTATATGAAAGAGGACTGTAACGTTTAAAAAAGTGTTGTTTGTATTTTCTATATTGAATGTCGCACTGGTGTTTCTATTCTTCTACGCCTGTCAGGTGTGTAGTCTTTAAGCTATAGAGAATAGTATTACCAGCAATTGTATAGGTTGGTGTAAAGATTCTCTTTAACTCTCACAGAAGACATTTAATTTTGAGTGCAAAAGTGTGTCTATACTGTGCGTTTTTGTATTTTTACTCTTTTCAATGTCTGTTTATTAGTGCTTTCTCTGTGAGAGTGTAGGTTTACCAAGTATGTGCAGGTATGTATTTTTGCTTTCTTAAGTGTGTATATGCATTTGCCCACCGTGCGTAGAGGAGAATGTGTATGTATTTAGTTGTTGTATTTCCTGTCCATGTATGTGTCTGATATTGCTTGATTATTATTTTTTTTAACATTGTGACAATTACATACTTTCCTGTTGTCTAGAAATGTAATGTTGTGTTATGGGTAAATTTATTTTGTATCGACATGCTTTAGGGCCACCTATGTAAGATGTAATTCAATTGTGTGCATTTGAGTGCAGATACTACATATTTAGAGGTGCAGCTAAAGTTTTTTATTGTGACCGTTGTTATGGCGTAATCAAAAGTATATTATTTACTTTATATTTCGAACATCTTATATTTGTCTTGCATTTACTGACCGACCTCTTAGTGGTGGTGAATGTTGCTTGGGATTGGCTTAAATACATTGTGTTTTCGGATTTTCGATTGAAGTTTGCTAGTGATGGTTCTGTTATCCTGAGTATATTTTTTCATTTATCGCATTTGTTACTAAATAGTTCTAACTTCTAATTATTTTATGCTGAATGTATTTTATAATTTGCCTGTTTTTTATATTTTGTTCTGCAGTTTGTCTAGTTGTATTTTGCGCTAAATCTAAATAGTTGTTTACAATTTGTGTGCTACAATGTGGTTTAGAATATGGTCACATTGTCGGGAGTGAATGTATAATAATGTTATGGGCCAGTTTTGTTTACGTGAACTGTTATCACAATGCAACATTTTGCTCAGTACTACTTTATTCTGTCCACATAATAATAATAATTATAATCATAATAATAACTATAAAAAGAATTATTATTATGATAATTATAATAATTCACATTCGAAATGATTAATAACATATATATATATATATATATATATATATATATACGAAGCCTAACAAATTGTGTTATGTACCTTTACCATGACAAATACAATTAGATATACCTTGTAGATTCACCCGCCCCTGTATACTCTGTGTGTTCGGTAAATAATGGTTGGGTGGTATTATGTAACTTAAGCCGTAAGAGAAGCTTTCTTTAGAAACAAAGCTACAAAGCTTAAGAAAAAAGAATTTCTTATTAAGTGTGTATTGGTTACTTTTGTCCACATGTGTTGCTCCAAAGCGAACACACGATATACGAAAGAGTAAAAATGGTAACGTCTAACATCCGGTATAATGCACCGATAATTCATTGTCGAAGCCACTGATCTATTTCCGGCACTCAGGTTGATCATTTCTGGCCAGACGATAAATCAGATAGTTCGAAAGATTTGAAATAACTTATGAAAATAATAGATTGATACATTTATAGACTAACATGGTTCTTTGTTTTTCTCCTTTTGCCCTTTTTGCATTTGATTTTGGTAACTGCTTTCTGTGAGAGAAATACATTAAATCGCACGAAGGAAACACTAAATATATTCCAGAGAAAGTCATGAAATTGGCGCCAGCGTTGTAAAGTGGGCACTCTGCGCTCAGAAAAGGCAGATTTTACTCTTTGGCTAAAATGTATTGGCAGTTCATTATGTGCTTCACAACGTAAATAGGAGAGACCAGTTGGTACAATATATATATATATATATATATATATATATATATAAATTGCATATGTGTGTTTTCTTTTCTCTTTCCCAAACTCAATCATGTTATTTCAAGTCTAAAAAAACAACGCTGAAATATATATCCACAATTAAAGAACAACTCGGTTATATAGAACGCTATGTAAACATTAAATTATACATGATCGGGATAAGTGAGAATAGTATAGAGAGCCACGACTAAGTATTTTGTTTCATTTACCTTTTAAAAGTGGGGGAATGGTTTAATACAGCTTCAAAATGGCTGAAAAAGTTTGCAGTTCGTTTATTATAAATAGTTACAAACGCAATTTCTTCATTAGAACATACGCTTTCTAAATTTTCTCGTGTAGACGTGTAGAAACAATGTTAAATAATTCAAAAACTGAAAAAGAAACAAAGCTCTGCAGAGACTACTAGAAACTACAGTAATCGCAGCCTCCAACACCATCAGCCAACGGAATGGCTTCTACAATCTATCCCCCTTAACAAGCAAAATTATGACCGAACAAAAACTAAACCTAGATCATGGCTAACCTTTCTTCTATTCGCTCTCAATTGTACTTATTCACAAGTCCCCGC
>OY744526.1:55078925-55096425 GCA_963556195.1 Sepiola atlantica | reverse complement strand
TATGAAGCTACGACGTGGTTAAGGGGCACCCCCGGGGGGTTCTACAAAAACGGTGTCCAGAGCTGCATCAAACGATGTGGGAAATGCATAACTCTGGGTGATTTCCATGTAGAGAAAGACAAATAAATGTGCCAAGTTTTCTTAATCTACTTCTATAGGAAATAGGGTCAGAGGCATTACTTATTGAACGCCCCTAGTATGTATATATATATATATATATATATATAATATTTGTTATTGTTTATTTATCTATGGACGTATACGTTTCGTCTCTTTTCAATCAAGACTAATCAGCATAGAAGTATGACTGGATTACAAGAATTTTTCAACCCCAATCGAACGTCGCTAAACGATAGGTCAATTCTGAACAGCTTATAAACAATGATAATTTTAACACATTTAAAAGCGGGGACACATACAGGCATTCAACTTCTATAAGTGAGGGAATTATGCATATAAAGCAAGTGACGTCACGCTGTGTTAGTACTACCATTTACAGTGCTCTGCTTATTTACGAGGAGCTTCAAATATAAAATATGTGTTATTGTTTATTTATCTATGGACGTATACGTTTCGTCTCTTGTTTAATCAAGACTCATCAACATAGAAGTATGACTATTCACTACCGGTCACACGATTCGAAACCCTGGATTACAAGTATTGTTCAACCCCAATCCAATATATATATATATATATATGGGAAGTCTCACACAAACTGACTAGGTTGCTCTATCCTTGCTTTTCAGTGCGGCTAGACAGCTTATCTACCTAGCCAGTGATCTAACCTTCAACTATATTGTTTATAGTCGCTTGCTTTATTGATTGGGCCAACGATGAACGCGCTCGTAAATGATATCTAGAATGTATTTTCTCGCCTAATACATAAATCGACCGGAAGAGCAAACGGAAACATATGAATTAAGTTTTGTGTAACCCTCGATGATATTTAACTGCCTAGTTTAAAATTTAAGTGTGACTTAATTTATTTATTACTAGCGGAACCCGTCGCCCGGCGTTGCACGGGAAAAAGTACTACCTATTTGCATGACGTCGAATGAAAAAAGAAACCGCCTATTGTTCTTTCTCCCCCCTCTACCGTGTTGGCAAATGTTTTAAATTTAAAAAAAAAAACAGAAAAAAGTGGTAAAGTAGAATGGGATTGAACGCTAAAACTGGTCATCATGAAACGTGCCTTAACGACTGCGCCACGGGTTCGAGTTACACATGCATGTGAAAATAGTCCAATTAAGCTAAACTTGTTTATTGGCATGCGTGATATGTTAAGATTTAGCTTCTGCCGACTAAATGTAAAGTTCAACAATGACACGGTTTAGGTCATTTGTAGTTGATGAAATAAATTGATTTGGGCAAGTTTTCTATAATATGCGTGTTAAAGGTGTATGATTTTTAAAATGTAAATGTATCGGGGTCTACGAGTATCTTGGCGTTTATTGAATTAAATAGAAAGTCGATTAGATCAAGAAATTGTAGCCGCCATGTTAGATGAGTAAACGTTGCAGGAATGTTGTAGGAACGGTGTTCGTTAATTTCATTCGCTTATTCCGGAATGAATATAAATATAGAAGTCATAGGTAGAAATGGAAGTAACGTAATCTGATATTCGCGGAAAATCATCGGGGTGAATGGGAGCGGTCATTATGTCTTTGCGTCTTGCTTTATATTATGTAGTAAATTAATACCAGGGAAATAATAAATAAGAACGGAGTCTTTTGTGAAAATTAAACTGTTTATTAGTTCCCGGTGTCGATGAGTAGAGTGACAGTACAGAATTGATAGGGAAAACAGTTTTTGCTACGACCTATATGGAGTTGGTTTGGCGGAGAGTCGTAGATGGTGGGTCAAATGTAATATTTAGTGTTAGCTGGAAAACAATGATAACAAATTTACTAAAACACGCTCGAGTGAATAAGTGTAATATAGTGGTGAGTTTAGTAGCCTGTGATGCATGTGGTTATTTTCCTATTCTCCGAGAAGGTACAGGGAAAACATCGTCTTAAGTTTATATATTAGATGAATCATTCTGATTTCTATTGATATAGCTACTGTTCATAAGCCATCAGACCTGAAATTAATTATATGATGCATGCTATATCGTATGTTTATTTGGCAACACAAACTAATCCAATATACATGTATTAATCTAATTCAAAGCACGAAAATGCGAAAGTTCACTAATCATCCATTTACATTTCGTTTTTTAATTAAATTAAAAATATATTTTTATTAATGTATTACGTTCTTTTATACGTGTTATTTTTACATTGTATTTTAATCAGTATTGTAATCATTTTTAATTGACTTTCGTGTTTATAATCGTAATTCAGTTCATATCCTTTTTATATTAATTTCCCTACATGTGATTGTGTGTAATAGAAAATTCTTATTTCTAATTTCGCTACACCATTGATTTTCGTTAGTTATTTTGTTGTTTAGGCACCATTACTTAGTTTTATTTAATACTAACAATTCGAATATACTTCCTATCCGAACGCTGTGGTCAAGAAAAAAAAGAAGATATTTGTGCATATAATAATTCCTCGCCGCAAGAAAGGTGTCCCACTCGTAGTTATAACATGTTCGTTTTAATGGTTTGAGGCTGACTATATTTCTTATTTCTCTTAAAGTTTATTGTATAATTTTCATACACATTTTCTCTTTACGTGTATATCGTAATATTAGACTCACTTTTACACCCGGTAAGGGGTGTGGAGTAGTATTTCGGAAAAGGTGTCTTTTTTATCTTACAAAAATCCAAATGACAGTGAACACTACCATGACTTCTTTTTTACGATACCACTTTCCGGATATGTTCGCTTGATATTTAACTTGTTTTTCTGTCGGTATTATTTGTTATTCATGGAATAATGCGGAATAGAAATGTCTTTCTATTGAATTAACACATCGCCTGGTTATATTTTACTGACTGCGGTTTCCGGAACAAAGCTTTTTCTCATGTTGGTGATTTCTTTTAAATGTTGCGCGAATGTGCATCATTGTCTTGTGTATTTTAATAGGAGTATGAACATATTAATGATAGCAAGGATATGTAATATTTTTGTCAGGTTATTGGTAGTTAAGAGCTTATGAGTAATCGATACATAGACAAACATATATGTATTATCTTAATATAGAGTAATGTGCGTTGATTACAATTAACGTACTAAAACGAAATATCATTTCTGTTAATGCGTTCTAAAGAGACATATGATGATACACATAATACATCCTGTATTTTTGGGAGCAGACCTAATTATATATATATATATATATATATATATATATTACATAATTATATTAATGTGATGAAACTTTCAATTTTCGTCTCGGGTTCTGTCCATAATCTTAGGTATCGTTGTCTTTACACCTATGCTAGAGGTATATTCCTAGCGCCCTGACCTGATTTGATGTTGCTTGGATAGTCTTTTCGTCAAAAACCACGCGAGCAGACATACACATTAAAACACTGTGCATTACTTGTTCTGTATATTCGTAAAACATAGAAGCACGTGGGTATCTTTCACTGTAATTGTAAGTACGCCCCTTAAAAACAAATATATCGGAATAATGAATGTTCTTAGTAAAGATTGAATATTCAGAGATGTTTAACTATTAATAGTTTACGTACTTAAAAGTAAATAATTAACATGGATCAAAACCTAAGGTGATGCGATACGTACGTTTCAACTAAGCAAAAAGCGAATAAGATTACTGGTGAGAGAAATTGAAAGGAGTTATATTAGAAATAGAGATATCAAGAGGACTAAAGAGGGCGATAGAAAAGGTGGAATTGAAAGGGTGATATTTAAAAGAGTGTATACAGAGAGAGAGGGAGAGAGAGAGGAGGAGAGAGAGATGGAAAGTGCGAGACAGGTGAAGAGAATTAACAGTTCAGAAGCGACACCATAAATAGACATCAAACTGCATTCTGAAATCCTTTAATTTTCTTAAGAGTGATGGGTGTTTTTCTATTGATTCTGTTGCACATGTTTAAATAACTGAGTAGGTTATATTTGTTTTATGTGTAATTATTTTATCTTGTAATATAATACGTATTATATGAACTACATGCCAATAAATATATGTAAAATGCATATCTATATACTTTCAAAATCAGTTAAGACCACCAAATGTATACATGAACTTTAACTGAAATGTTTACAGATCGTCTGCTATTAGTTTAAAATTGTGTGTTTAAGAATATTTTAGAAAATCCTTTTTTGCTGAGGTCATTCTAAAATTATTGAGGTTGTTCCTGCTTTTTGTAACATGGGGAAGTATTCAAACTCTATTGATGTGCCTTTATTTCTAAACGATCACATCTGATCATGGAATAACAAAGCGATGTCAACAGTTGTCGGTTTTATTGTACACTGACGTAATTAGAAGAGTTACTATTACAAATGTTTGTTCAATTTTATTGACAGCAACAATTTTTTGAAGGCGGCGGTTTAAGAAACGAAAAGAGCAAGAGCGCTTGTTGATCGGAGTATCAATGTACCGGAAGAAGTTGAGTTTACCGATATGTATGGCACCGATGAAGCTTTATTCGCTATTGTACCCAAGCCCATCCTGCTGTTAGGCGTCCGTGTGCGCTGACTAAAAATTCGACTGATAAGCAAGTTGGTACCGTAAAGGAATCCCCTGACTTGTATATCATCAAACAGACAATTGGAAGTGCTTGTGGAACAATATTTACTCACAGATATCTAAATTAAGATGGTCATTGATTCTTTTCAGAAGTTCGGTATATTACGCAAAGAAACGAGAATAATTGTAACTTTGAAACCGATTGTATTTTATTTCTTTTTCAGGGTCTTATATGACGTTTTACGTAGAATACATTCTGACACAACCTCATTTGATTTCTTTTTGAATTATCGTCTGTCACGTTTTTACGCTTACCGATTATTTTTCCATATCGAGTTCTATCTAACCTTAATGGCATGCACGCGTCAATGATAAGTTATACCTAATAGTATCTTGAAAACTGATTCCAGCCTTTCTAGTTCTAAAGTATATCACACATGATATGAAACACATAACAACTTTAAAGAAAATCGATAAAAAACATGTATTCTATTCCTGTTTTTATCATCTAAAAATATCGATATGTATCGTAAAAGGAATACGACAGATTAGGCAATACATCGATTCAACATTTGTATTTGAGAAGTGAATGATAAACCCATGCGTTATGTACTGATAACCAACATAGATAACGTAATTAATTTAATAATTGTGACATTTTTCATATTTATGTATTGAAATAGTTTTATCTACTTACTGTAAGTTAATTGTCAGCTAAATAATTTTGATAAATAAAACGCATGTCATCTCTTAATATTTATTCATTTAATATTGTAACGATCAAATATATTTACACGAAACAAACATTTAAAATCGAGTTATACAATTTTCAAATTGTTTGAGTCAACTTAATGATATACTTCTAATTATGACGTTTATCCGAATTCGGAACAATTTATTTTTAAATGTATGAAGTGTAATAATTTTACGTCGGGCAAAATAACGTATTTTACACTCGATAATATATTTTGAATCGGTTTCTAATTTGATAATGTAAGTAAAAAATTATTTTCAGTATTATATATATCATTATTTTCATCATCATATGTATTATTATACATATTTCGGCCTCCCAACCAATAGACATAGCTTGATAATTGTGAATAAATTGGGCGCACTTAAACAAAAGTGAGAAGACGGATCTCATTATAATTCAAAATATACAAATATCTCTGACGTTTTATGTGATATTATTTTGATGTTGATAAAGCTGTTGATGTTTTATTTAATAAACTGATGAGCAACTGCTATGCCAATTATTTGCTTATATTGCATGAAATAGTAGAATTTAATATTCATGTTTTACAGAAAACTGAAATTAATTTGAATCAAATTAATCCACCCACCAATCCCAAATAAAATATATTACACTAGTTAGTGAAATCAGGTCGCTCCAATGTCACACAAGTGTTGCAAAACCTTAAATAAATGTTAATTATAGACTCAAATATATGATATCGCAACTTGTAAAACTTACCATTTCTTTATAGCTTGAGAATATTTAGCTAAACTAAATAAAAATTTAGAATACATAGAAACAAATTAAAACTTAATTAAACATAAACACGTTTTTGTTATAGCAGAAAATATATACAGTGTTCAGCGTAGATATTAGAATGTGAATTCAAAATTTAAATTGGTTATTACTATTTTTAAGTATGCAACTATTGAACTGTTGTATACTTTCATGTTGATAAAATATTCAGTAATTATTCGGAGTCGGGTTATCGGAGAATGGAAACCTGGGGACTTTCCACTAACAATTCCCATCAATGCTTCAGAAGGCATTTGTAAAATACACTTACTGGCATGTTATTCTAAGTGTGTCTATTTAAAAATGCAATAATCCTAACTCATAATCGAGCTCACCAAATCAGGGCATGTGGAGTCTCACAGCGTTAGTTATATACATAAAATATTATCGCAATACGGATACTACAGTATTAGTGATATATTAATATGATCCTCATATATGATGAGTGTGTATTCACTGTAGCTAACTTGTTACAATCGAAGTTCCATGTATAAAACCTTTGAATAAATACTGTTGAAAAAAGGTGTACTTTTTTGCATTTCCTCTTTCAGTTATGTTTATATTATGTTTCCCCTTTCTTTAGGAGTCTTTTCCCCAGGACAGCTAACCGTGTTATCTTCACGTCCATTTAACGCTTTAGGCTTCTGCTCTCCAACCTCGATCGACGCTAGAAAAGAATTGTTTTTCCTGATAGCCAATTCTGCCTTCGGCTGGCTGACGGTGAATAAAAGGATTTCCAATTCCTGTCCAATGTTACACGAAACGCTGTCCATTAAGAGCATTTCCCTAGTCTGTGAGATGATTTCATAAAACCAAGTAGATAAAAGATAAAACGGTAGATAAAAGTAGTACTGGCAGAAACCGGTGTAATAAACCCAAATATAACATTAAGGAAAACGTGTTCAGGGCTATATAAGCTTAAAATAGGGTTTGTATGAAAGAAAAAAAATAAAGTAGGACCTGTAAAATAGAGGTTACATGCACAGACACACATCACGATTGCATATATACATGTTGTTCATGCTGGCGTTGATATAAAAGCTTATGAAAAGAGATAAAGACGGGTATACCTTCTTCCGACCGGTTATGCTTACGCTATGATGGAAGAGGTAATTACTTGGGATGTAGTTTGTCTGAATCGTCATTACTTATACTAAATGCAATATGTTTTTCTTAAAAATATATTGTTACGCACATTAGTATACAGGTCTCGGGCAAAGAGTGATTCTACTGGTGATTTCGAGGATACATTTCATAGGTTTGTCTCGTTACCTTTTTACAAAGAATTCCTTCGACATTTCCTTAAAAATTAAACCTAACATGTAATACTGATCATATAGTTCCTCTCGTTTTTCTGTTACCTATGAGTTACACGCATGTTACTTTGCAAAAGTATGAAAAATACGTCTGATTTCTGTCCTCTGACCGTGGTGAGGTGCTGACTTAAAGGTCAACCCAAATTACAACAGACAAATACACATCCCATGACGATTTATACTATGAATTTTATTTTCATTTTTTTTTTGTGTACATGTTATGATACTGACCATTAGTTAATAATAAAGAACACATCCAAATACATCGCACACTACTCAAACATATATATGTATGTATATACCTATATATACCTATGTATACTATGTTATCGTTATCGACGATATTCCGACACTACCTGGACTCTTTGCGACGCTATGAATAGACACACTCGCTATAATAAATATAGAAACAGTCCCTGAGAACACATTTATTATGTAGTCTCTGTTTATAATACTCTTGTTAACTTACTACTTGTTTTCATTTTTCAGCCTTTTAAGTTAACTACCGACTATACACCATCCTCGAGTGTCTTCGGTCTCTCTGCACAAGGATTAGTCAGAAATATGTTCTCCTGCAAGTAAACTCTAACCGAATATTAAAAATAACATAGTACTCGAAGCCCAAATAAGATGCAATCAACACGGCTATACACTGACTCCTACCATGAAACGTGCACATTCTGCAACTAACCTTATTTAAAGTAACAACACTTAGCTGGATACGCAATAAATATATATATTTATATATATATATATATATTTATATATATATATTTATATATATATATATTTATATATATATATTTATATATATATATATATTTATATATATATATTTATATATATATATATATTTATATATATATATATATTTATATATATATATATTTATATATATTTATATATATATATATATTTATATATATATATATATTTATATATATATATATATTTATATATATATATATTTATATATATATATTTATATATATATATTTATATATATATATTTATATATATATATTTATATATATATATTTATATATATATATTTATATATATATATTTATATATATATATTTATATATATATATTTATATATATATATTTATATATATATATATATTTATATATATATATTTATATATATATATTTATATATATATATTTATATATATATATTTATATATACATATATATTTATATATATATATTTATATATATATATTTATATATATATATTTATATATACATATATATTTATATATATATATTTATATATATATATTTATATATACATATATATTTATATATATATATTTATATATACATATATATTTATATATATATATTTATATATATATATTTATATATATATATTTATATATACATATATATTTATATATATATATTTATATATATATATTTATATATATATTTATATTTATTTATATTTATATATATATATATATATATTATATATATATATATATATATTTATTTATATTTATATTTATATATATATATATATATATATATTTATATATGTACTAATATTATCAAAAACTATACTTTTACACATTTTTTCTTCTTATATTTACTTAAACGATGGTCAATACAAAATATAGGTATAGAAAGTTAGCTACACATTATAATGTATCTAAAATCAATTAGGAACATTATGAGGCCTAAGGAATCATTCGTTTAGAAACTGACAAAATTGATCGGACGCTAAACATTTTCTAGAATACAATAGATGTATGACAATTGCAATATTTACATGTGTTTTATTTCAGTTGTATTTAAAGAAAAATAAATGTTAATCAATAGTAATCCGATCATTTTTGTTTAAATTAAGTATGGACAGGTTTTAATTAGTTCCATTTATTGATTTTGTTTATGTCCGACTAACGCGATTAGGTTAATAGCATTTACATATTTTAAAACGCTCATATATATATATATATATATATATATATATATATATGAGAGAGAGAATATTGCGATGGAATACTAATATATTAATAATTAATTGTATAAATGTGTTAAAAGTTGATATTTGTATGTATTTTTTTAGAAATTATTTTAAAGAGAAAATCTATATTCTTGGTGTTTTCTTTATATTATTATTTCAATAAAGTAGTACTATAGGTACTAACATATACAAATAACAATAATTACATTAAAAGTACATATTTCCGAAAAATCATCCGTTCTTATTACATGCAATAATTGAGTCAGTGTTGGTACATTAACATAGCACACAGAAGAGATTAGTAAGATAAACGTTTGGGACTTGGGGCTTCCCATGTCTGTGATAAAGAGGGAGACATACAACAATTGGGCTTCGCATCAACATTTAGTATTGGCTCGTTTAGACACTATGATAAAATAGACGTGTGTTCACACAAACAGGTTCTTGGTTCAGTGTGTAGAAAGTTAGACCGCAGTTACTTTGTTCCCGGTTTCGAATCTAGCTAGCTCTAGTCGAAATGATGAGTCGTAGAGACGACGAAACACAGTTCAGAAGTTTGCTATGTATATATATATGTATATATATATATATTTATGTATATATATATATATATGTAAATATATATATATATTAATTACTTAACATCAAATATGTTAATATAATAAAGTTAAACCAATATTTATTCAAAAGTGCTCAATACAAAGTGGAACATTATAAAATTTTAATTCACATTGATTAAGTCTACATCAATGAATCTGTGTTCATGTATTACACGTACTTCGTTCAGGGCTTGTTCTTCGACAAATCTTCGGAGAAGCCAAGCCTAAACGAAGTATACTTATTTACCTTCTGTTTTATTTGACTCATCTCAAGAAGGCTAGACACAATATTAGGTGTAGAAATCCAGCGTACTAAGATGGTTGTGCTCTGGCCTACAATACATGCCTAATCAGCCCTGTATGTATTCACCGTGGGTATAAAGTGATTAGCAATTAACTTACGCCTTATTCTAAAAGAAGGTAAAGTCTAACCTGGGACTGAAAAGAACGATACCTCAACCTGACAGCAACAAATAAACTGTCGGACTAATGTCGAGGACGTATCCCCGACTGGTAAAACACACATTTGCAATATGTTTAGGACATAAACACAAACTAATTAGTGTCGACTGAATTAATGTTTATAAAAAGGATTATATATATATATATATATATATAAGAAAATATATCCATGCCATTTAAGCTACACGGAGGCTTCTGCGTTTGTACTCGTAGGAAATCTTAAATTTAAAATGCATCTATCTCTCTGTCTCTCTCTCTCTCTCTATTTATCTCTTTCACGATATATACATATATATATATATATATATATAAGCTTGCCCATATTTTCAAGGCTCCTGTGAAGGAAATAATGATGCCACTATGCATTGAGGCAGTACTCATCCATAAAAATAATTAAATATATTTCCATTCTGAGTACCGTAGATAAAACTTATAATAGATAACACATTTATAACGCGATAAATATCGGCCACTCCTCTTAGCAAATTTGGTGACAGTGACGGTGGTTAAGTGGATAACAAAACAGACTGATGACCTGGGTGGGCCACGTTCGAATGCCTTCCATGATACAACTTTCACTGAGGGATGTCGGTAACCATTATGTGGTCACTCCTGCAAGAATGCCGACAACAGAATCAAACCGGTAAACAAAGTCGTGCCATTCAGATTCATACGAACTTACATTACAAGCAAAGTTCGTAGAGCGTTGGACGCAGTCACTGTAGGCTAAGTGTTTAAGCCCGACAGATCTTACTCAACGAAGGCTATTCTAAAAAAACTGAAAGGACGGCGGCGATCACCGCCTGTGAGAGTTGACTTTTTATTTCAAGCTGTCCATTTTGAAAGAACTTCGGTTTTTATGAGGGTGCTGTCTATATTGCTTATTAGAGCTCTAATTATGAACTAATTCTATTACAATTTAGTATTAATTAACTACAACTTAATAGCACTGATTGCAGCGTCCATTTGTTTTCTGTTTTTATTATGAATTCGGATTAATGAGTAATAGTATAAGTTTGATTTATGTATATACTTGATCTGCGTGTGGTTTTAAATCGTATTACATGCGATCGGTAATTATACGTGTGTATGTACTGGCTGTTATTAAATTACAAGTTAAAATGTGTTAATATTATTAAGGGATGTATACGTTATTTCTTTTGGAGGTGTTTATGTTTGAGCTATAAAATTGGGTATGTAATATTTTACTGAAAGGTGCTTCTTATATCGTTAGGCTAATGAGAGAAAGCCGGGCGTGTTACCGGTGGGAGAAATGGTACCCCTTCCAGAGAAAACGGCCGGTTAGGGTAATAGTGTGTGATTTGTTTCTTTTGATTTTATCGAATTACGTTTATGTATATGTCGATCAGAATGTATGTGTGAAACGGAAAAATTTGATTATTGCTCATATATATATAATATATATATATATATGTA
Organism: Sepiola atlantica; assembly: GCA_963556195.1. Classification (NCBI taxonomy): domain Eukaryota; kingdom Metazoa; phylum Mollusca; class Cephalopoda; order Sepiida; family Sepiolidae; genus Sepiola; species Sepiola atlantica. Next base: position 55,084,494 of record OY744526.1, on the reverse strand, counting down.
TTAGGTCTAGTTATCTATATAGTAGGATAGTTAATATATTTAAATACTTAAACATGTTAATATATGATATATCTACATTTCTATTCCCTCGATCTACTTATAAATCGAACGCACTCCTATTAACATGGGACTAAATTTTTAAAAAACCTATCCCGTCGCCTCAGGATCCTTCTTATGCAATTACAAGTATATAAATGTATATTTAATTTTAATAATACAGTTAAACAACCCGTTCTCTTCCAACAGATATATTATCATATACATCACTTTTATCTCTTTCGTACAAACCCAAATATAAACAAAATTTATATTCTCATACATCATATTGATAAGAAAGTATTTTGAATATGTAAAGTTAATAATATACATACATATCTAAGTATTTGAATATATTAAATATCTTATATATATTACTGGAGATATATGTATAGAATATGCTTAAAAAATATAACGATATATATGACCAATCATTAAACCTAACATTTACACACGGACTCTCTGAGATATATATATATATATATATATATATATATATACGTTATTACATAAAAAGCAATAACCCTTACATGACCTCATACATAAACTACGATATAAACATAACAAATATATCTAATCGATCAAGGCCTATTTGCTATTGAGTGAATACCATTTTTAGAAAGGTGTTTTTTCTCTGAAACAAGCTCGACCTTCACACCTTAGGCTAACTATATAGCAAACCGTACCTTAATGTAAAATATATACTAACGCATTTATACTAAAAACAACACACTATTCAAAGAAGAAACATAACATATGACTCTTAGAATAATAGCAACACATATTTAATTTGTTATTTAATAAAAGTGAGCCATATGTATAAACTATCTTGTCTTGCTGTCCTTGTGAAGTTTTATTTACTTACGTACGTAATTACTTACGCGAATCATGGTATGTCAATACATGACACGTTTACATTCTACTTGTAACACATAACACTCTGTTATATATATATATATATATTATATATATATATATATTATATATATTATATATATATATTAGGAATAGGAATAATATTTGGTTAAAACCAATATCCCTAAGGAATTCTTTAAATACCCACATAAATATAGCTCCATACGTAATAAAAATTCAATCAAAATTCCATACTCTACTATGCCCAACATAGCCCAAACAAGAATCTTAGCCAATAGCAAAGAAAAAAATATATCCAATCTAATTCTAGTGTCTCCAATCCCATAAATAAATGCAACTGCAGGCGTACCAATGATTGCCCATTGGACAATAGATGCACATATTCTGATATTGTGTATGCTTGTACCGTAATTGAACTAAATAATTCTACAATGACTCCTAGGGACCACATAAATGCAGTCCCTAATCAAACTCCACAACTGAGCACTACAACGAATTTGCACCATAACTCTAGACCTAATAATTCTACTATCCATCTTCCGCCTCAGCAAGCTGATAATGAGTTTACAATGGTAGGTAACGATTACGCTAACAATAATATACAATCAATTAACCAACCTAATCCATATCATGAAAATACAGTAAATAGAAATAGACCCGTGAATAGGAATATAAATAGCTCAGGAACAAGTGTAAATCCTAAGATACACACGTATATTGGTACCACAGCAAATTTAGATAAATCTCGCACTTCTATGCATAATTACTCCTTCAATAACGATGTCAGTAACAACAAAACATCACTGACCACTTTAGTTAAAAACTTAAGATCCAATAATATTACACACAATATAAAATGATCCATCCTAAAAAATCTAACTCTTATAGCCCAGGATCTAGATCTTGTGGTCTATGCAATTCAGACGCCGTAATGATAGCTACTGCACCTAAACATTTAAATCTGATCAATTCCAGAAATGAATTAGTTTCCAAATGTCGACATGGAAGGACATTCAAGTATGCAATATGGAAACCACCGCCAATCCCACCGTAGCTGATTGAGAGAGTACAGACACCGGGGGTGTCCAGTTTTCGAGATGTGTTCGTTAAATCCTCCTTGCCTAAAAGGTTTAGACTCTGAAGTTATAAAAGTTTTAATATCTACATTTTCAAACTCTAAATATATTTACAACTTCTTAATTAGGCAAAATTAAACCTTAAATTAAACTTCCTAATCTGATAAAATTAAATCTTAAATTAAACTATTTAATTATTAAATCCTAATTACTTTAATAACTTCGTAATAAGGAAAAATTAAATCTTAAATTAAATTAAACTTCTTAATTGACAAAAATTAAACCTTAAATTAAACTTCCTAATCTGATAAAATTAAATCTAAAATAAAACTATTAAATTATTAAATTCCAATCACTTTGATAATTTCGTCATTTCTAATCTGATGAAATTAAATTTTAGATTCAACTATTAAATTATTAACTTCTAATTACTTTAATAACTTCGTAATTTTTAATTTCATAAATTTTCTCTATTTGATAAGGCGAGATTTGTGAAATCTGTTTTTATTGTAAGCTGTATATTTAAGTAGCTATTTGGGCATGTATACGTGATTGGACGATCTGACCTAAATATGCCTACCTCTTTCATTTGACCTAGACTTATTCTTTGACCTAAACAAGTAACATCCGATTTAAGTTGGGTTGATGTGACAAGCTTGCCGATACAGGATTTTTTCGCTTTCTTTCTTTGTTGAAATTGACAAGCTTGCCGATGCATGATGTTGTTTCTTTATTTACTAGAATAGACATGTAACTTCCGCTCTGATAACGTCGTTCGGATAAGTAGATATTTAGCGCTTTTAGTATCGACTTCCGTTCGGCGAAAAAGGGTCCTGTTTATTTGGCTCGCGGGAGAGCGAATACTTAATAAATTTAATTATATTTATTCGCTCCGGGTGACCGTGTCTGTTGACTCAATTCACTTTTACTTTTGTTCGATTCGGATCTAACAGATTCTCTATTATACCAGCGAACTTTGATTTGATTTGTACTGCATAGATCAAGTGTTTGGAATTTTGAGTGAGTTCATTTAACTTTTTATATTATTTGATTTGATTTATTTATCGTTGTAATAATTAACATAAACATTGGATACTTTTCACTTCATCGATTGCTGACGCATCTCACGACTGGACAACTTTTTCAATTCTTTCAATTTCTCGTATTTGGACTGTCACTCATCACCTAGATTAATCTTCAGTCAACCTTCTGAATATCTTTCCTGATTATGTTTTTTTTTTAATTGTATGACTTGGATGGATTGTATAGATTTAACAAAAAAGTGTGTTTTTGGGTTGATATATTCGATGTTATGTATTTTTATGTATTTTTGTATATATTTTTATATATTTTTAAAGTGTAATTTTATTACCTGTAGTAATATCACTGCAGTAATGGTCCTCTGAGGAGAAGAATTATCTTTGAAAACTCATGAGCTAAGGACGTTAAGATACTCTGCTTGAATTTTGAATTCTAATAAAAGTTGATTGGTACCTTACTTTATTATTTCATTTCATATTATAATATATATATATATTACTAGTAAAAACTACCTGCCCTCCGGGAAGCATTTACTGAGGATGTACTCTTCTTTACAGTAACCAAATAAATAATGTTCAATTAACATTTTAGTAATTTGGAGGAAAACAACAAAAGCTGGTTGTCATAGTGAAATTTGACATAGTTCGATAAGGAGGACATTTAGTGTACATGGACATAGACAAATTCATTTTTTAGAAAAAATCAACAAAACGGTTAATTTGTATGGTATTAAAGGTATTCGAAATCTAGGAATGTTATTTGTTTAAGCATAAAAATTAAAAGAAAGATCCCATAAAAAACTGGTAATGTAATGAAATGAATAAACAGCAGGGTGGACATTTTATTGCTAAAAAATGATCGATGTTATATCACTGCGCAATTAAAAATAGGTAATTTGTGCTTCAAGCATGTATTATAACAGAAAGAAAAAAATGACAATGCATGTTGAAGAAGAATTTTTTTTTTTGGTAATTAAGGAAGATTAGAAGTTTTGATTTTAACTGACAAATGATCACCATCAACATACCTACAGCATGGTGACTCCTTGGCCGTTTGGCAAAGAGAAACGTGTAATATAATTTCTCACTCTGCACTTAGTTTGCATGTCCTCAGTTACTGAATAAAACTCCTTCTAGATTGAGGCAATTGACAATTTAATTCTTTTTGAAGAGCTGTATTTTATCCACGTTAAATATTGACATTGTACTTAACAATTTTCTCGTATGAAGAAGTATATAGGAACAGAAACAACAATAAATGCATTTTAAATAATAAACGCATGTATTTAATTAACAGAAAACCATTTGGTAATTACTGCGTTTAATGCAAACATTATTTTGTGAAGTTATTATTCCGAAGCTATAGAGGTTGTTCTTATGTGTAAATATACGCATGTGAAACGTAACAGAAAAAAAACAAATAATGAAACGGAATTATTGTTTGGAATTTTAAACTTAATAAAACAATCACTTAAAAGTATTGCACCGAATGATAATTAAAACATTAATACTAAGAACAACGTGTCGTATAGATGACAAAATAACAGAATCAAATTATAAGTGAATAGTTCTGACTATGAATGTATTAGACAATGTTTAACAAATCAAAAAAGCAAACATTTTATAGCCGTGAAAGTGTTTAGTCAGGTTTTCTGTAAGTATATATATATATATATATATATATATATATACACGCAATTTGAAAATATTTTTTGTATAATTGAATTATGGAGAGCTAAGATGTTTTAATATGAATATAGTACGGATAAAAAACTTTCGAAAATATTCATATATATATATATTTATGTAATTATTTTTATTGGTGATTGCCGCGTTCGTTGTTTTTTGCTGACTATTACTTCGATTATCTCACTTTCCTGTGATTAAGACTTTTAAGTGATTAAGATGCAGTAAATTGCATTTTTAGTCGTTCTTACCGTTATAGGATTATTTTACGTTCATATATATATATATATATACATTTTATTAGTAAATAAAAGTAATCCATGGACACGTGTTTTTTACTCATATATATGTATGTATATATATATATATATATATATATATATAGAAAAGAGGGTAGTGCAGTATTAGTGCAGTTCCAACGAGAGAAAAGTATATATGTAAAGGAGTAAGGCTACCAACATTTGTAGAATGTTTTTTTTCAACATTTATTTATTATTTTGTTGTTTTACCATTTTATAATTTTATATAACGCGTTTCAAGCGGTGGCCCGCTTTCATAAGAAAAAAAACATTCTACAAATGTTGGTAGCCTTACTCCTTTACATATATATATATATATATATATATATATATATATATATGTTAAGCCACCCATTGACCAAAGATGGGAGGCGAAACCTGGGAGGGTGGACCTCCTAGACCTGCACAGGACAGACCCATAGACCGGCGTAAATCAAGCCCCGAAGGCCAAGACAATACCAGTCTATGGGGTGCAGTATCAATCGGAATAGATACTACACTTTGATCGTAGCCAAAAGGCCAAACAAACTTGAAGAGTAAACAATTTGCTGTTATA
>OY744526.1:55063925-55073925 GCA_963556195.1 Sepiola atlantica | reverse complement strand
ATCACTTTATTTAATGTATTGAACATAATAAAAGTCATTCACCTGAACATTCAGTTATAAATGTATTTCTCACAGGAAACATCGAGTCCCCCCTCTTACTAGAAATTTAATGGCATCTATATTTGTTTTAATTTATTCACGGACAAGGCAGAGGTTCTTATCTCCCCCTGCCCCAATTTTGTTTTTAATAGTAGACTCCCTTATTGGTATACAAAATATTACAAAATACAGCGACCATATTTATCGCAGGCAACGTGGCGTTTACACACACCTTCTCTGTAAATTGATTCATCTAAAGTAGTGTTGATTCCAGTGCCACACCGAGTAAACACACAAGCTCTATGTAAGTTTTCGCTCAATTTGGATTAATTATAACACTTATGAAATATAATACAGTTGGCTCCCAGGGAACACTGAGGTTTTTTTTCTTAACATAGTTCACCTCAAACAAAGAGGAGAGAAGGTAGGGGGCAGTCAACCTAGATTGGGATCTGCGTAGCGAGATGTCTGTTTACATTAGTTTTAAACTTCTGCATGTCTGTAGTGTCGGGGAAACAGGAGACAGGGAGGAACCTCCACAGTGAATGAATGATATTTAGTTGATTGTCGAGTTAGTCTAGTGAATTTACGTCGAGGGGGCAGCAGAGTAGCCAGTTCATCAGAGCATAATCCATTGAAGTATTTGTAAAACAAGCACAAAGATGCTACATTGCGGCGATGGGACAGGGACTGGAGCTTGGTTGACAGTGAGGGACCCATTAGGTTAGCGATTCTTTTTTGGACCTTGTCAACGAGGGAGAGACTAGTAGATGATGCACCAGCCCAGATGTGACAACAATACTCCATGCATGGGCGGATGGTGGCTTTGTAGAGATACAGGATAATGTCAGGTGAGAAGAGTTTACAAGCACGGTAGAGGGAGCCAACCTTCTTTGCGGCAGTCTTGGCAATGTCTTCGATGTATTTGTTCCAATTCATGTTACATGTGAAGGTTAGGCCGAGGAGTTTGAATGATGAACTCTAAGGTAGGGTGTTATTTGCCATGACAATCGGTGGTTGGAGAGGTTCTTTGTAGTTATTGAAGGAAAGTAGCTTTGTCTTAGCGGCATTAAAAGTTAACAACCATTTGTGACCCCAATCCACTACAGCCTGGAGGTCATTTTCTAAAGATTCAGCCAATGCCTCGGATATGATCGCGTCGGTCTTGCCAACATGGCGAGAGTAAAGCGTTGTCGTCAGCAAATTAACCAATCTGCGCCACTATGTCATTAGGGAGATCGTTTATATAGATCAGGAACAACAGAGGTCCAAGGATATATCCCTGGGGTACACCAGCATTACAAAATACATACATTATTTATCCCGTGCTGCTCTACAAAGATAGATATATATATATATATATATATATATATATATCAAATTATTGTTATGAGCAGTGTTATCTGCATAATACATTATTAGATTAACATATACCGTAATTCCCTGTGAATGTGTCTAAATTCTATTCAGGATGGAGTTATCGTATACATACTAATAATGGGAAATGAATAAAGTCGGGATTGTAAAAATTGCGTAATAAGATCAATTAATCGTACACAATACATCGTTTTAATAGATCAATTTTGTCGGAACCACCATGAAGGGGCTCGTTATTTGTGTAAGAGTGCAAACATCACTTGGTGTAAAGAGGAAAAGCCAATTATTCGTTATGTTCTGTAAGTTCTAAATAATAATTTCATCTCTGAATATATTTTTCTTTTTACACCGTGTATACCAAACATATATCATTTATCAATTTATTTTCGCCGTCTGTAATTTAAGGATAAACTGTGTCTCTAAAAAAAATCGTAAAACTGACCTGGGTGCTAGTTGCTAGTTTGTCACGTCCTGTTTCATTTCTGTACCGGATGATCTGGATTGATAGCACTAACTCGGTATAGGAAGGGATTTGGCAAAACATTCTGCAACTATTTACTTATGACAATAAGATCATATAGTTATGTATGAGCACATAATGTTTATATTTACTAGCTGGCTCTTGCACCGACGCTGCCCGAAAAGTCGAATAACTCCAGGAATTCATTTAGCTAATTTGGGTCTTTTTCCGCTTCCATTTTCATAGCTTTTTTTTCCTTCTTCATTCTTTAATTTATTTGTTTTATTGATTTACATATGTATAGATTAAAAATGGAAGCGGAAAAAGACCCATATTAGCTAAGATCAACCTCATGAAGATGGACGAGACGTCCGAAAGCGCTCGAGATTTGACCCAAACCATAACGATGGGTGCTATACTGTACCAGCTACTACCACACGATCGTAAAATCGCTCGAAGAACGAACGACTAACCAAGAAAATCTCAAAAAAGCCGAACTCCGTGGATTTTTATGAAGCCTGTCTTAAATATATATATATATATATATATAATATGTGTTAAAAGCCAATTGTTTGCTTATATTTATGCATCAACTAATATATCAATCAAATAATGGATAGTTGTGGGTGCGTTGGTTAACTTTGGTTTAGGGCTATATATAAAGCTTAAACAGTAATAAAGTTTAAACCAAGAAAAGCTGCTTCGTGAAGATGTTCAAATATGAGAACTGAAGTTGATGGTTCAGGCTCTGGGGAAGTAGTATCGCATAAAACGAGCTTTTTCATAAGACTAACAGGATGAGCAGTGTAAAAGCGACCATTTAACGGATACGTGCTTTAATGTAAACACCGTAAGAGCTAATTAACTGTCGCTCTATATTAATAAGACAAGTATAACTTTTATCACAGTATCTAAATGTCTTCAACACAATAATATTAATGATATCGAGCGTATTTATTTCTATGTTTCGAGAATGAGAACACCCCTTAATAAGGATAGTTCAGATTTACCTGGCACCATAACCATATAATCAACTACCAGGGCACAACATCCGCATCTTCTATGACAATGTCTGCTATAAGGCATAGGCAGACGCTGAATCCAACATTAACACCTATTCTAATGGTGTATAACTTACATTCGCATATGAAAAACGACACGTGTATAGATGATATACTCTTGACAATATTGTTTATATGAATTTGCCATTAGGAGTAAGTCAGTTAAGCACGCTAGTATAGATGTGTAAGAATGCGTTTTGAATTGCTCGTTTGAATATTGACAATCACGATAATCAATAGCGAACACGCTCGGGAAAGAGCCGTTGAATTTTAATGCATGCACATTTGATTGAACAAACGTTTTCTAATGAATGTTGGTAGAATGAATTGAGGTAATTAATTTTCGCTAAGACAATTTCCCGCCATTTATCTGACATTTTTTAATTCTTTTTAACTTTTTCCAGATTGCTGTAACTGACAATTTTGATATTTAAAGCTTTCAATAGTTTTCCGCAACAATAAATTGTAAAATAAAATTGAGGCAAACGTTGTATTGATTATCCTTATAAAAAAGAAGTTGAGATAATGGTACATATCGGATTACAGAAGTTAAGCAACATTTAGTCTGGTTTATACTTAGATAGGTGATTGCTTGAGAATATTAGATTTTTAGTAACACCTGGTCGTACGTTAAATCGGTAACATTTTAGCCAGTTGGTTCAGTTTCAATGATAAGATAAACAATTTGAAAGTTAGCACTCATCAATGCGTAATTCGTAATACGCTTTATATGTCTTAATTTATGAGTGGTTTACTTGGGAGTCTTTACCAAGCATACAATGTAAGGAGAGTTTGTATTACCTACTGGCAGGTTTAAATTACCTACTAGACACCATCCTCGAATGTCATCGGTCCCTCTGCACAGTGGTTTATCAGGTTAACCTGGAATGAGGATACTACCCCAACAAGTAAACACTGACAAAATATAAAAATTAACATAGAATTTGAAGCTCAAATAAACTCCCCTCGACATTGCTATGCATTGGCTCATAGGACGAATAGTGAGCTTTTTTCAAGTAACGTTACCTAAAGTAGCAATAATCTGGATACTTAACAAGACTGGAGGTCTACGAGGTCTACGCTCCCAGGCGTTGCCTTCTCACCCTTTTGAGAAGGAGTTATTTTACTGCTTATCGTCGGAGGCGCCTATGCCGGGGATGCCGACGGGGCTTCCTAGGCATTTTTCGACAACCAGAGTGTTCAACTACTTGTGCGCTGACTTTTCAATCCCATTTTCCTCACCTTGTGTCACATCTAACCGCTGTGAGAGGTAGATAAATATCAAGTGGAGTATGTGTTCGCCACGTACAGCAACACCTAATGTGTTATTAATGCTGGAAGTTAAACATTAAAACTTATGTAAATAATGTATTTTAAAAATAACATTATTAGTAAGTTTTTAAAACGCTATTCTTTTTTATAAAATTACTTAAATTTATTTTATTATCAATTATAATAATATTACTATCCAGGAAACTATTTATCAAATTCGATACAATTTCAGTTAATTAATATAACAAAATTTAGAAATGAATAATTAAATAGTATTCACTTATCTATAGACAAGCTTTTGTCGTATTTTGAAAACTCATGTGTATAAATTTAAACAGCTGGCCTTCATACCAACGAGGTAAAACTTACATCCCTGCGTTTCGTAACCAAACTTTGGGGACCCCTTATCTAATAGGCCAGTAGCGCGATTAAGACGTGTAAATAATATTTTAATATAAACTTGTAACGGTAATATATATATATATAGATATATATATATATATATATATATATATATAATCTAGACTTGTTCTTCGAATATTCTCCCCATTTAGATACATTAGAATAATCACTCAGACTACAACACGCACCTCTTCAATCACATCATCTCCTAGAGTATGTTTCCAGATATGTTTAACTTATTTTATCTTCAAACATTAAATACTATAATTAGGTTGCTATCCAAGACTCTCACTAATACATATTACACTAAGATAATAGTTAAACAATTATTATCTAATATTTTCTACTACCACTCTCCACCTTAACATCGGTATACATATTACATCGGACATTAATAACTTCATACATGATATAAAATAATCCTAAGTTTATTAATGTATCTTCAAAGGGCATTATAAATCAAGCATAGCCAATTATTCGATTTACCCGTATGTCCCAGAAGGTATTACTGTGAAGTAATATTTAACAGTAGTATTCGTTGTGTGCTCTTTGTGTTGGGCCTTGATTACAGTTTAACCCATTGCGTTGTCCATTGAAAAAAGCAAAAACATCTTTAAATCCTAAAAGAATTTCTTATTCAGAGATTCTTAAACTATACAAAGATAACACCAAAATTAGTATCGTCTGTCTCGTTATATCTCTTCGCCCACTCCATACGCTCTTACTCCCATTCTTTCAAGTCTCGCGTTTTCTTTTTTTTAGCTACGGGTTAATAGTATTATTACGATTAGTGCTATTTTTGTTTTGGAAAAATGAATAAAAAAGTAATTCAGTTGCTGTTTTCACGCTATATCGTCGTCTCTCTCTCTCCCTCTCTCTCCCTCTCTCTCTCTCCCTCTCTCTCTCTCCCTCTCTCTCTCCCCTCTCTCTCCCCCCTCTCTCTCTTACTCTCCGTCGCGCGCGCTTTTAGGTCTTTCACCCATTAAATACTTGTACAGTGTAATCATCTTATTAAGAAAAGCTTTTCCCAATCAGTTTCGTTTATTTAATAATTCCAAGTGTAAACAAACAAAAAGATATATATATATATATATATATATATATATATATATAATATATATATATATATATACATATACAGGTAGATAGAGAAAAGGTTACAATAAGAAGAGGTAAAATAGATAATAACGGAAACGATAGTGAAATAAACTGTATGAAATAAAATCGTTTGATCAAACACCATACAATAAGATTAGAAGGAAGTTATAGCCAGAAACATGGTACAGATTTGCGTTAGATTTGTGAAGAGATATGTGGTCGCTAGTTTTAGATTTAAAATGGGGGCCATTGCCATTTATATTTGAACCAGAAAATTGACTCAATTGGCTAAATTTCTACGTGTTTTTGTTGCATAAGTAAAAAAAAAAACAAAAAAGAAAAAAAAAAGATGTTTGTCACCCGTCCTGCCAAATTTCGAAGCCTACTGGATTACATGATACGTTTCCGCTAACTTGCCAGGAGGGGGTGCTCATTTTCTGTTTGATTCATTAAAGAGAGTGGTCCCCCACGCTGGAATCTTAAATATTTGCTGTTTGATTTGTTTATTTTTTCGGATGTTTTTTTCCGGACTGTTTTGGCGTGATCGCCAAAAACATGTATATTTTGATGTTTTTGTTGGGGTGGGGGACGGGAAACTGCGCCGAGTTAGATAGTAAAACACACCTTTATTATTTTACTAATTTGCTCTCTCAGCTATTTGTTTTCGTGGTGATTTCAAATATTGTAATAGGAGTACACCTATTTATATACCTACTCGATACGGAACAGTAATCAAAACACTCTAATCCGATATTAAATGGAACATTCATACAATTATAATCATTACTATTGACGACATAACTTATTTAAAAATAAATACAGCTGGGAAATTAGTTGATTTTTTTTTTGTTCAGTTTACATACTCAGATATCCTCATTGATAGCTATGTCATTGAGGAGAAATTGACACTGGCACTTCTTGGTCTTTCTCTCTCATCAGATCTTTCTTGGAGTTAATAGATTCGATACATTGCTCTTTATGCTTCTCGTAAAGTCGATTCTTTTCTTTCGCTCCAGACACTTCCTCACATATAGGGTTATTCTATATCTCTTTAAATCTACTATCAGACTATGTATGGAGTATTGTTGTCATATTTGACCTGGTGAATCTCTGACACATTTGAAGGTACTTGATAAGATGCAGAAACGAATCCGTAATTTGATTAGAGTCAGGCTGTCTACTCTACTGCACCCTCACTCTCACGTACGTTATGTTTTTAGTCTCCGTCTTTTATTAATACTAATATGGCAGGTTTTTTTTCAGAATCGCGTGATCAATTCAACGCTTCAAGTGTTCTAGGTCGTTTGACTCATTGGTGTAGTGGTATCCATCAATTCGCTGGCATGATTCCTCATTGTAATACTGCTTCTTATTCCAGTAGTTTCTTTCAAGAACTGCATGCTTGTGGGCCTCTCTACCTGATGACTGTTATTCTCTAACTATAGCCTTGGTATTTTCAAGACTAAGGCCACTAGGAATCTCCTGTCTTTGTGATTATCATCTTTCGTTCTTGGTGTTTCCTTACATCACGTTGCTTCATGCCTTGTCGGGAGCGATTTCTTTTAAGAATTGGTGACTAAAGCTAAATAGAACATAGGAATATATCTATTCCCCACATAATTTAATAAAACAACTTAGATTAATTTTGGCAAATATTTCGTTTTATTAAACGAGAAAACTATATAGGGACACCACTTTAGCGACACTTCTGGTAAACAGCTTTGATATGATATCTATATATATATATATATATATATATGTGTGGGGGGGTGTCATCCAAATACAGACTGTTTCGCTGATTCACAGCTCATCAGTGCGGCTAGACCAGTTAGTGCCTCAAGCGGGGATTTAAATGCACCGTCGAGCTGACAGTCGGCGCTGCTAACCCCTACGCTATCATTCGACACTTACTGAATTTAAGAAATATCTCAATTTAAACCTTATAATATACCTACATCACCTATAATTAACATCAACAAATAAACGGGGACATTGGACGAAAAAGTTGTAATTATGACAAAACTATTTGTTTTGCTCTGCAAGAATCGTAAGACTTACAAACATATCTGTATTCATTTCTATCCAATTATTTTATTCATTACTAACTTTAAAGAAAATAGAAAGCCAAAGCTTAAATGTTGATCGAAGTAAGATTTCACGAATATTATTGAGAAAAAAATGGACGTCAGACTTTACAAAATCAAATAGTAAACCGTGAAGCACTGCAAGTTGATTTGCGGTTATCAGGAATTAGCGTAAGAAAGCGAACAAGATGTTGTGAGATTCACAGGTAACGACTAAAGTTACTAAACCGAGGAAATCCACGCTTCTATGAACGAAAAGATTTGCGACATTCAAATTCAGTATAGAACATAAAGATAAGGAAAGTTCGCATTGGAAAATAGTTTTATTGTGACACTAATTCGATCATGGCAGTATCATGATTTTTTTCTTCTGAAAAGTTTTGCTTAAATACTCATTATAGAGGGTAACATGAATGCCGATAAATGGTCTTCAATTCGTACAAAGTGTAGTGCCTTATGTTTACAATCTCAGGCTCGGTAATAATTAGATTTTTCAACCGAATAATTATCTCCAGCTTACAGAAAATCTACAAAAAATAGCTGGCTGGAAATAATATATTTATCTAGCAGTGACCAAGTTTGTATCCGGATTTGAATCCCATCGATAACCTGTGAGGATATTTTAAGGTTTAAAACCGATAAATAGTACCAAAAACTATTGAATATATTGAGAAAATATGCCACGCATAATGTAACGAATTTTTTCTTAATATTCGCAGATCATTACTACAGGAAGTAATTGCTCACTATTGATATAAATAAAAGCTATGCTACAGTATTCCATAAAGATATTATGTTTAAATTGTACGATTCCCTTTACATTCACAAATGTTATAAACTACGTTAGAATTCAATATAAGTCGAGTTTATTTGTATATATTAGTAGTATCAGCATTTAAACAGTGAAAGTTTAATGATTGTCCTTCGTGTTATGACTATTCCTGCGCCTCTGACGAGAGTCGACTCTCAAACTGCATGTGTCGTGCATTTTGTAATTTTGTATCGTAGTATTCTTATTCTAGCAAAAGCGGTTGTCGAGCGCGCAACATTAGTTCACAATTTGTATTTATTATAATAACTAACACAAACATTATATATAAGCATTATATAATGTCGTTTTTGTTTAAAACATGTTTTATGTATCGTTTCGATTTCTGCCGCTAGCGTCTACATTTGTGTGTAATACCCATAGTTTAACTAAAACTCTCCTGTAAGACAAGCCCTATAATTCTATTCGTATGCCCAGAGTTTGTCGTCAATCAGTATCTCGAAATTACTGCGTGTCTAGCTCCGTCGTCGATCACGCAAATCCGTCTGCCTATCGAGACAGCTCGGCACTGACTTAAGCCAACTTTGTACCGAAATACAGCTATAAGCGACTATCAACCGAAAAACATCTACGTCGGTATTTTCCTAATTACTCCAAGCTTACTCAACCGAAACTATATACCTTCATTCTTAACTCCCTTTCTAAACTCCTCCCGACTAATTTTCAATGGCGTTACTCCGACTGTATAAAACAATACATATGTTGCTTTCATGTTGCCCTAAACTACTTACCTTATTTTCCGCGACAGTTCCGGTTTGTAGGTGTGGGAACAATGTATAGTTTCACACACCTCCAATTCCGAACTTTGTTTTAATACATAAGTCACAAAAACAAAACTCATATATGCATATTACATGAATTGCAAGTCTAAATCATAAATTAATATTACATAATTACAAAACAATATCTATGCATTCATGTTACATGAATCGGAAAACAGAAATCCTCTATGAATATCATTTAAACTAAACTTAAAACTAAACAGATGAGACAGGTAATAACACACAAAAACAATAAGACTAAATTGCCTGGTTGACATCAGGACCTGATCAAAACGATTAATTTTACCCTCTTATATATTTTTAAAAATATTTTACCAAAGTGTTATTATTACTTAAATCCAGTATACTATTCCCTCATTCAGACTCACATCTGCTATTATTTTAATGGCTCTAGAATGAGGTGTGATTCCTTGTCTTCTTTGGTGTATGCGCATACTATTTCGATAAATGTACATATACATGACTTTGATTAAAGTATTGTAATAATGGCAATGTCAGTGCTTGGCTGACGATTTATACACATTCTAATGCATTTAGTTGTATCGTTTTTCGAATTGTTGAATTGTAGACATGTGTGTATAATTTGGATCATTCGG
>OY744526.1:55038925-55043925 GCA_963556195.1 Sepiola atlantica | reverse complement strand
GCTGGAGTCAATTAATACGTCGAGAAAGGGGATTTTATTGTTAATGTTGAATTCGGTTGTGAAGACGACTTCGAAAGTCGAAAGCGCTCGAGAAAATGGCCGAATTAAAAACTATCGGTGAAGTACTATACGAATTGCCACCTGAAACCAGAAAGATGGCTCGACGGTTTGAGAACCTCACGAGGAAAATATACAAACGCTAAAGTTCCGTGATGTTAAACAATGCTTGCTTATATATATATATATATATATATATATATATATCAGCTTGCTTATGCGTGCCATACATTCGTACATGTATATATGCATATTTATACGTCCAAAATAAGCGTACACAATATATATCAAATTGTAAAAGTATATAATTTATTAACTTACTAAATAATGAAATTAATAATCATCACAAAAGCATTATATAAATATATATATATAGTAATCAATAATAAAAAGCTGAATATGTATTAAACAGTGTAAAGTCATCTCTAGTTACTAAACATAATTGATACAATCCCGTAACAGTAACCAATTACCATGAAGCTTTATCTGAAATAGAAGTGTTGCTGCGCATTATCTGTTATGACACCTTTCATAACTGCAGTAACTGATCATCGGCATTATTTATAGACATGGATGGACTTTCAACTTGTTCTACCCTGCAATGGTAAGATAAAATAAAACCATTTAGATTAAATATCAGTAGAAAGAGGATATAAACAGGTACCTGCACAGCAGGTAAATTATATATATATATATATATATGTATATATATATATATATATATATATATATAGGTACAGAAAATTAGTAAAACATTCATACCGTCGGTTTCAAGCAGAACATGACTTAGCCATCCGGCTCTCTTCAGCTTCTATTGTCATCTGTCAGATGAATAAATGTTACGGTCTTAATTTTTAATTTTGATTATCAATTAATCGAGAACTTTGCTGGGATTTGCCCTGCTATATTACAAAGAAGTTGGAAAGTACACAGATAATGAATCGAACACGAACTATGATTTACTATTTATTTTTCTTAAAATCTTACATAACAACAAGAGTGGTGTTAGCTGCTTGTGTGATATCCGGATGATTATAAAATCACTTATTTAATATTTCGGGAAAAGAAACTTCTCTTTGTCAAAAAGAATTAATACCAGAAACAATCGGACCTTTTGATTTCTGTCTCAGGCGAGTTGATATCGATTTCCTCACAATAAAACTCAGCCTTGCACCAAACTTCCATTTATATGATGAGCCAAGAGGGCAAATATATAAAAAAATATGCATGTTCGTCGTCTTTTGTCACCTAAGATGTCATGCCGTTTTTAGATGACGTCGCCGCGCATCTTTATAAACTACTTTGTCTGTTAATCTGTCAGACACGTTCACGTTTCAAATAGAATTTTCATCGTTAAACTTAAATATTCATAATTTTTTGTTCACTGCAGTATGCATGTGTTTGTCCTGAAACGCGCATCTATTGAACTTTATTAAATAGTTCGTACAATTCATGAAACTTGACATTATGTGTCAGCACATTTTTATTGCTTCTTTTCATCTCCACCTCTGCTGAATATATATGTGGCAACTACATAACCATTTGATAGATCTTGGAATTTCGAATGAAACTTTTTATTTAATTATCAGAGATTGTTCTAGTTCTCTCAGGCTATAGGGTATAGGTCTGAATGAAATATAAGTTATATTTCTAGTATTATCTATTTTGAGGATTGCATCTTAAATCAACATAAAACACTCATTATTACAAAACACTTAATCCGATATTTAGTGCATTCTAAAGTTCGGCATAAAGAGTCTCGGTTTCAACAAGATGCATCTGAAGACAGTTTGAAATAGACCTACTACGCAGCTTTTTCTATAATGAATTTGATAAAATTATTATTTCTACTAATAGTATCTTATTTCCCGAAATACAAATATATATCTTAACGGTTTCCTCATGTTCAGTTACAGCGTTTAGATATACACCTTAAATTATTAATTCATTATCATAATGAAATCGGACCTGCCGTTAAAAAAATTTAATTTAAAAAAAAAAAGTAAATATTAGAGTATCAAGCAAACTTGTTATTTTAATTCATAACATATGAATGAAAATAATGAGTTTGCTTTATACGCTTAACAATGACACGTTTTCTTGATACTCTTCTTCAATCTAATATACATATATTAATACATTGTGATTTAACCATGTTCATTCAATCTAGAAGGAGTACAACTACCCTGACTTTGGACAATAAATATACATCATAGTATACTTCCCTTAAACTGTAATTTTATTTTTAAAACAAAAATAAACGAGCAAAAAATTGTTAAATCGGTAAATATTTTGATCGAGTCATAGGTGAGACACAATTAATGGCGGGCATGAAAAGTACGACCCTTTAAAATCAATTTAGTATTCCGTACTGTCGAATATTTGTAAAAAAATCATTCTTGTTTTCACAACACAAAATTATTCTAGATGTTGCCCAAAATAATAATTTAAACGAAAATAAATAAATATTAATGCAGCAATTCGGAAAAAAATCTAAAATAGAACCTATATTTAAATATTATTCTTTGTAGGTAGTCATAGTTTGCATACAAATAAAGTGCCTCTTTTTCGGAGATGTGTTTTCTCACATACTAAAACATGAGCAACCGTTTTTTTAAATTTTTTATTGAATTACAATAAAAAAAAAGCTTCATAGGAAAAGTGTAGATTCCATGTAAAAAAGAAAACACTGAGAAAAGTTTAAACTAAAACCTTTTTAAGAAATGTAAAGTTTGGAGAAAATGATTGTGTATTTGTAAATAACGTAATTCTTAAAAACCAACGCCATTTCGCTTCGTCGAAAACTTAAACCTACAAACGTGTAACGATGTTATTTATTGACTTTCAGAAGCAAGTAAACCAATATCGATATGTTCTGTCGTCGATCAGGGAAATAGGAATCCTTCGTAGACTAACAGATTTTTAACATGAAGCTAATTTTAAAAATTTTTTTAAAGAGTAGTCATTGTTCGAACGTTAAAAAGGTACTTACTAGTGAACGCTTCCCGCAGATGTTGGCATTTGAAAGAACTCATGTGTTCGTTAATTCATATCTGGTAAAACCGAAATATTTACAAAGCGCAGAAAAAAACAGTAATTCGGAACGGCCGAATAAATGAAGTCCGGAATTAATTAATATTGCAGTAGGGAGCGATCGTCATTTACGTTTAAAAGCTTGCATATCCTGTGGAATATACAAAGAGGAATAAAACGCAATAATTCCAGTGATTTATCCGAATTTCACTTCTATTAAAATAAGAGACAGTGTTTTTGGTAACAGTTGTAGTAGTAAATTAGATGTGAGTTGTAATCGCAGCCATTTTCTTTTTTGAATATGCTTCGGGGGACTGTCTGGAAGTCAGAAAAATATGAGAAATGTTGCTAAAAGACAAAATGATAGCCAATGGTTTATTTTTTACGAAACAGATTACCATACAAAGTTTTTGATTATTATACTATCATGTCTGCTGGCAGGTGGACAATGGACTTTACATTATTATAGACATAACATTATCACTTTAACTGATATTTTAGAGTGAGGTTTATTTTCACTTAAGTATACACTGATTAGAAATATCTAACACATTTTTACATTGACACATTGTTTAGAATTCGACATACTTTTTTGGGATGTGTGATTATTTTGGAAGGTATCTGCTGCTCGGCATCTTTCAGGAAGTGCAACGTTTATCTTGTCTTTTGTATTGCATATCATGGCAAGACGTTTAAAGAGAATTTAGCTGAAATAAATTCCGCTATTATTTATTTATTTGTACAGATTATATACGTTTTTGGGTTACTATAGCAAACGTGACACGTTTGGTTGGTTATTGTCAAATGTATTATTAAATATATACATTGGTTTATAAGCAATTTTAATTCAGATCATGAATGTAATTATTTTACAATGTCAAAGTCAAAAGTTGTTTATTATCATATAAGGATACACTATAATGTCATAATATGCACAGACTATTTCTCTCTAACATAGCTCTTATGAGTGTGTCTCAATCAACTGTATTTTCTTTTTCTTCACTTTTCATCACTTCTCACTTCTCCCTCTCTCTTTCTAGTATTCTGCATTCTTTATTTCTCTATATTTTATTTTTATATTTGTAACATAGTTTTTTTTAGCTCATATCATAATGTAACGATCCTTATAACTCGTAATGGCACAGGCCCGGAGTCAACGTTACTCGAGGCACCACCAAAATTCGAAAGAACACGAACCTCACTGGGAAAGTTAGAAACGTCGGCCGGTCCTCTAAGAAAATTTAGCGTTCATTTAAATGCAGAATGATTAACAGTTTTATCTCCACATTTTAACAATAGTTCCTAAGCCCTTAAACTGGCTTTACACTCATAATGTTCTTAACATGCTTCAAATTTTTATTACGTTTTAAATCAATATTAAAAGTTACCTAACAGATGTCTGTCTCACTGTTGGTCGTAGGTTTGCTTGCACACCCATCTCCGTTGCTGGCTCGTGGGAAAACTCTGTCCTCATGCACGGGAGACAAACACGCTAGAAGGCAAAACTTTTGAGAGAGCGTTTATCTTTTTATTTCACAATTCAATCGAAGAGGTTTGTACTCGTCGGTTCCTTCATTCACACTCTCCGTTACTTTCATACAGTTTGTGGAATGTGACGGATGCAATCGGCTATATTCTTGTCCCGCCCTTGGGATCTTGCGCTGCGTCTAACCCATATCTGGCGATGTCACCCGGACTCTACGCATTGCAGAGCTCAGTTAATGGACGTCTGTCCATCTCGCGCATCCATGGTGAACTGTCTAGAAAGCTAATTTCTCACAAAGGATGTGTGACGTCAGAGCCCTTTGACCCTTCAACCAATGTCATAACAGAACTCCACATCGCTTATTGTCTAACTTTTTTGATCCGAGTGTTTCATCTCGGCCAACTCCCATCTAGTGTGTTATGAT
>OY744526.1:55023925-55033925 GCA_963556195.1 Sepiola atlantica | reverse complement strand
AACCTAGAACAAAACAAAAAACGAATGAATACTTCAAACAATGTCAAATCGGGGTAAAAATATCGAGCACAAAAATACATTTCTCAAAATGCCGTTTGGAGTGCATTTGACAACTTTACTTATAAAAAAGACGAGGATAAAAGTATCGTGTATTATTTTAGTAGGTATGAAAATTCATACAAAACATATTTTGACAATGGGCACCCTTAAAAAATGGTCGCCTACCTCTCCGAAAATTAGGGGCCACCGAACATACCAAATTCGTGAACTATATTTTACTTCGAAAAAATAGCGACTTGACTGTTTCTGAA
The DNA here is from genome assembly GCA_963556195.1 of Sepiola atlantica. Classification (NCBI taxonomy): domain Eukaryota; kingdom Metazoa; phylum Mollusca; class Cephalopoda; order Sepiida; family Sepiolidae; genus Sepiola; species Sepiola atlantica. The sequence goes on along the minus strand of OY744526.1, from coordinate 55,033,614 downwards.
GTAATGAAACTTTTAACAGAATTATTTAACTCCGAAACACTTCTGTTCTAAAACATGTGAAAGTACATGAACTTAATCAGAAAAGATAGCAAAGAAAATTCGACTTTCGCGTCATTCGTGAATAAACACTGTGACGTTTTCAAAATAGCTAGACTTAGCGGAGAAAACTTTAAATTACTAATATTTGAGCTTAGAATTCTATCAGCCAAAATGCAGAAGTCAGACGTAGTCTTAAACAAGTTTGAAAGTGAGCAACATTTGTCATTACTGAAATTAGCCGAAGACTGCTACAGATGTGTAGAGGGTAAACACGATTCTAAATATTGTTGAAGAGTAGAACATTGCTTATGTAAGAAAGATACGATAAAAACCACATTTCAAATCTCCTTCAAAAAGAAGTCAAACCAAAAAAAAAATTATTTTCACTTAAGAACAGCCACAACAATGAAAACAGGACAAATTTCCGCCTAGCGCCTGGTCCTATTGTAGATATATCCACTTTGTAATTGATAGTCCATACCGTTTTTAAACTTGTCGAACTTGTTATAAAATAGGACACAAGTGTTCACATTGCAGCACGAATAAAGAAAATAAATGTCGGGTAAAATCAACAAAAGAACAGGAGGGGATAAATAAAAGAAAGTGCATACAGATAACAATTAGGATAACAATGTCAAGTTATTCCCTTGTTCAGGCATGTGGTTAATCAATTTGCATACATGGAAATAGTTGGATAAACACACCAGGTAAAACACAAGAAAAACAGGAAAACGTTGACTAGTGAAAATATTAAATCCAAGGTTAATATCATTACTAACGTTAATATTGTTTGGTTATATTTAAGAAAAACCAAAAATTGAGATATTTGCATTTTTTAATACAATGTATTTGACTAAGACTGGAGTTAACTGTTAAATTCTTGGGGTTTGCAAATCAACAGGTTTTCTAGAAAATAAATAAAAAGCTGACGATTGAGTCAGAAAACCTAAAGCAGGAATTGTAAATAAAAAAATTCCTTAAATTCTTTTTCTTCTGGCAGTTTAGGTCGATGTAAATAGATGTCAGCAAAATTTTAACTGAAAAAGTACATTCTGTCTCTTAAAGCCAGAACGTTTGCAGAAACTAAGGCCTATGACAATATGAAAAATCAAACCAACTAACAAAATAAAATACCAAGTATGCGAAAACAAACTACATGGAATTATCTCATTAAATCAATGCGATCAAAAACTCGTTGCGCGTAATAAATATAATTATCAAAAACCCAACCACAAGAAAAAGACAGCACTCCCAGGAGGGCATTTAGATTATGGACACCATATACAACACTGTCCACTTACAAATGCCTAAATCAGCCACAGAACAACGACAATCTTAAAAGAAAAGGATATATTCGGATCTTATTGTTATCAGTCTAAAAAATAAAATGATACTGATACCCCTGCGGAGTTAGTATTTAGAGGCGATGTTATGGTTTCTCCTATTACGGACAACATAAACGCTTCCACGTGACTATAAATATTGGGATCACATTTCTCTGCGTTAGAACTATCCTAGTTTTATATTGTCAACCTGACATACGTTCAGCGACTCTTTGTATATGCTTAATTAATACTTTCTTAGATATACTTTGTTTCACTTAATCCCGAGTGTCTGTCTCATTTCCGGACTCTTACAGATCCACAATATTTATTAAAAAATATTTTCATCATTAAATTAATGCTTTTGTTTTGTTATCATCAAACTTTCAATCTAAACTATTAACATGCACTTTCAAATGCATAATAACACATTCACCCATACATAAAAATGTCTCAGTCTTAAATGGTTTCGTCAGTGACGAAATAAACATAGTTTTCGTGAATAAATAACAATTTCAAACGTTACTAATTCTGTATTTAAAATACACACTATGTTAGTGTGTTCGAAACTATAATTTAAGTAGAGTACACAACAGATATGATTAAAATATACACTCTTCCGATACGATGTTTAATATATTACATTTTGGAGAATTTTTCAATGTCTATTCTAAATATCTTTTTTTTAAATTCTGGGCAACCCCTATGAATATTGTCCGGTATTACAATATTTTCTTTTTAAACGTTATTTTAATTTGTTAGGCAAATCAAATTTAACGTAGAAGTGTAGTATCTATCGTGAGTAACTGGTGAGTTTGAGGTGGTAAACATAATACGATACATAATTGTGTATAGCGATGAAAATGGTTATATGTTGTTTCTTTAATATTTCATAAGAAGCCATAGAGAATTATAGTATATTCTGCACCACACATGCAATATAAAACAAACGCGTTTGAAATGTCTAAATATACATCAAGAAGCATGTTTTATAATATATAGCCATGTGTTTTGTTATCACTTGATACGAAAACAAAATTAAAACGTACTTTGTCTTACATATTACGTAATTCTAAATTGATTCTATCGCGAACCGTCTTTAATATTATTATCTTATACATATGTATATCTATATGTATATGTATATGTATATGTATATATATATGTATGTATATATGTATATTTAAAGAAGTGAGGCTATAAACATTTGTTAAAAAAAATGTCATTGTTTCTATTTTATTATTTTATTTTAGAATTTTGTCATTTTATAAGCCTGTTCGAGCTGTCATGCTTGTTCTCTTCGGATATATATTCCATTTGAAAAATGTTTCATTTTTAAAGGTTGATGTTTCTGTGTGCGTGAGTATGTTTTTTCATAGTTATCTGGGTCAAACTTATGTTTTTTTTAAGTATGTTTTATTTTGACGTTTATGTTTCCGGTCATCTTCTTGTGCGGCGGTTGACAACGCTTTGTTCAGAATGCATAAAGTTAGTCTCCCAATTTGCTGACGTTGTCGGCACTCTGTCTGCGTGTGTGTGTGCGGCTAGCTCTGGTCCGCGGTTCGCACGTACACATGTGCGTCTGCCTCCGTCTATACATACATATACTCACACACATACACATATATATTATATACGGCACAACCCCGTTGACACACCAGTTCCCATTAGATCACCGAAGTTAAGCGACGTCGAGCCTGGCCAGTACATGGGTGGCCATTTGGGAATACCAGGTGCTGCTTATCTCGGCATTGTTTCCAGTCGTCTTGAATGCTTGCCATTGCTATCAAGCAGTGCCGACCTGCATATATATATATATATATATATATATATATATATATATATATATACACTTCTTTTATTCGAATTGTTGAAGAAACTGTTTAACTCTTCGAACTCATCATTTGCACTATTGTGATACTAAACTTAATCTTTCCACAAAAATGCCTCGGTCAAGAATTATTTATTCAGAACAAACTAAACATAATTTAGTCACTGAACTTCAAAAGGTAAGACGTTATTAATATTCAATGCACGATTCTAAAATTAATTTTTAGAACAAAGACGATAGAATTAATTATAAACAACAAAAAAGATTAAATAATACACTGATCAGATAGCATTTTTAATATTTATGTATATTACGGCATCTATTTTACTTTTTTTGTTTCTAAATGTCTATTCTAAAAGTTATTTCGTTTGCAAATAAATTATTTTCCCTACCGGAGTAACCATAATGAGTACTACTTTACCTGACAACTTTTTTGCCACGTTTATTCTATTCCTATTAAGTTTAATCTTAACTGTTGCAGTCCATGAGGATTACAATTTCTCTGACCGGGAAAAGAACAGAAAAAAGAATTATGAATCAAAATAACAAGTTTCTGTATTTAAGTTAAATATTTATTTTGTATTTTCTCCCGTGCAATACCGGGTCGTGCAAGTTGTTTAAAACAGGAAGTTTTAAATTCATTGGATTAAATACTTTAATACCAGCTAGCCAGACGCATTAAACGGCCTGCATCAGAATCAATCATATCTCGATTTTGAATCGGATGCATATAATGGCAAAATCACGGAACTTAGCTGGTGGTGTGAGTATGAGACAACTGACAACTGACTGGCTATACACACCCCATCAATGATTGACACACAAAACATACTTATTTCAAAGCATAAACAAATGTTATATAACTGTCGAAATACACTGTTCACAGACGACCATTTAGAAATAAGAGCTTGCCCTTCGACCCCAACAATGGCATTCCGGCCTCTAATACTGATGAGCTTTATGTTGTGCCATACAAAAAGGTAATCGGCATTATTTGTCAAAAGAAGTTGAAGAGGTGAACTAAAAAGACTATCGTGCCACGTAATTAGCATAATTGCTCTACATAAACGATTTAACGTAGCTCAATAACATTTTTAAAAAATAGATAATTCTTCGTCGATGTAGATTACTGGTTTTATCATGCGTAATTCATATGAAAATATTCACTTTCCACTCTCGTATAAAACGTTACTTATCCGTTGAAAGACTTAAATTAACTAAGTTTCTTTTTGAAATGCGTTATATACTCTAGAGTTTTTTTATATCTATGTTAATGCTTTACCGTGAAAAGAATTATATATCATGTGTTATTGTCTTCTGTGAAAGGAGTTACATATTATGTAAAATATGAGACATAAAATGTTAATCTATAAATAGACTAATGAAAAGCTTTTTTTAAAATTATTTCAAAAATTAAGAAAGTAATATTAGCACGCACATTTTGTTCGAGGAAGAAGAAAACATAATTTAATTTAGAGAAAACATTTATTTATTTTCTCTAAACATTGAATATATTTGTTCTTCAAACTGAATAAATGCGCCATTTTAAATAAACATCTATCACACTTTTCTTACCATACAAAAGAGGAAGTGATATTTCAATCAGTAATAAAACGTAGTCTTTATATATAGTGAATATATAGTAGAAAAAAAAGACCCAGCCTATTTTTGAAGAACTATTTATAACTGTGAGTATTAAGTTATGGTTTGGCGTTATTCATTTGTCATTTTATTGTACACTTAGTGTATATAGTAAATCATTATTTCGATAAGAAAAATACTTACAATGATTTAATTGAATAAGCATTAATCGTCAAACGTATTCATTAAATAGTATGTTCATTAATTGTAAAGGGAGGTAATTTAAATGGAAATTATTAGTTTATAAAATCACTATACATTTGTATTACAGTAGGTTATACATTTTAAAAGAATACTGATGGCTAGACTAATACACGACGGATTGCTGGTAAGGTATTTAATATATTTTGAATAAACCTCCATTCTATCTGCTTTGGTGTTCAAAATTATTATGTGCTCAACATTTACTAAATAAACATCTTTCTACTTTATTATTTTTTGTAAAGTACATAGCTTAAGTGCTACTTCTAACCCAATGGTGCAAAGCAGTGTTTATATTTACTATTTCATGAACCAATTACAAGTTTTTGTTTTTTCTGCTACAATGACCAAACTAGAAGAACACATTTTAGAGCGTCGAAGAGACCAACTAAAATTGAATCGAGCTTTCTTAATAGATGGTTGACTTAAAACTTTCGATTTAAGAATTGCAACGCCGAACAAATTTACCAGGAACAACATTTCGAAATTGCATTGGGAGTTTGAGACGTGGACAAAAAAGAACAAACATGCAAAAAGAAACAGATAAACGAAAAATAAAATAGACGTCTACGTATTTTAAATGGACGAAACTGTATGTTGGCTTATTACATAGCACAAACCAATTGTTTTTACGAAAACATTCGATTAATAGATACACTAAAATGTACATAAATTGTTATTTTAAATAATTAACTATTTTGCGTTTGACAATTAATTGTTATTTTGAGGCATAATTTTTACTTTTATTTTATTACATTTCAACGTTGTGGTAGTTTCGGCGATTCCTAAAATACAATATCTAATTGAAATAAGGAAAAAATGTAAAATGTTACGTTCTAACTTATATCGATGGTAATAGTTCGACAAAAATATATCATATATTCAACTAAATTGTAACTAAGATGGTGATAGTATAAGGAACGACTGTTAAATTTAACACAGTGAAATAGATAATGTGTATAGTTACGAGTGACAAAGATAAATTATAATTGATGTGTCTATCTCTTAAATATAAGAGCAGAAGTAAGAGTAGGCACATATATTTATAACATACTACATTAAATTTATAACACGATGATAGACATTGTAACATGCTTTGAACACCAATATTTATCAGTGATTGTCAATACAAATCGGGAAAACTTTAGAATTAAAATACAAGAAAACATTGCATATGTTACAAGTGAAAAAGACTAATATAGAACATCTATCAAATTATCCGTGTAAACTGAGTCTATCATTTTCGCCATAAATGTACAAGTAAATCTATTATTATTTTACAAAATACGAATATAGTAATCTCTTGCCAGTAGGGAAAAGTAAACAACAATTAATTGATTTTCATATTTCTACAAATCAATTAGTTATTAACTCTGACACTATATCCATTAAAAATACATAGTTCGTTAATATCCGGCCCAAGAAAACATATATACCTATTTAAGCAGTGTTTCTAAAAGAGGTATTTAGAGGGGAGCCTCTACTGACTAAGTCTAGTCACATGTAATTTTCTGCCGTTATTGGAAAAGTAACTGCGGTGTTATAATTCATGAATATTTTTCGAATATACAAACATAACTGCACTTAACGAAATGGTCTGTCTAATCTACTTCATGGTGGAATGATAATTCAAGCTAAAACAAAAGTATTAGTGGCAATGAATGCGATTCGACGTAAATTGAATATTCGTTTCAATTAGATATTTACAATAAAATATATATTTTGTAACATTAATCTGACAAATATATTTTTTATGATTTAAACATTCTAAAAGCGATGATATCTGAAACTATTCCCAATGCTTACAATACAAACGACATTACCCGTATCGCTCGTTATATACAAGATGATATACTGGAAAATTACATCGGTCAAATAGAATACATCATATATATATATATATATATATTAAATAAAATGTGTTTGATTGATTTGAAGGAAAGTTAGCTGAAGATTGTTTTTACGGTTAGAAAACAGACAATATGAATTGTTTTAAAACAATTTAATTGTAACAATTTCAAATAAATAACAAAATATATTTGTTTTCTTTATTTGAAATCGTAATATTGTTTTATTATTAAATGCCAATTAGTTGTATAGAAAAAAGTAACTTTCTGCTTTCGAAAAAATATATTATCAAGATTAACTCATACAAATTGATGTAGAAAGCACCGTTCAATTTTTACGAGGTTCAGCTAGTTTAAAATAGTCCTTAAATAATAAATGCATTCGTAAACTGTATAGAATAAATATATAAAGTTATTCAAACGACCTCTCGAAAATCTCTTTATTCAAATATAATGTACGACTGTTTACACGTAGAATCTTTTTAAGTTCTGGTCTAAATATTGTAAGCAGATTGCTTAGTTGTCAAATAATCACATATTTGCATCGTACGGTTTTCTCTTTCTAACACATAAGCCAATGACAAAATTCAATACAAAACAAAACGAATATTAGTGATTCACCCTTCAAAGAACATCACATTACAAACAGACTTGATAATCCTCATGAATATATTATATGCATTCAATAAAATAAGATACATTGTGGCCATAAATAATTTGATGAAATAAAAACTTCCATAATAATTATTATTGTGCTTAGAGGTAAAACGAAAAGCTATTGTATGCGATAAATTATTCATGAGAAACAATAGATTGTTTGATTTTCAGTTGAAAAATAAAATATCTCATTGAACTAAATGTTTTTCGTGTCAATGACTGAACTAAAATAAGTACAATGTATGTCAATAAACAAATCGGGTAGCGTATACGGATCTGCGTATTCCGCGAATATTTTTTGTTTACGTTTAGAGGAATTTAAAAATATTGGCTTTAATAATCGTTGAGATCGTGTGAGACGCGAGAAGTATATAATCTGTGCATGCATACAAATAGTTTCGGTGAACCGATGATCAACGTAGTATAATTTGTTTATATTTAAAACGTAATATATATATATATATATATATATATGAGAGAGATAAATAGATAGATAGATGTGTATATTATTATTATTAATATTGTAGTAGTAGTTGTAGTAGTAGTAGTAGTAGTATCATTTACCACCTTGTGTATTTCACCCGATATTATCAGTGATTGCTCATGAATATAAAAAAAATGTTCCGTCCACTGTATTTCGTGTGATAAGCAGTTTGCCAAGGTTTCCTGAACTCTCCACTTTTGACAGCTGGCTATCTCTGGTTTCTCATTGGCGAGCGCCATCGGTTTTGTCTAGCTGAGTGGCAGTAATCCTCCTTGAGTTGATGGTGCTTACCACACCGTTCTAGTAGAGGTCTGGTAATAACCCTCTATCCTCGGTCTTTCAATCCTTCTTGACCATTAATTACTAATGTTTGTGATAGTAGTCAAGAACTATGTCATCACTTGTGTGTGTGTGTGTCTGGTAGGACTTATCGAGGTCTGTTATCCTAAGGAAGTTCCCTTTATATACTATGCGATATGTAAACTAGTTGGCTTCGCCAGCTCGCTTTTGCCTCGCAATGTTATTCATATTCAATACTTGCAATCAATGAAGTGAAACTAATTGATGAGAAAATACAAACTATTGCTATAACTTTCTCTAACACACGCAAATACTACAAATACACGGTACTAAAATACGTTGCCTTTTTGAGGAGTTAACCCGTTATTCACAGAACTAAACACAATATTTATTCAACTCTTAAAATGTAAATAAAATATAAAATACTTTAAAATATAATTTATTTCGAACTTAAGAGTCCACCATCTCTCTCGCTCGCGGACGTAACAGAATTTAAATGAGTTAAATGTGAGTGAATGACATATTCCGTCAAAAGAGACAGAATATCTTTATCTTATGAATACAGCAACCAAGAATAAACTATCATTTATCAGGTAATATTTAATATTAGGAGACGTGGCAGCAGCCGACGCTGGCACGTTGACTTGTATGAAGCTTAAAAAAACAATCCTCCGCTACTCGATCTTCTTGGCCTTTTGGCTAAGATCAAAGTGTAGTATCTGTTCCGATGGATACTGCACCCCATAGACTGGTATTGTCTTGGCCTTCGGGACTTGATTTACGCCTGTCTATGGGTCTGTTCTGTGCAGTTCTAGGAGGTCTACCCTCCCAGGCTTCACCTCCCCTCTTTGGGGAGGGGTAAGTTTATTGCTTACTGCCTGAGGCGCCCCTACCGGGGAATGCCAACGGGGCTGCCCAGGCAATTTTTAAACCCCACTTTCCTGACCCGACCTTGGGTCACATCTTACTTGTGGGAGAAAGATAAAAACTGGCCTTGTGCCTAACTCTTGGAGAGGAGTAAATCAGTACTCGACCTGCTACTTGTTTCACGTACTTACTCGTGTGTTTCCCCTATATACTCCCTTACTAAAAGAACTATCAACCAGATAACCTCAACAAAGGATGAGGTACATTTTGTTAAAATTGAACTGAAGGTTTTTTTTATAAATGTAAGCGTGTACGACATGTTTAATACAAAAATAACCGAGAATACTGAACAAATATTAGGTATTATTGAATATTCGAAGCAAACCCAACAAGGGCCGACGCCGCCAGCTTAAAAACTGAATTATGCATTGTTGACCTATATAAAGTTTTACCAGAGGCAGCAGAAGCCGTCACCAGTTCTCGCATTACTTTCTTTATAT
>OY744526.1:55011054-55013554 GCA_963556195.1 Sepiola atlantica | reverse complement strand
ATTTAAAACGAAAAACAAACATAAACACAGATGGGTGAAAACTATTTCGTTACAACACACTGATTTTGGCATAAATTACTTTTTATATAATGGGTATTCCTCCGTAGGTGTCACTATTGTAATACTACGAGGTTATAACTTTTCTCACTAATATTAATTATAGAAAACACGAATGATTTTAAAACTATCAGCGAAACCAATTATTAATATAAATAAATGTTAATCAATATAGTGTGTGTTCTCCTGACTACGTGCATTAGATAATAACTATTATTTTATTTCTTTATATTAATGAAAACCTTATTCAAATCATAAATTCAATAGCGTCAAATAAAACAGCATTAAAAATAATTCGTAAAAAACATACTTCGAAAGGAATACAATTTAGTCGCAATCATATCTGACATTTTAATATTTTGGTAATTGAAAAAAAGATGAATCACTTCGTGACCTGTCTAAAATCAAAAGAATTTGAAAGCATGTAAACTGTTCTTAGCAAATCCTAATGTATTAAATGTTATAGTTTAAAATAATATGTATAGATCATTATTTAACAATACCATAAAACTCATTTGTCAATCCAGTAAATAATTGGGACAAAATGAGACGAGCTTTTTATTTGGAAAAATTTAGATTTAGAACGACACTTGACATTGTAAAGTGCATTATAATTTTAATCACCACTCCGTGTCTAAAGACGTTTACATAATTTTTAAAACAACTGAAACTTCAGTGATGAATTACAAATATATGGATTAAGTTACTCCACTTAGAAGAAATTATAAGTTTAAATGTTTGAGCAGAATCGATAGAATAAAATATTTCATGTAAATTGCAAAAAACATGATGTATACGTCAATACTACTTGCAATTGTTTTGCACATGAATAGTCTTTTATGAAATGTTGACAAGTTACTCTTATTTATCGGGAGAAACCAAACGGTTTGTTGTACAAAACACGTTCTCTGAGATCATAACTTTTTGACATTACTATTTAAACAGTTTAAAAATGTGCGTAGTATGTCTAGTGATAAAATTATTCTACTGGAAATAGCATATAGTTTTGAGGAATAACGTCAAAACTGAAACCCTTTTAAAATATTGTGCGAAGAATACACATTTTATTGTAGTTATGATTTTAGTGCGATCGCGCCATGTTTATTGCGTTTAAAAGAAATAACGATTCCGTTTGAATAAGAATGACTCCCTAATTGTGACTCTACCTGATACCTACATGAGAATCACATGTTTTTAAGAAAATAAAATTAGGAATATTAACGGCCACGTGACTCGATGCCACCGAATCTTCACAAATACGATGTTTGCCTAAACGTTTTACAGTTTCAAGTAAGTTATATGAATAACTTTGGCTCATAGCCATTTAATCATAATTCCTTTTGGAACATTTGCAATATTTCAAAATTACTTAGGAGTAATACAACCATACATGATGAACTTCGTTTAAATCAAGAGTATGCCTCAGTTTATTTTTAAACGATGTCAAATATTACATGTTGAATTGTATTAGAGAATCCGATTTTGATAAAGTCATACTATGTACCTATCGCTGTACATTTATGCATTCAGGCAAAAAACTCGAGTCATATATATATATATATATATATATATATATTTCACTGATCCATATCAAATATTATAAGGGGATGTATTTTTATGTATGCATTTTCAGTATTTACTTCAACAGTAATCGATATGTAAGTAGAGCTAGCTAGTAAGTTATGAAAATATATTTATGGCGATTAAGCTACACAGAGGCGCCCGCGTTACATCCTCGGGGGATTCTTTAGGATAACATGCATATAATTAATTTTGTCGGGTATATATGTACAGGGCTAGCTTGTTAACCAATCGGAACATTTGTTGTTCTCTTAGCCAATCGTTGGGCTTCTCACGAACAAAGGTCAAGTGAATTTTACTTCCTGTTTCCTATTCTACTGTTCAGTTTTCTATAGAGTGGCCTATATACTGTTTCTTTGTTTTGTCGATATTATAAGTGCCCTTTATTTTAACACATGCTTCCTTTTATTTCTTTTTTAGGTTCATGTTTAGTTTTTTGTTTGTTTATTTATCTATTTATTAATGTATTATTAGCCTTAAGTAAATGGTATTCTGTGCAGGCAGCTGTTTGTTATCTCACTTCTATAGTTTAATAGATTTTGGGGCTTTTTAAAGTTTAGGATTTAAAATGTCTCATTCAGAAATAATCTACATGGGTCGTCGTAATTTCTAAATGTTTTGACCTATCGTATCATTTTCCATTCAGTTATTAGTGAGCGTCAATTTTCTTTGAGCTCCCAATAGTTGTTTGCTAGTGCTGTTTTTATTCAACGTTCTTTGTTTGTGTGGTCATCATATCTGGTTTTAAAACCCACGTAGTATTTCTTGTTATTAGGTCTTGTTCCTCGGTATTTACATGGCAAATACTGTGGCTTGGTAAACAACACTTTTGGTTAGGCATTTATTTTGGCATTTATTTTTT
>OY744526.1:54923554-55003554 GCA_963556195.1 Sepiola atlantica | reverse complement strand
ATATATTATATATATATATTATATAAATATATTATATATTATATAAATATATTATATATTATATAAATATATTATATATATATATTATATAAATAAAATATATATTGTATAAATATATATATATATATATTATATAAATATATTATATATTATATAAATATATTATATATATATTATATAAATATATTATATATATATTATATATATATATTATATTATATGTATATTATATGTATATTATATGTATATTATATATATATTATATATTATATGTATATTATATATATATTATATATTATATGTATATTATATATATATTATATATTATATGTATATTATATATATATATTATATGTATATTATATATTATATATATATTATATATATTATATAAATATATTATATTTATTATATAAATATATTATATATGTTATATATATATTATATATAGTATATATATATTATATATAGTATATATATATATTATATATATTATATATAGTATATATAGGATATATATATTGTATATATATAGGATATATATATTATATATATAGGATATATATATTATATATAGGATATATATATTGTATATATATAGGATATATATATTATATATATAGGATATATATATTATATATATATATATAGTATATATATATTATATATATATAATATTATATATATATTATTTATTATAAATGGTATATAGTATATATATTACATATATATAATATATATATTATTTATTATATATGATATATAGTATATATATATTATATATATATTATATGATATATGGTATATATTATATATATATATAATATATATATTATATATCATATATTATATATTGTATATATTATATATATATATATTATATATCATATATTATATATTGTATATATTATATATATATATATTATATATACATATATATTATATATATATTATATATTATATTTGTATATATTATATATACATATATATTATATATATATATATATTATATGTACATATATATTATATATATATTATATATTATATATGATATATATATATTATATATATAATATATATATTATATATTATATGATATATTATATATTGTATATATATATATTCTATATATATATTATATATACATATATATTATATATATATATATATTATATATACATATATATTATATATATATATATATTATATATACATATATATTATATATATATTATATATTATATATATATATTATATATATATTATATATTATATATATATATTATATATATATTATATATTATATATATATATTATATATATATTATATATTATATATGATATATATATATTATATATATAATATATATATTATATATTATATGATATATTATATATTGTATATATATATATATATATATATATATTATAAATATATTATATTATATATATATATATATATATAATATATTTATTATAACGGCGATCTTAGTAGACTACGAATATCGTATACATCTTATATTTTAATGGATTCTATTGTATTCATGGAATTACTCTTATTATACTCATCATTATTATTATTATTAGTATTACGATCATTATTATAATCATTATTATTATAATTATTGTTATCATCAGCATTATTATTATTGCTGTTATTATAATAATAGTTATAATATAATTGTAATAGTAATACGTACTAATGGTAGTATTAATATTAGTATAAGGAATAGTATTATCATTAACTGTTTTAGTAATACTATAATGAGTAGTATTGGTATTGTTAATATTGTTAATACCATTATATATATATATATAAGTATTGTTGTTATTATTAGTTGTCGTATTAATATTATTGTCATTAGTACTGCGATTGGTATTAGAATGTTTAAAGGGCCCGGAAAAAAACGAGGAGTTTAGAGAAACAAGTTAAAACAGAATACCACAGAATATGACAAGAGTGGTTGTACCTCTGTCTTAATTGCCAGTATAAGATCCGGATTAACCCCCATCCATGCATGTTCTCTCAGTATTTATATTGAGTGGAAGAGTTCATGTTGTCCGTGATGTATGCTACCATGATGGTATTGTTATTTGTTATAGTGTTATTATAATTAGTAGTTGTATTGATATGATTATTGTTAGTAGTATTTCTAGTGTTATTGTCATTGGTGTTTAAGTACTAGTGGGAGTTGTATCATTATTAGCGATAATATTTTTTATAATCCTACTTTACCACATTATCTAATTAAATCTATCTCATCTCCATCTATAACGAAGACATGTAGTTGTTTTGAACATTACATAACGATTGACCAATTTATGTATGTGTTTAGCGTTGTCTCTGTGTATTCAATAATAATATACCCTCGTGTTCTCAAGTCCTACATTTTCTATATACTATCTCTCTTTCTAGACACCTCGCCTAAATTATGAAAACCGGGTTATTTACCCTTAGATCTGTAATACAAACTACACCGCCAATTTCTGAATAATGTAGCAGTAATCTAACTTTTTAAATTAGTTTGCGTCCGTTACCCCAACAGAAAATAAATTAACGATTTATTTAAAATATGTATTTCAATTTATAATATGTTACCTTTTCAGGTTTTAATCTGTTTCTCCTTGTTTATTCTTCAATATTGACAACTATAAGCAAGCATGTTTCGTTTAACCCGATAGTATAATAGCATTTAAGATCTAATGATCGAAACATCTCTATGGATATGTCGCGTATGTACATGTCTGTATTAATAAAGATATTGATACAAATGTATATATATAAATCTCTCTTTTTTGACGAGTGTATCTATTCATTCATTTGTGGTTTTGGTTTTCAAGTCTTGACCCCGAGTCGTGTATGTACCATTTAGCTGTACATTAGAAATTAAGTCATCAGCATAGTAACCGGTATATACTCTTCACTACGTTCCTGTCTCTGTTTTGGAAATGTCTGTGTGTTGGTGGGCTTAATTAATTTATGTTATTTACCGTTCCGTCTTTTTGTCCACAGAGTCTGTATTCACATTTATAAGTTATATCCTGTCACATTGTTATGTGCAACTGTCAGTAGTGAACCAACCTCAATGTTCCGGGTGTTTTCTGAGTCTGTTCTCTTGCCATTTATATGAATTGTCAATGTAGTTGTTTCTCTTTCCACTTTCTTTTCTCGCTATTTTGTTTCTCTTTTCGCTGCTCTATTGTTTGGTTATTTTGGCAGAGTTTCTTGCTGCGGTACCCATTTTTTTCTCTGTGCTGGGTTATGTATTTTTCCAATTATTTGTTCTAACATCTACAGAGTATTCTGTACTTACCCATCGTCTTTCTCCTTCTCACATTGAGTCGGTCATTGGTCAGGTAAAATAGAGTGTAGTAACTAGTCATTAGTTTCCTTATCTTTTCTTTAAGATAATTTCGCCTTTCATCAAGCCTTTGAATAGAGCAGATTATCTTACGAGTAATACTGCACAGTTTTTTATTTAGATTTTAGATTTCTACTATAGCATTTATTGTCTAGTAGTTTTAATAATAATAATTGTTATTTATTATTATTATTATTATTATTATTATTATTATTGCCATTATTATTATCATTATTATTATTATAACTAACTAAAGGTTCTCATACATGTCTATATAAGTAATCACTTACTGTCAGAAGAGGGCGGCGTTTCTTGGTGTCTCTCCAGATTTACTGGTCTTTGCTTATTTTGAAAACTGTTGCAAATATATGTGCGTTTTCGCACCAGACGTTTACCATTAATGTTTAAAGCCGATTGCTTTTTTATAGAATTGGAGTGACTATAAGCCTGCTCATGACTCTAGTATTCTCGATGCGTTTCAATCAACGTCTGGCGTGTACTCTCCCTACATTGTATTTCCATCTTCTCAATCCTCCACCGCATCTTATGTAGTACAAATCGACGTTGTTGCCTCTATGATTTTCTCGATGATATTGTGGTTTGCTGGTTGTTGTTTCTTTTCCTCTTCGATGTTATAGTCTTTATTTTTTAAATATTTATGTATTACTCTTGCTTGATAAAATTTATACAGAAGCCTTAAAATTATAAGTCTAATTCTCTAAATAACATTAAACAAATATAATGCGCTATTCTCTCTATTGGTTCGTGTGATTGAATTAGATGTTTGCACCCAAATTCTAATTTAATATTCAGGTAAAATGGCCAACTTATTTACACTGTTTGGCAAACTATGATCAATATTCCACGTGTATTTGTAAAGAGAGAGAGAGAGAGAGAGAGAGAGAGAGAAAAAAAGACCGTATATTCTAATGGTGAAAACATTCAGCTCGGTATTTACTATATTGAGAATGACAGATAAACAAAAAGCTATTTCTAACGCAATACTCACAGGCGTACTGACGAACAGAATCTCTTATAGAAATGACGAGGCGCATCGACAAAATGTCTATTTATTCTGTTTTTTTTGTCGAGATTTCCTTTTAGTATTTATTTTGGTAATATATATGCGAGTATATCATAATCGTGTTTTAATAAATAAATAAATAAAAATAAAGCGAAAAAGAGATATATTCTTGTATACCATATATGTAAATATGTAAAAACTTCAGGATGCGTACCCCACCATTCGTATGCTTCCTGGTCGCGCCTGGACCCCGATACTCTCACAATGACAGATGGTGTATGGCGTGTTTAGTTTTAGCACTTGGAGAGAAGGCCTTATTAACGTTTTGTTGGAGAGTGATGGTGTCATTATAAATTAACATTTTCATGTAGCAGTTAGGGGTAGACCTTTTTGTAAGCTAGCCTTTTACACTCTGCCCCTTTATTGGAACATTGAATTGCTTAGTTTTAGCCGTACTGCTGGAAGTGTATGTGATTGAGTGATTGTTGCATTGTCTTTTTCGGCTTGGTTTCTCTTGAGATGATACTACGTTTATCTTACTTTTATAATGTCTTCTACAAATCCACACAACTGAACCTCACTATTCTCTAAAGTAAGATCAGATGTTTCACGTCAATTTTTTTAGATTTAGTGGTTTGTCTTGGGCAAATCTACTTACATGTTTGTTATTCTGAGACTAATCGAAATGTTTAAATTGATAGCAATAATGTGGATAGTTATTTGCTTTTGCCCGCCTTTACTCTTCACCGTATTTGCCTGGTCTTGCTGATTTTATTCGTAAGGATCTCTCCATTGCACATGTTACCAGTCTTTAATCTCATCGGTGTTCTTTTATCTGCATGAGTTTGTATTTCATGGATTCCACTTTTTATGTGTTCTTTTTGTACCGTTCCTCTTCTTACAATGACTGCGCTCTTGTCGATGTTATATCAATCAGTATTGATAATGTATTGCAACATCATCCCCGATCTCTATATTTGTGTTTGGTTACTTCAATACACATCATTCGGACTGGTTCCCTCACTCTAATCGCCTAGGTACGGCTGGTGAAATTGGTTTCAACTTTCTCTCTCTTATGACTTGCCCCAAATTGTAATTTTTCTTCACACGCTTTCTTGATAATAAACTATATCAGCCATCGTTACGTGATCTTTTTCCATGTTCTGTTCATGGCGCATGTTCTATTTCTTCTTCTCCCTTAGATTATACTGGTTATGCTGTTGTTTATATGGCGGTTGATTTTCCTGTGACGTCTTCTGTTTATCGCCATTTTCATATGGTAACTTTAAACTACACGAAGGATTATTTGGATGTGTTTTGCAGCTACCTATGTGATTTTCAACCGGACCCTATTTTAGGTATGTCTCGCAATTATGATTTTACAGAGGGTAATAACTGGATTCTTATTGGAAGTGAGACATTCATTTCTCATCTAAAGTTTCAAACTAAATCTTATGTTTCTCCATAGTCTTTATCTGTTGAAGATTCTGCTATTTCTCATCGTAAACATTACTTTAATTAGTATCGTCGCGATAGTTCTAGGGCTTATTGTTAACCCTACAGAAGATCTAGCAATGACTCGAGTCTTAATTTTCTTAAAGGACTCGTAACTCTATCTCATATTTAAATGTTAGCTCTCGTGATTTATTGAGAATCTGCACTAGTGTCGGTGATAGTGGCAAACCTGCTATTCCTTATTTAAGGGGTCTACCAGTTATGCAATATTCTATGGATGATGGTTATGGAGTTAGTGGTGACGTTCTTGACATCATTAAGTATTTTCTTTCTTGTCGAAGCTTGCAAGTAACTCTGCATTTTTGTCTCTTTATTCTCTTATCCTTCCAATGCTGATGTTCTTCAAAACTATATTATATACCCAACACTATTTCTTCTTTAAATGAATGATCTTTTTGATATTATTCAGAAAATTAACATCTATTCTGATAATATCACTATATCTTCTGGTGTTGCCTATCACCTATATCAAGTAGATCATTTTAAATATGCAGCTGATGTAGAGGTTGATTGGGATACAAAATGACTTGTTTTATTTAATATTTAAGACTCCGCTTGTGTCATTCTCCTTCCTGATATTCTTATCGAAGGCTATTCTTTTGAAAAAAACTTGACTCAGAAACTTAAGATGTTTACTTCATAACACCTTATCTTCAAGTTCATACATTATATCAATTGCTCTTTCTTTCATCTCGTAAAATCGGTTCTCTCCATCGTTCCAATTAGTTTCTCTCACCTGAGGTTATTCTCTATATATACATGTGCATTAGCAGACTATTGATCAAGTATGTTGTTATATTTCGGCTGGTGAATCTCTCCCCTATGTGAGTGTCCGTGATAAAATGCAGAACGTATATGTAATTTCATTGGTCTCAAGCTTTTTTCTGATATTCACCATTTCTCTCATAAACGTGATGTTGCTAGTCTTTGTTATTTATACAATTATGTGTTCTTCAGAATTGTGGTATCTAGTTCTAGCTTCCTTTGTCTCAGCTCGCCTGGCTAGTTCATCTAATATTCCTCAGTAATTCGCTGTTTTATATTTCTCATCGTATGCAGCTTCTTATTCCAGTAGTGTCTTTTCAAGAATGACATGATTGCCGAACTCTATTCCTGCTGATTGTTTCGTCCTATTTATAGCATTGCTATTTTAAAGACAAAGACTCATACGCATCTCCTTTATTTGCGATAATCATAACTCTGCCTTGTTAGCTTTTCACATTGAGTGGTTTCATGCCTTGTCTGGAGCAATTTCCATAATTAAAACGAAATGTATTACAACATGGTGAACCCCGTCCGCATCCTGGGGATGTTGTTTCTTTTGATTTCAGGAACAAGATCACATATAAAAAAACAGGCAAGTAACCCATTGAATTCCAAGTATGATAAGGACACTGACCAAACAAAAGAAAGCAAGCATAAAAATAACAGACCAACACTCCATAGAAAGAAACAGACCACAAAAGAAAACAGATCGGTAATGTAATGCTACTACAAAAGCCGCTTCCCTACATTAAGAGGATACCGGAAACGACGAAATATCTATGGGACATTTCGACTGACTACCATACAACGGCACAACGGATAGCAGATCAAGCAACACAGATACTGAAGAGAGAGTGGTGCTCGGAGAATGAATTAACGGAAATTAAACAAAAGATAAATGGCGTGACAGATTAAGACACATACTCTGACGAAAACTTGCAAGAATAAGACGGGAAACACATACACATAGACACTGAATGTAATACATGCGCAAATGTTCAAAACATTCACGACCCTACATGAAAGACTAGCACAGTAACTGAGAGGATGCATCCATAAAAAAGACGTACCAGATGGTACGACTACAGAAAGGACAACGCTCATACAAAAAGACATCAAGAAGGAAACGACACCAAGCAATTACAGACCAATAACTTGTTTACCGACAGCACACCTGAGATAGCAAATTTATTATTCCCTGAACAGTCGTAGGCCACTTCCTGAGGAACACAAATGATGCCAGAAAAGGAAAAGGAGGGACGCATGATCTGTTATACATAGATCAAAAGATCCTGAAAGAAGTTAATATCAAGTAAAAGAACATATATATGGCATGGCTTGACTACAAGAAAGCGTACGACAGAATCCCTCAAGCATGGATAATTGAATGCTTAAAAATGTAGAAAACACCCGAAAAGATTATTCATCTCATCAAGAAAGCAATAAAAATCGAGATTAGAACTGACAGCAGGAGCACAGCACTTGACGAAGATAAAAATACAGAGAGGCATTTTCCAAGGAGATTCCCTATCGCCACTACTGTTTATCATATCCATGATGCTACTGAACTACATTCTCAGGAAATGTGATGCCGAATATAAGTTTACAGGCAGACAAAAAATAATAAACTATCTCAAGTACATTGATGACCTGAGGCTATTTGCAAAAAGCAAAAAAAGAACTGGAAAAGTGGATAAATACGACCAGAATCTTCAGTAAGGACATCTAAATGGAATTCGGAATATGAAAGTGTGCATTGCTAGAGATTAAAAAAAGGAAGCTGCAAACGACCGAGGGCATGGAACTACCCAACTAAGAGCAGATGAGGGATCTAGGTGAACAAGACAGGTATACACTTGTGGGAGTTTTGGAAGCCGAGACAATCAAATCAACACAAATGAAAGAAGATTGGAAAATAATTCCTGAGACTAACAAGAAAGATCTTAGAAAGAAAATTGTATAGCAGCCCTAATCAAAGGAATAAATACCTGTGCGGTTTCATTAATTATATATTCTGGACCATTCATAAGCTGGACTAAAGTAGAACTCAGACACCTTGACCAGAGAACTAGAAAAGGAATTCCTATGCACAACGAACTACATGCAAAAGACAACACAGACACACTCTACGTGAATAGAAGTGGGGAGAGGACTGGTAAGTATAAGACTGTGTGGGCGACACTAACAAAGAGCTGGAGGAATACATAAGCCAGAACACAGAAAGGCTGATCTACGCAGCAAGAGACAACGTTCCAACGGATAACGCAGGAACCATCAAAACTTGACACACACAGTCAAGAAAAGATAAGTGGAAACAACTACATGGACGCTTCATTATACTCACAAGAGAAGAAACCAACAAAAATAGCTGGGCATGTATAAGGAAAGGATACTTGAACAGAGAAACGGAATCTTTACTGATGGTTGCACAGAACAATGCGATTAAGACAAACTGCACTAATGCTAAAATAGAAAAAACCCTGGAAAACAGTAAATGCAGACTTTGTGGGCAAAAGGACGAAACAGTAAATCATATAATAAGTGAATGTAGCAAACTTGCCCCCTAAAAACTGTGTTGGGAAAGTAATAGACTGGAAACTGTGCAAACCATTGAATTTAGAATACGAGACATATGGTATGAAAACACAGTAACAGTACTCGGAAACGAAAAACACAAAATCCTCTGGACTATGGATATACAAACAGATAAACTAATACAGGAAATGATACCTGATATTATTATAATCAACAAGAAGGAATTATTTTTTTTAAATCGTAGACTTCAACGTTTCAGCAGACAACACATTTAAGATCAAATACACGAAAAACCGAAGTAAATACACAGAACTAGCTAGAGACTGACAGGAATATGGAGCATGAAGAAAGTTAGTATAATACCAATAATCGTAGGAGCTCTAGGAACACTTCTATAAACACCCGGAGAAAAGACTGGGAGAAATTGGAATCCAAGGGACAATCGAAACCTGACAAATGACGGCAATCATCAAACCAGCTGCAATCTTCAGAAAAATCTTCGAATGCGGAAACCAACCCGCATAAGTTACAAAGGGTAACTAGTCACAAGGAATTAACAGGGAGAAAACAAAACCACACGAAGAACACTACAAAACGAACCAAGCAACAGAAACTGCAAGAAACATCACTTCATAATATGCCCCCAATAAATTACACCTGCATCAGCGACTACCACACACGAATAAACCTAGAAACAGAAATTACAACACACACCATAAGCTCCATCTTTCTCTCCCCACCCCATCAAAAAAGAGAATAAAATAAATAAAAAATAAAAAAGTTTTGTTTTTTTTTAAATTGTGCCGGCCTAGGCTGCTACCAAGCAAAATATTTGTAGAGGGTGTAGAAGGATGAGAAGACCTAGGATGGACAGCACAAACCAGACCTCCAGTGCGGAGAATGCTGGGACCTTGGGGAGGCTTATTGCCACCCAAATTATCCTTACCAGCAACACATCAATAGTAAGAGGCTGTTACGATACCGCATCGTTATCGAAAAGAGGTGAAGAATACTGAAAGTCTGGGGAGGCTTGTTGTCACTCATACCTATCACCCGGCGTTACTCGAATAAAGTATATACGCAAGGCTCTCTATTTCTCCCCAATAAACCGTATATATATATATATATGAGAGATGTTTTATTTAATTTTTACTATGTAAATATGTAATGCCATGTAACAAATTAACGTATTGCCATGTATTATTGTAAAATGAGATACGAACAATCGCTTAAAGAAACTAGTAGTAGACTCCTTTTTTATATCAATCAGAAAAAAGATCAATCGATTAAAAAAGAAGTAATAATAAAATGTTGTTATCAATCGGATCATCGTGATTACTATTCTCAATGCGATGTTACTGTAAGAATTAAATAAACAACGTTTAATTGTAACCGAACAAAAACGGGAACCATTAAAATTGTATTTTACCCCAAATAATTAAATATTTGTTTGTAGAATAAATTAAGTTAACGCGTAATGAGAGGATGTTGTTTGTATTTCTTATTTCTACTGATTTGGACTACTATTCTAACCTTGGTTTAAATAATTCAGGCCGATATGACCTACGATAGGTGCATCTTTTCAAACTGAAGAATTTGTGAGTAGAAAACGACTTGGGAGTAGAAAAAAACTGAGAAATGTTGTCCGCATGACAAAGAATATTAAGTGTCAAAAGTCTTTTCAGAAATTTCGATTAATAATTAGTATTTTAACTAAACTCTGTTAATATTTCTATTTACTTTTCTCTATGGAAATCACATTACCTTTTGTCATTTTTCTCGCGAAGATCTCGTAACATAATTTATTTAAGAAATCTTGTCGTAAATTGTAAAGTTTGTTAAATTAAGTGTGTTGCGAATGTTATGTAGACATGAAATTAAAAGTAATTAGACAATAGTAGAAATTAAATAAATTACAAGTAAGTAAACATAAAGTTGAGCAGTCAGGTTGGTTTTCTACGACAAATATATTTCCCTGTTCAGAAATGCTAATCTTATAATCTGATGTTCCCGAATCTGTGTTACATCATAAACATATGATATAAAATTCACGATCACGCCGTACACTATTGAGCAATCCGTTAAACCTTTCTGTTAACGACACTTTTATACATATTTTATGCATATAACAATATACATTCTGTATGTATATAGACATATATATTTGTATATAACCATCTGTTGCAGCGTGAAATTCTTATGTTTAAATATCTAAAATAAGTACAAAATTACAACAGTCTCTTGGTTTGATGATTGCATTTCGGTGATAATTCTAATCCAAACGTGTTTTTTTGTAAACTACTCGAAAATAAGCCTTAAACAAGTCAAGATTTGATTTCGAAAGTTATTACTTTTGTAAAGTTCAGTCGTATTAGAATGGTTTCAATTATCAACATTTTACAAAATTCGTATTATCTATTTAATAACGCGTGAAAAAAAACTATGGTATAAACCTCAGTAAACTCAGTGTATAACGCTCTGTAATATTTGAAGAGAAAATATATAGCAGCTCTCTATTTTGACAATCTGCCTTGGTAGAAAAGAATCTTACAAGAGTGTAAGCATATTTTGCTATATTATTGGACATAACTGAAGGCTTCTCAGCGGCAGAAATATGAGCGGCGTAATATTTATGGTAATAAGTATAGTGATGGATTGTGGTGCGATCTGATAAAACATGTTCGCTGAATATTTAGTGTGGGACATTTACAAATAAAACTATTGTGAATGCTGAACATATTTAATATAGACAATATGTTTCTCTCTGCAGTAGGAATCCTTAGAATCATTATGTCCCTAACATCGACTTGCGTGCCTCTCTTCGGAAATAGTTTATCTGCAAACGTGTGGATGATATGTATCTTTTAAAATGGATGAAAAAAGTCTGTCAAGATGAAAATACACTTTTACCGCTATTATTAGACAAGTGCAAATCAGCTAGTTGACCTCAAGGATAATTGATTCGGAAACCCACGTCACCCGTCTGGAAACCGACTATATTTACATATATTTCCATATGGAATCTATTTATTACTCTGGACAGACGAGGTTCGCCACCCCTACCAATAATGTAATATATATATATATATATATATATATATATATATATATGTAAAGATTGAATACTTAGAAATGATATACAGTTTATATTACATTTCAGTATGAATTCATACCGTTTGCAGATATTCAGAAGCCAATAGAAAATAGATGGTATTTCCAGTGAGGTAATATTTCCATTGAATAAAGATGATGTTGATAGACCAGAAAATAAGTAGGAAAGTAAAACCAAAAATATAGATGAACTTTTTTAATCTATCACCTTTATTTTCACTTAAGGTTAACGGGTAGTCATTAACCATTCGTAAATCTGCTTTAAAATGCCAACTTGATGTCGGATATAAGAACATATACTCTATTTGGTGTTTTACATATCCGAAAGCAGCATTGTAAGAACTAAATAAAGTCAATCAAAAATACTTCCCATAAATAATTTACATAACAATGTCGAATAGTGATGCATTACTTCTTACTACAGGCTATAATAAACACGAATAGCATCAAATAAAAATTATATTTAGTCGCAGATGACGGGATGAGCATACTCTACCACTGTGTATTGAGAAAAATGTACAGTTCAAAATCCGTCTAAGTTCTTGAGTTCTAAAAAAAAGATTCGCACGTTCGACTAGAAAGTGTATACACGTGAAGAAAGTTGGATGGCGCATCGGCCGTGGCGTTTTGAATGTAACAATGAATATAAGAATAGTTGCCCGAATGATCTAAATTAGTAATCTTATATCTAAACTAATCGGAAACATCCTTAGAGACGTTAAAATCGTATTCGGTGTGTATATGTATAGAAGGAGAGGAGAATATGTAAAAATTCGGAACCTGGTTGCAAGCAAGAACCTATTTTAGATGAGAAAACAATATCTTAATAAAAACTTGTTAATTTCTTATATGCGCAGATTGTCGGTAATACAGGTAAACACACAACAGGTTTCATAAACACATATCTTATTATAAAAAAAGACAACTTATATAGATGTACATAATTTGAATATCAGATAACAAAAAAGTAGTTCCCATACCGGCATACCATGTCAGTATAATACAGAGTGCACCACTGAGGCATACAATCAAAGCGTTAACTCAAGCACCACCAGGTAATTTCCAGACCTCAGCCCGTCACTGTTATTTAAAAAATAAATAAAAACCAGTGTTTTTCCATGTGTGGTATATGGTTTTGGTAGAAATCACTGATACTCGATGTGCGTTCCGGTTGTTACATTCAAACAATTGACTGAAGTTGTATTCTATTTCTGCCAGTGTCTTGCCAATATATCCGGCGAAATCGAGTATACAAATCTGTATTGCGTTACAAATGTTTATAAGTAACGTAGAGCTTTAACGAGTTTGATTCACATCCCAGATAGACTCATTGGTGCTACCATATCAGGCTCTCTTAAAATACAAGCTTCCTGACTAAAAATGCACCTAACATTAATGGCATGTTTTTCCCCTTTGCAAAATTCACACATGTTCTGCAAAGTCAATAACAAAACAATATGTTCAAGAAAACACATCAAACACCATGAATGAATACTTGAATATATAAAATACTTGAAGCATAAAACCTTCATAAAACGACTTGATTCTGCTTAAATGAGCACACAAACACGTATATTCCGTAAAACAAAACAACCAGTCAATACCAAAAACCATGAAAAAATACTGGAACATATAAACATAACTTGAAGAATAAAAAGTGTTTCCAAAATGACCGGATTCGACATTAAATACCCCGAAAAACGTTGATATGATGTAAAGCAAAACAAGCAAACAACGGAACTTCATCCGTCGACTTACTCGTAACGTTCTGGTTGTTTCTTTTTTGCGCCCCCTTATTTCATATGTTTTTATAGACCAATTTCACCCACAAATTGCGTGATTGAGTTCATTGTACACTGATATTGTTACTAATCGAACTATGTATTACTATACATTGAATTTAAGCTGTTCATTAGTAAACGCATTGAACTTTCTCTACAATATACTATATTCAGATAAACCAAGACTAGCACTAGGTTATACAATATTCTTACATTTATTGACAATGTAATTACACCATTTATTGAATTGTATTCCAGAAATTATATTTATCATATACTGTGACAATATATATGTAACACGTAATAAAATAATGTTGATAGATCATGTTAATCATATATGTAATTATTTTATTCTGGTGTATTTCTTCTTGCAGGTAAGTGATATGTCAATGTCTCTTCATGACAAGATCATTGAATTGGTGAGTCATTTCTTATATAAATAACATTTTTAAAACATCGACTGATTTCAAGGCGACATGTAATCAATGATATTTTAAATATATATTTATAAACTTAGTAAACGCTGCTGTAATATGCACGAATAAATATTGTAGTATTGAGATCTCCAAGTGAAATCATTATAAATGTCCGGATATATATATATATATATGTATATATATAAAGCATCAAACCATTAATACCTACAGACGTTAGCGTTAAAAACTTATTGCTTTCAACAGTGCAGGAAAGTAACAAAGTGAGACGATCGGGAGACGCGAACCCGGTTTAATAAGTCAGCCAAGAATCTGTAAGCAGTCGCCCAACGGAAACTGTCACGTAATTGAAGGGAGTTAAGATTTACATGCACCAAGAAGTGGGCACAGATAGAAGACTAGTCAAGAGTGTTCGACGAACGTATTCGGAACTTTGCATTAGAGCTTTTTGACATTATATTTTTAATATTCCCGATAGTACTCAACTTAAGGTACACTACACTTTTTTACAGACTTGATAATCATCATATATATATTTGCCAAAGAAATATTGAATAACAAAAAATACTACATGAGTATGATCTCCAAAGATTTTAAACCAGATATTACGCCAACAACAATACATTTAAAAACAAAGAACGCGTATTCAAAACAGCACCAGCAAACTATTATTAGCAGTTAAAAGAAAACGGGCGCTTATCAATGATTAAATGAAAAATAATACGACAGGCTAGTACATGTAGATATTAAGACAATTCGTGTAGATTATGTCTAAATGGGAAATTTGTAATCATAAATGTTAAGACCCCCAAAACATATTCAATTGTACAAGCGAAATAGCAAACAATTGCCTGCACAGAATAAAATATAGTTTACGTTAAAAATACATGATTGATAAATAAATACATTAATTAAATTAAGCTTCCACACTAAAACCTAAAATTGAAATACAAGCTAACACGTGTTAAAATAAGGTCACCCATTATATTAACACAAAAAAAGAAACAGGGATAGCCCCCATATAGAAAAAAGAAGACGAGCTTAACAATAAACGAAACCTTTTGATTGTGAGAAGCCGAACAATTGGCTAACGGAACAACACAGTAACAGCGTAGAGTCATCTTATAGAAAACATAACAATAGGAAATAAAATCAACCAAACCTTTGCTTGTGAGAAGCCTAAGGATTGGCTAAGAGAACCACGACATATCTGATTGGTTAACTAGCTAACCATGTATATAAAATAACACCCGCAACACTAACTCCATGCATTTTAGCATGACGATATTCTCTGGAGATGAAACGCGAAAGCCCCTGTTTATTTTAATTGCCATAAATATATTTTCATAACTTACTACCGGACTCTACTCACGTATTGAGCACTGTTGAATTAAATGCTAAAAATTGATAAATAAAAAATAATATATCCTTATAGCATTATATGTGGATACATGAAATAATATATATATATATATATATATATATATATATATATACATATATATATGATTTTATCATCTTTATTTTTTTCTTGAGATGGAGCATCCAACCAGATGACATATATTCACCCGCTATTACAGACACTCCAACCAGAGATCTTTTAAAATATTCTAACCGTCCCTTTAAGTGTCATTACTTGTATCTCTTTTGCACTTGGTGCACCTGGTATATTCGCAAGGTAGTTTATGAAATTATTTTTCATTAGTCAGCTTACTCTTGTAAAAACTGGAATGATTGAGATCTTAAGATTCAAGTTTTTATTCATGTTATACATAAGACCATTGCATTTTGTAATATTTTCTCTCAGCATCATGAGGTACACTGCCGATATCTAGTGTTGCTAATTTCTCCCCGTTGTCCTGTATCATTATGGCAGGTTTAACAGCTCCGTTTTCTATATATGTGGCTGTAGGGATTGCCTATTCATAGTTGATGGTGTCTAAGTTATTTTCAACTGCTTCCATGACTTGCTGCTACACTGGATATTACATATAGTCCAGTGCAGCTGTTTGCACACTCCGTTTTATCGCATTGTATAGTAGCCATCCCTCGGCAGAATCTTACACCTGGGTGTTAGGTGGCTCACATTTTACATTTCCGTGTCGCAGAACTTGCACTTGTTATTGTTGCTGAGACCACTTATCTTTTTAAAGGAATTAGTCATCAAGCCTTTATCTTTGGCAGCCATTGTGATTCTCTCCTGATAATAGTCAGGCGATGCTTTTTCAACCAATTTACAGACCTTTTAATAGTCTATATATTCCTGGGATTGTGCATTTCGGTAATATTTAGCACGTTGTGTGTTGGTGCATTCTTCCAGTTTTCTTCAGTGGAAGGTGTTGGTGTATTTCTTGCGGCTCTTCCTGGCTATTTCATGGCAGGCTTATTGTCAGTGTCTGCCTAATTTGTAAGAAAGTCCTGTCCAAAATATTTGACCAGTTTTATGATATAGGTTGTTTTGCTTGCTTTGGTTTCTTGGTGTTGTAACATCATAAGATCTGGGTTCTAGAAGCTGATCATATATTGGGCGATGCTCACAATAGTGGCTCGTAGTTGATGCTCAATTTCTGAGAGACCCAAACCTCTTGCTCTTATTGGCAGATACAGCCTTGTTAGACACGTATTTATGTACATTACTCTGAATAATGCCAAAACCTGTATCGTCTAAGTGTCTCGTCTATTAATGCCCTTTTGTGACAAATCAATAATTCGAAAGTTGTATGTTATCACTGGCGTAGCTAGTTGGTTAATGACAGTTACTTACTATTTGTTAGTAAGAGGTGCTTTGCTAATTTGTCTAACACGGTGTATATATTTCCTGCCAATTTGTTTTCTGTCATGACATGTTGAATTGAATCGTTGTCTGCTAAGCCAATGTGCATGTATTGTTCCTGTTCATCAAATTATTTGATGGCAGTATCTTCATAAAGCTTTGTTTTCCGTTTGCATCATTTCCCCAGCTCATAGGGAGCACTTGGCACATTTGTCCAGGTCGAACTCCATTCCAATATATTTTGATAAGGTATTGCCAACCTGCATGGGTCGGTTAAAAGCAGCGTCTGAACTAGCATACAGCTTGAGGTCATCCATGAAGAGCATGTGGTTGACACTTTTGTTTGGGTCTTGTTGGCGGCCGTGACTCAATAATATGTGTGTATGTTGGTAATTTACGGAAGTCGATTCTCCTCACCTTAATCTGTTAACGAAGCATACATGGAAAATTTATTAGGAAACTTATTTTGGAACTCAGATGGAAATGTATCAACTTCACGGTTGAACAATAATTGATAATAAGACATGTAAAATAGATACGATTTCATTGATATTTTAAATATCAGGTAAAGATACTATATTTTTCAACTATATTGTCCCAACAATATATATATATATATATATATAGCACTGAATGAAGTGAAAGAATAAAATACGGTTCAAATCAAATTTTATTTGAATTCAATGTTCAAGCAAAGTACCTTAAACTCCTTAACATATGAGTTTTCAAAGAAAATCTTCTCCTCAGAGGACCATTACCACAATGACATTACTGCAGGTAATAAAATTAAACTTTGAAAATATATTAAAACATATATCAAAAATACATAAAAGTATATAACACATAAAATATATCGGCCCAAAAACATACTTTTTTGCTAAACTTATACAGTTTATCCAAATCATAAAGTTTAAAACAGCTTCAAGAAAGATATCAAAGATGTCGATTAAAAAAAAACAATCCAGGTGCTGAATGGTAGTCCAAAAATGAAAAAGTTATCTAAGCATGAAAATTTGTTTGCTCTCGATGCAGTAGATGACAGTGAAAAGTATATTAATTTGCATACACATTGGATATACCTTTCTAGTAGACTTTAAGTATATGTAATAAAGCTTGTATTTCTAGCGTGCATGCATGTTAATACATTCCTTAATAATCAAGTTATTTAATATTTACTTGTATGCGACAACTATACACGTGTGTAGTCGATCATATGTCGGGTATCAAACCATTCAAACGTGTATTAGTTTCGTGTATGCTGCAGATCAAATATGAATCTGTACACAATTCAAGGTAAAAAATCAGGATCTTCTGAATATCCAGTAGAACATTTACTGAATACGTTTTTTTAATCCAAAGTAGAGTATTTAACAAGAGATTTATTTTTCTAAAATGTTTAACACAATCTTTCATTAGTCGATTTCCTTCGTGTGTATTTAACTATCAAGTTATAAGTAAATACATTATTTGAATTGTTTTCGTATCTTTTGTTTAACTGATATATATATATATATATATATATATATATGAGAGAGAGAGGGGTAAAACAAGGTGAATCATTGTATAAGTAAACGAAAATAAATTAATAATACTCCAGGACGACATAAAGTCTGTGGTTTCATTGGGTTTTACACTAAGAAGTAGAGAGATGATACTTTCTTTGGCTATATTCCTCAACATCTTACAAATATGTATAGTAAGATGCTGACTGTTTATCAAGGAGGAATTAAATATGATTTGTTGAGTCTTTGATATGACTCCGCCGACGATTGATTCCCATTGGACGACTAATTAGCGAACAGTCTATGAATATTCTAATTGTCTGGGATAGCCACTGGGAGCATACAAAACACATTAAAAAAACGTCACATGTTCTGTTTTGTGAATACGGCTTCACAATCAATTATTTGGTAGCCGTGGTTTATTAAACTGTGCCCTATTGTTTACACCGGGTAGAAGAAAAAACATCATCTGCCTATAGTTTTATATGACGCACATGCATTACTTTTACTTCAGATATGAAGTTCTGTTTCGAACTTATGTAAGCACTAGTAAGGATTTGTTTGACATTCCTCGTTTTACTTTCGGTCAGTAACCCAATGCATTTACATGAGTGCTGTATTCGTTTTATGTTTTAATATCACTTTTTGGAGTCAAGATTCCTACAGAAGAACTGACGCATCTTCAGTAGAAAACCAGCCTCTCCATGAGATACCGGTGCCATCCAATAATCAAACAAAATAATGAAGGTATTATAAAGCCGGTTTTACTGACTTACCTAGATCGTATCTATCGAGGCCTTTGGGTATGTGTATGCGCTTTCAATAAAAAAAAGGTAACGAACAAAAAGGTAAAAATAGTGACGGGCAACACCGGGAAGGTATATTACATTTAAGTCAACTTGGCACGTACTGATATTTCAGCTAGTATTTCATTACACAAACAAACATTTTGTATTCCTCATTCAAATACATATACAGTTTCCCAGCCAAATAAACTATTAATTTGATTATCTTTCTATGTTATTCGTCTTTTGTTTTGGCTGGCCTAATGTTGTTAACACTGTGCTAACATTCGCGCTTATTCATTCTACCGTGTTACCGGACGATAGGAATTTGGGACATTTGATCGATAATTATTAAGAGACGTGTTTATTCAATTAATATCAGTTGAGTGGTATTTATATCAGACTACATGTGAATAGGCAAATAACACATTCTAAATACAAACAAACGAGTCGATCGTAAGTAGAGGCAACGTTTAGAACTACTTATTGTTCAATGTGTCGAGTACCCATCAAAAAGAATGTAGCCTATAAATTGCATGACTTATATATATTTTGTATTAAATAGAAAAAAAAGAGCAGTTAGTATTTCTTACTCACTAGGAGTTCTCACGTGAGCGACTTCTCCCGTAGGTGGACTTCCTGTATTCTGAAGAACAAGTCAAACCAGATTGCCAGTACTCTTCGTTTCTTCTAAGCACCGTTGTAGATCACTTTGAAATCTCGCAACAATCAGTTACAATTGTACTCTTGCTGATTTGACTTATAACGTTTTAGTTTCAGTTTGGATTCTAGTAATCTCCATGACATATTTATATTATAATTAACTAACTAGAAGTTCCCACACAAGTAATAGCAGTGAATACTTACTGAGAAAAACGGCTTGTGTACCCTAGAGTCTTACTGATTACAAATCTCCCCAAATTTCAAATACCGTTCACCTCTTTCACTATCCTTTGCACATAATTGTGTGTCATCGCAACAGCTCATTACCATTGCTTTTTTTTGCTGGCAAAAACAATTGATTTCCTGTTGGATTTAGTTGACAATAGATCTGTCCAAGGTCCCAGTACACCCATCACTGTTACACAAGTATTCTTCTAAGTGATTTCCCCCATTGGTCTTTTCATTGACATTTGACCCTTCATAACTATTTTTCTGGCATCATCGCATTGTGTTTTTGTTGACTTATTATTGGTATTAGTAGTAGCATTAGTAGTAGTAATAAAGTTTACTTTGATTATTAGTATTATTATTACTAGTAGCAGTAGTAGTAATAAAGCCTACCTTGATATCTTACACTCGCGATTGTATTATTTTTTCTAACTCACATGGTGGTATTTTACCCGCATTTACAAGCCATTGCTAAAGTTGACGTCTGAATATAGCTGTCGATCTTAGTAATAATATCACACAACCTCTGAGACCAATTTACGTTTGCAGCGATTCTAGTAAAGAAACGTAAATTAATATTATTTATTTATAGCTCGTCAGCCATTACTCGTGTTATGACAGCTGGTCGTTGCCGTATATCTTTTACTTATTTGATCCCAGTGGCAGTTTATTTTTAACTTACTTGCAGTTGGTTAGCGAAACGTGTAAATGGGAAGTAGTATCAAAGCTCTACGATTGTTCTGTATTATTTTATCCTGTGTCCGAATCTGTATAGTCTCTATCGTTACGTTAATATTGAATTTTTTTTCAGGTTAATCAGGGCTTTTTTTAGTTGTCAGGAAATTATTACTAACATTGCAGTTTCATGTTTCATAGTCCTATCACATTGTTATCTATACAGATGGAGGAGTATACTTATTAGTAGAGTATTTACTTTGTGGTATATAGGGTGGTGCCTGGCATTGTATCTTGAATGAGTTTTTATTTAAACGTGTTAGATAATGTTATGTCTGATATTTTCCTTATTATTATTATTATTATTATTATTATTATTATTATTATTATTATTATTATTATTATTATTATGTACACATACCGTTAGGTAATAAACCTATGTTCATATGCTTTTAAAATGTCAAGGGTGTTTATGAAATCCAGGATATAGGAAAGGGTAATCATCAGATCATCAAGTGTGGTTTCTGCCTTTAGTGGGGATTCACGACTTGGGTGCTTGTGGAACTCCAAATTAAATGTAAGGTGAACTGTTGGGCAGGAAGTAAAGTATTACCTGTTACCATGCGAGCAAAATCACGGTAATTCTGATAGTTCGGGAATTGTTGATTGCCCGTTGTTCACCACGCTATTATAAATTTTCTACAAAATTCGAGTTTCTAATATCTGCAACACAATCTGTTTTCTGTCATCTCGGTATATCTATGTTCAGCTGCGAGTATTACACTCTTACAAGGGTTTCCTGATGATAACAATTGTGAGTATGTATAGCGAAAGTCTGGCGGTTGAATCGGCGCAATGCAATAGCTGCTACACAGTTATAATGAATCATTTGGGAGAGTGTGGCTTACTATAAAATATTTGATGGGAGACAACAGTTGTTATGCCTGCTTTGACCCATTCTTTTACTGCACTATTCAGCATTTAAGAAAACAAGTTATTTTCTACGGTACAACTCTGAGGAGATTGTCAATGAGTTCACAATCCGCCCGTTGGTAATACCCGGGCGTTTTAACTAAGAATGCCTTAGTTTATTGTCAGAGGTTTAAATTGATATAAAACATTACAAGGTGATCAAGTTGGCTAAGGGTATTTTTAACAAGCCTCGGCCAGTGTTGTCAGGAACAGGTCGACCAATGAGGCTTGATAATACTCACGATCTGAGAGGCGAATCGGAAAAGTCATTGATTGTGAAACTGAATGGGCAACAGAGAAACTATGGGTGTTATTAACAGCTGCGTCTCTGTAGCTATGCAAATCAATCCAATATTTAAAGTGGTCATAAAAATCCCCAAACACATAGATGTGTGCATATGGATCGGACGAAAATGTTGCATCTACACAATCAGAGCCATACTCGAATACCGTACAGTTCTGGTTCGAACTCAGTAAATAATTTCATGTATGTTTTTTCGGTCTTTCTTAGATTTGTGTAATCATCCTCTAAATGTGTTCCCCATACTAATAACTCTTCATCAGAAAAAAGTCGTGCTTGTTCCTGTTACTCGATCAAAAATGAAAACGAGACGACACGTTGTCAACGCTTTATCATTTCTCACTTTTGTATAAAAACAGGTTTGTCAGAATAAATAAAATGATACCGCTGAGAAGATATTTCAATGGGTATAAATAGAAAAACTATATTCGAATGTATATCAAGTACAAAATGAGAGTTAATTTAAATATTTCTGTTGTGAGAAACCTTTAGACAATTAACAAATTCGATCTATCTACAAAACACATAATTTCTGAATCTCCTAACAAATGAAAACTCACCAAACATTTCTCATGATTACAAATAAAGTAAGGAGACGAGTAACTAAATTCTAGATAACTAGCCATACACTTGTGTTGAGGGATACTTAGACTTGATGCATTCGCATTGGATTGCACATGCTTCTTTATTTGCATTTTTCGGAGCAGGTTTTTTTTTAGATTAGGTTTCTTAGTGTTGTGATTGCAAGGTTGAACAATAATTAGTGAGAAATACAATAAAGACGCAAACAACAAGGAGAGTGCAATAATAAGTGTATTAAAGAAACGGTATAGTTACAGTATGTACAAATGAAGGTGTCGAGTCAGAGAGTCTTGGTGGGAGGACATGTACGCTCTTCGGCGTCACTTCCGGTGGCTTTTAGGTAACACACACTAAGGCCAACCTAGGCTTGCCATTTATAGTGTAACGTTATTCGTATATGCAAATGAGTGGTTGCCACCACAACACTTAGTCAAATTCAATTTTTACGATATATTTGGTTAATGAAATTGTTAGGTGAATGAACATTATATAATATTAATTTCCTACCTGCACAATAATATCTATATATATATATATATATATATATATAGCCCACCCTATTTCATCTATTCTACGAAGACAAAGGTAGCCCACCTTTTCCTCAACTAACTCAACAAACAATCCCCCCACACAACCTGCACACACTTAACAGACATTCTATTAAGGTGAGTTACTCCACTGCCCCTATCTATAAGAAAAATAATCTCTTCGGAGAATTGCAAAATCGATTCCCTCGTATATGATGCCACCGCCACAAACCAGACTACCGGTAGAGCAGAAAAATACATCGGCATGCCGCAGGGAAGCTTGAAACAAAGATTATATTCACACAGAAACACATTCAGATGCACAAACAAGGCAAATACAGCACTCACGACCAAGGATATGGCAAGTTAAAGATAAACATACACCCTTCACCATCAAAGGGAAAGTCATCTCCAGCCGTAAATAGATGTCCTCTGTTTGATGGTGAAAAATACCATATATTAATGGCCATCATTGACTGAAATACAGTCCGTTTAAATATTCGAGATGAAATATTTAAGGGATGCATAAACATAAGACAAGCACTACTCATAAACTGGACTTACCGATACACATAAAAGCAAAGCTACACCCTCTCTGTCGAATATATAACCCCATAATTGCCCCTATTAAATACCGACTTCCACTCCGGAAAATGTTCCCAACTATCACCCCTCAGAAATATATATAAACTTAAAAAATACGAACAAATACCTTAATCAACCCATATCCACACTACTTTCCAAGAGCAATTAGTATAAATTTCCCAAAAATATTTCTCCAGTCATTAAGAGGATAACACCCCATTTCACAACATTATTATTACTCTCATAAGTCCCAAACATTTCTCGATCATAATGCTAATCTCCCAAACTGATGCAATCTTGCCGACCCTATCCTTACTCTTATCTCTACACCAGTTTCAATCAGCATACCAATTTAAACACTTCCATAAGTATTCAATATACCTTTAGTTTATAATGTTAAATCCCAAATTCAAATAATTCAAAAACCCTACAGAGTTACTGCCCTTACACCGCCCAGATAGTATATATATTAAACTTCCTTTTGGGATTGATTTAAATTCCTTAAATCCAGGATTTAAACACGAATTTAATTAATGGTGTTCCTTTTAACCTATTTAATCCTTAAACCCATATTGTCTCCCTAATTCTCTTAGAAGACACATCATTAAACCCCGAAACAGTAACGGCCAGATATACGATACTCATAATATTGACTCACGGGATTTACATATTTTTTATTTTTTATTTTTGTAAATTTTATTTTATTTTTTCATTTATTTATATCTCTTCAAATATTCTCCAGTTTAAATCTCAACTGTTACTTTTCACCCTTATCCTTTTTTTGAAACCTTATTAAACCTTCCTTATACTGAGTTTAAACAAACATAAATAACACACTACGAGAATAACGCGTCGAAACAAGAGTGACACGTGACTTCACATCTCCGAAACAGATGACAACAGAAGCTGAAGAAAGCCGG
Source organism: Sepiola atlantica (assembly GCA_963556195.1). Taxonomy (NCBI): domain Eukaryota; kingdom Metazoa; phylum Mollusca; class Cephalopoda; order Sepiida; family Sepiolidae; genus Sepiola; species Sepiola atlantica. The sequence continues at coordinate 54,978,514 of OY744526.1, read as the reverse complement.
ATGGCTACGGCCTTTCTGTGCTTAAAACCGACAGTACGAATATTGTACTAATTTATCTGTACCAATATATATATATATATATATATATATATATATGTATATATGATTTTATACATCGATGCAGTGATAAAAATCTCATGATTTCAGTTTTCTAAAACTACTAATTTCTTTCCACGCGTTTATTTTCTACTTCACATCGCTCTCAATCGGTGTCTTATTAACAAAATATCTTTCATTTTTTAACTATGTTATTCATAACATGATTATCACTTGTCTTACTTAATTTTGTCTGCCTTATTGTTTGTGTGGCATCTGCTTCTCCGACCACGCCATATAACTATTTTACACCTGCGGGCTTTGAATATTGCTTAGTAGAGTGCAATTAAAAAGTACAATTATTTCACACGACCTGAAATATAAAACTTCCAAGATGCAGCATTAGCACCGTTTTTAACAGAACTAATACCTATTAAAAAATATCCCAATGATGTTCAAGCACTTTTGTTAGGTATTTTAAAACCAAAAATATCTCGTTTATTCGGCTAGATTTATTTGTTTGGTTCTAATTAAAACTCTCTCCGAACGAACACGCAATAAAATAAAAACTTTCGCTCATGTTTCGTTTATCGCCTTAATTTATGTGCTCACAACTTCTTCATGTTTGGCGTATTTGTTTCTTAAGACGATTAAAGACATTTCTAAAAATCGCGTTTTCATCTGAAGACATCGCGAAAATCAATTACTGATAATTACACGTACATGTAATTAAATCCGTTAGTTTATATATTTAATTAAGCTAGCGTGTAATGGTAGACAATGGCAGACAATGAAAAGTTGTACTTTTTCTATTAATTCCCTCTTCAACTAAGTAATAGATGAACAACGAATAAGCGAAAAAAATCAAGTGAGAGAAAGAGAGACATGTTATATAAACTCCTGTGTATACGTCTTCCAGGTTCGGAAAGAATGGATCTAAAATCTGAAAGTTGTTTAACGTCAGGCACAAACCAAAAACAATGTATCCAATACGAAACCAGTTGTACATCACAATGTAAACTTGTAATTTACTATACTAAATTAAAATTTAACATGGAACTTGTTAGAAGTAATAGCCCGATATCTTACACCAATACACACGTTCACCTGTACATTTTAACACTGTTTCCATGACATACCTTCAACGCATAACCAAATGCATAGGCATACAAACGAAACTTTCACTTGTCGACTTGTCATTTATCGATCAGTAGTTTTATTAAAACGTTATTGGTACAACACATGTTAAAATAGTAGTAGTCGTGTTCGAGTGATAAAGTTTACAGGTAATGATAGGACGCGATAGAGAATTTATGCAAATCACGAGACTTACTTTGAGACCTCTCTCACTCTCGTGACTGGCGAGAATTAAACAATGAAAGGCACGCTTTGGCGTGAGGCCACAAAATAGGGGCCGAACGTATAGAGCTGCTGATGTAGTGAAATCTATCTCTCACACCCTCATGTTAATGTTCTGCCCTTACCCTTTTTCTAAGCGTACAACAACAATTGTAGGCGTTGTTTTGTATCAACGGACGAATAAAATAACCTAAGCGCACAATTATGATGCCCATGGCGACGACGACGGCTATGAGAAGATAACTCCGCGTTTGTAAACGATTTCATACACGAATAGGTAAAGGTCTCTTTCTATCTTTCTATCTATCTCTATCTCTCTCTATCTCTCTCTATCTCTCTATCTCTATCTATCTCTATCTATATCTATCTCTCTATCTCTATCTATCTCTATCTATATCTATCTCTCTCTATCTATCTCTCTCTCTATCTCACTATCTCTCTCTCTCTATCTATCTATCTCTATATCTATATATACACGCACATTCATTAGATCAATACCACCTACGTAGTAATGATTCGTAAATTATTCATCAATAATAATATCATTCACATAAAGCTAACTGCGTAAAACGTCACAAAATGTGTTAAACTATTTGCTTAAAAACGTTCAAATCGTTACTAAATATGATTATAGTAAATACAGGCTATATATTAAATGACTCTCACTACTATATGTGTAACCTTCCTTAGATATTACTACTTATTCTACTTCTACTGATGATAATATTACTACTATTAATAATAACATTGATTATTAGCTAGAAGTATTTAGGATGACTCTCGACAACAGGAGCATACCAAAATAAAACACTAGTAAGCTAAAATAAAAATAGAAAAAAAATAGAAACACAACCCCACAGATTCAAGAGATTATGGCATGCAAGGAAACGTATACTCTCAGACTCTCCTAATACACACACTCGCACACACACACACACACACATATATTATCAGCAGCCTCGACCGTTTCTAAACAAAAGGTTCAATAAAGGAAGAAAGGGTTGAAAATACTGACAATTTGCATTGGTTTGTTTAAGCCATTTATAGTGGTTTTTACTTATGGTTTCAAGCGTTCTAATTACAACGAGGATCACTTTGCCTTGTTTACATTTACATAGTTTAGCTAATTCTCATTTTAGATCTTGATATTTATTAATATTTTTGCGTTCTTTCCTCTGAACTCTGTTACCGAAGGGGCAGGCTATATCAATGATTAAGCAAATTCTCATGTTTTTTGTTGGGAATGTTCAGGAACCTTATCAGTCCCGAAGAATTTTGAAATTGTTATTCTATTGTACCGCTTCTGGCTTATGTGTTCATATATTCTAGTGCTATATCCTAGCGACATTGTCGTGTATCTATTTATTGTATCGATGCTGTGCTAGCATACAGGCATTCAGATACAATATGCGCTAAGGTGTGCTCCCTTTCATCACACAATCGGTATATCAGTTATTTTGCAGTTTTGTCAATTTAATGTTAGACGGAAATAGTGCTCTTGGACTTCCATGAAAGTGCACTCAGTAGATCTTTTAAAATTACCCAGGGCAAACCAATGCCAGCTGTCAGTATCTCTAAATACAATATTATTAAAGTATACACAATTTAGTTTATTTCCAAATAATATAACTATCTATCTTCCAACTATTTGTTTATTTTTTCACTCCAATTCGTTAGTATTTCCGTTTCTTTCACTTCACGAAGAAGAATCTCATTACTTTCAGAAATGTATTTACATATTTAACCTTCTACTGTATTCCTGACATCTTAAACCCTAAGTAAACCTCGACCATCTACCTTTCTACTATATATCTGTATCCTCTTTATTGGAAAAAGTACCATCAAATGTAAGCATTTTCCGTATTTTCCTATCCAAACATTTAAGTTCATCTACATTCCAGTCAAGTATACCAGCAGATACAAATGATGGCTACTGCTCTGGCATTGACAGCATGGATGTTATTTCGACTGTGGTAAGTCGATTTTAAAATAACCCTTACTCTTCAGTGGTACTCAGCTGTGGCCTGCTTTTTCATTTATTTCTTTTTAATCGGATCTGCCTCAAAGATTCCTAAGTATTTGTAACCGCTCTGTCAACATTCTTTATCAGATATGTTGTTGAGATTTCCAGACCATCTGACTGGACAGGTTTACCTCTTTTCATAACAGGAATATCATATTAGGCTATGCCAAATTCCATTCGGTTGTCGTCACTAAATAATCTAACCGTATTTATCAGGGTATATAATTGGTTTTCAGTCTTTCCAAAACCCGTTATGGCCATTCATGAATAGTAAGTGGTTGACTGTAGGATGTCCTTTCCCAAGTTCATATTCTGACTTTACTTTATGTAATAGAAGTGTCACCACGATCAAACTAATAACAAAAGCCAAAGGGAAATACTATCGCCCTGGGGAATCCCTCTTCATATTTTCACTTTACCCCATACAAAACCTGCTGCATTAAACTCGGTTTCCCAGTTCTTCAAGCTATTCTTTAAAACTGTTAGAATGTTGGGGGCTATGCCGAAAATCTCCAAGCATATGTGTATCAATGAATTAGGCACCATGTGAATTGTTTTCTTATATTCTACGGACTCGATCGCACCGTTAGTTGTTCTTCGATTACAGTTTTCTCAGTATCATTTTATCGATCAGAAGCTTATCTTCGGTGGCATGTTATCCTTATTGGTAGTCTTTCTCTTTTTGAGGCAGCAAATTATATTGGTTATAAGACAATAAATACTGTCAGACTATATGATTGTGTAAAGTTTTCAAAACACTGAGAGGCATGTGATTGGTCTAAAATGTGTCAGTCCACCCGTTTGTCTTAGCTTTTATGATCATGACTGTAGTGTTATTTGTCAGCCACTTAGAAAAGCACCCTGTCGTCAAACAGCAATTCATCATTGCTGCAAGAAGTGGTTGAAGAGCCGGAAGATTTTTAAACCAGTATCTATGGGTTCCGTCAGGTCCGGCTGCATTCCAATTTGAAAGCCGTATAACTCTCTCAACGGTGACTGTTATATTCGTGTGTCGTTCTGCTCTGGAGAGTCCTCTTTATTAATAGCTTTGATCCATTCTGCATTATCTTTACGTGTTACTTCCTTTTCCCAGATGAGTTTCTCAAATGCATTAGATTAGTCAGTACCAGGTATGACGCCATTCCCTCGTTTTGAATAAAAATAATAATAATAAAAATAATAATAATGATTATTATTATTTTTATTATTATTATTATGTAGTAGTAGTAGTAGTAACTAAAACTGTGCACATAAGTTATAAGCAGTGATTGCACGATTACAATAACATGTCGTAGTCCATGAGGTCTGAGTGATCAGTATCTGTATAGTTTTAAAACTGCGCCACCGTTGTAAATCTTTTTCCTTTAATAGCATGGTCGTTTCATAGAGCTTTCTTTCTGGCAAAGACCGTTTTATTTCTCTCGATGTACAGTAGCAATTGGTCCCAGGTTCAAGAAATATCTGCCCCATTTCTAGTGGAGATCTAGTTGGTTCTTACACTCCTTGGTCTTTCCATCGAACATGCATGCCCCTTCACAACCATGTGTGTGTGTTAACAAGTGGCTTAGATATCTACATGTGTGGGTATGCACGTTTGTGGATGTAAGTATGTGAGGGGAGAGACGAAGTCGGTTTATGGGATTTTTCCTGTGATTGTTATATTTACTTTCTATACTTGTGTACAATTTGTATTACAACTTATCTGTTTGGTTAGCGTTCGTTCGTTATAGTTGTTTTTGCATTAAACGTATTTTTGTAATAGTTCGGCTGTTTTGGTTATTGTTGTACGTTGTATGGTCTCAATCTTCCTTTGGATTTCAATTTCTTCCAGTCCTTATACAAATGCTAGATATTTATAGGTACATCTCCCCTTGCTGCCTCGACATTTCTTTATTATTATTATTATTAGTAGTAGTAGTAGTAGTATTAACATTACCATTAGTAGTTGTAGTAGTAGTTACTCACTAGGAGTGTAAGCTAAGGTCATCATCAGTGATTGCTAACATACAATAACCGGTGATGTTCCCTGCAGTCTGATTGACAGCGAGCAACCCCTCAGATTTCCAGTAATCTCCACCTCTTTCGATACTTATTTTAAATGAGTTTATGTTATCACAACAGCTAGTTGCCATTTATTTCTCCCTGGAAAAGACAATTAGGCTTCTTTTGGATAAAAATAGCACTTGCCCCCTCCCATAGCCGAATACTATCCGGACCTACCAGGTGAACTATGGTTAGTGCTCCTACTCTTTGCTCTTCCCATCTCGCTTGATTCTTTTTTGTGAAGTATCAGTTGAGACTTGTGCTACTACGATGTTGTTTTTGGGGGGCGGGAGGGTAGTTTATGAGATGTATTGCAGTTCGAGTTCCCTTTGTTTCACATGATTTTGTTTTATTTCTATTGCAGCTTCCATGTGGATGGTTAGCATTCGTAGTTTATATTGTCTGAATTCTCACATTTGAAGACTTCCCATTAAGATGTAAGCTGTTTTTATCATAGCCAACCATATGTATAAGTTATGCCGTCTCTTTTATCCTTATTACACCTTTTTTAGCCGATGTGTCAAGTGCTCCTACTAATATCGCTATTGTAGTTACTTTTTACTGTTCCAGATTCCATTCAGTTTTTTTTACTTGGTAAAGTTCCGGGCATTTTCTTCAGTGTTCTCTCTCCTTTACATTCACCCTGTAGTCAAATGGGGCAAACAAATCGACAATTTGGACTATTTTCCCTTTTTTCCTCACTAGTATGACATCTGGTTTCATTTATTGGATACGTTTATCACTTTGTAGCTTAATGTTCAAGAGAATTATGTGAGTTTACTTTTTCAGTACGGTACCCGGTGTGCGTCTGTTTGTTTGAAATTCAGTGGTATGCCTAATTACCTGGTACTGCAATCCTCAGACAATATTGTATATTTTTTTATTCTTTTTTATGTAGTTTACTGCATGAACTTATTACGTGATTTACCGATTCGTCTCTTTGTACACACAGCCAACATTTTCTTTTTTTCCTGGGCGTTGTCTATTTTAGCGTGAACATCGTTAGTTCTAATTAGATATTTATGTGGAGCTGTCAGCAGCTATTTCGTTTCTCGGTTCCAGTATATAAGAGGTTTCGTTAATCTCTTTTTTGTAATCATTTTTAATTTTTCATGTAGCTTATTCTCTTTTCACTTTTCCTTTCTCGTCTCTTTTGTTTCTCGTTTAGGTGTGGGCTGTATTGTTTATTTAAACAGTGTCCCCTGCTGAGGTGATCTATTTTTCTATGCTCTGGGTTATGTATGTTTTCAATTCATGTGTACGTCTTTAACACTCTGTTCTATGTCTAGCAGTCTTATACGGTTTCTCTCATTTTCATGTAGAATCAACCAGAATAATAGCTATGAGAACATTGCATAAAGCATGGTCTTCACTTTGCTTGTAATCAGGTCAGAAAGTGTACAATCCTTTTTTATCCATCCTATATATGGTCCGGAATATATAAATGACACAGCTCAAACGTTGCGATACCTAGTACAGATTGTTACTTGAGCTTATGCCATATATTTGTGTTTTATTTTTACAGTGCTGTCCTTATTTTAGTTATAGAGTACTAGCAGCACCAGTTAGACATCGCACGATTTCTTATTTACTGTCTGACATTTTTCCTCATTATAAGAGTTGTCACCTAAATCGTTTTCTTAACAGATAGAACGAACATATAAACGTTTTAATAGACTTATTGTACCAATCCCAATATTCATATAGTAAATAGTCTCTTTTCTACGAAAGACTTATTCTCCGACTAATATCCTCTAAATAAATACGGAATAAAATATATTAGTCAACGACACGAATAAAATACTATCTATGAATTTTAAAACAATTTATTTTACAATAAATAAAACCATAATCTCTGCTGCTCAAGCTATTTTTTAATTACTTTTTATCATTTTATATTCGGCGTTCTTAAATATTTACTACCAGGACATCTGTCTTGGTGTTGCCTGAGGGAAATAGAAAAAAATAGCGAAAGAGAATTTCACTCGATCATCATAACTTCCTGCTTAGTAATAACTCGGAGAAAGACGGGGTACAATAGAAATGTGTTACCTGTGTATTTAAAGTCAACAAATAAAATAAAACATGTTTTGTCATTGCGAATTTTGAATTGTATTTTTTTCATAATACTTTAAACAAATACTTATTAATAATAGTTTGATGAAAACTAAATAATAAATAGTTGGTTTGTTATTTTAATGAAAATATAATAAAATATGTTTGTTGTGTAATGAAAATATTTTTAAACAAATAGTATTTTTTATATGTTTGTATTATATTTGTGTTTTAATATAAATGTTATGTGATTTTTTTAATATGATGTAAAATATTTTCTAATATTATTTTACAAGAAAAGATTAAAGTATGTTTTGTTTAGTATTAATTATGATAATAAAACTGCTTTTTTGATATTAGTGTCACATAATTAAACTCATTTAAAAAGCATACTATTAAATTATCAAAATAAAGAAAATTACCGAATAAATTGTATTTTTATTCGGTGCCTCCAGGGAAACTCTTTGATCTAACGGCGGAATTACAATAACTGTAATAGATTTCAACCCGTTACAGGTTCCGTTAGAGTACTTCTGAACAATAAGTTAGGATGATCGAATGAGATTACCAAATTGTTTTAATTCAAAAAAGTGAATATGAGAGTATCAGTCTAAGTTGTTTATTCTCATTCTTCTTTTGACTTGATCAATCACATTTATTAATATATGTTGTTATTTATTTAAAAAAAGGTAACTACTAAACTGAGCCATGACAGAAAAGATACAGTATCTTTTAATTACTAGAAAACAACAAAAATATATGCATTTTATGAATTGGTTTATCAATTAAAACCGAGGCCAAGGAGGACGAAAAGGCCTTTTGTGATGAAAATCCATAAACGTTAAGTCTATTTTTAAATTAAAAATATAAATAAAAAAAATATATACCGAAAAAAAAAATAGTATATACTCGGCAATTATTAAAATTGTGCACAGTTAGATACAAGGTCGAGTTTAAATGTGTGGAACATCCATTTCTAATAAAAGCGGGTGCTCCGGATTAGGATAAAGATAAGAATAACCGCAGTTTACAAACATTCTTGATGTTTTCGTATTCGTTCGAAAATATATTTTAAATGCTCAAATTACAAATATTGTTTAATAAAGTATTCAATGCTGAAGTTTATCGAAAAACATATTTATTTCTTCTAAAAATAAAATCCTTGTAGACTAAGACAATGGTTATCTTGTGTGAGTGTGTTATTGTTTGATGAAAGAACATGGTAAATAGGTTATATCGAACTTTTTGTTAAAATAAAGTAACCAATGCATGAGTTAACTTATGAAATCTATCTTACCGCATACGCATGCTAAAATATTAAATAGTGAATAAGCGAATACAATTTACTTACGATGAACCGTTAAACAGTGATAGAAAGGACGTAAGGCTAAGTTGCCATTGGGACTGACCTTATATACTATTTGAAATATTCGTTAATGTATTCCGGATAGCCAGAATGTGAAGAAATATAATCGGAATAGTCAGAATTTATTGTGAAAATCTGAATAAATAATTAATGTAATTAGTTTTACATTAAGCATCGTAGAGAGTAAAACTGTTTGATAAAGGTTATTAGCAGACCTGAATAGTGTACTGAAAATGTCGTGCAGACTATGTGTTACGGTCAGTGTATTTGTCATTGAATCTAATAGTCAGGTTAGGGTTAGGGAGTACAGACAGGCCGCGTGCTGATGTGTAATTGAAATAAAAAAGAACTTATATATATATATATATATATATATATATATATATTAAAATACTTGAATGTAGTATAGTGTGTAGGCAATACTAAAAGTATGAAAATTAAATAAATGCGGTGTTTAAATTGTATGTATCCTATGAATAAACTAATCGGGTGTATTCGAGAAACGTGGGAGTAAATGAGTCTAAGAGAGTGTAATTGCCTGCCACATTCTTTGTAGAATACGTATTTGGGAGAAACAGCTAGTTATAATAGATGTAATAAGATTAGTAAGAGAAGAAATGTTCGTATATTTTTCTAAAAACACGCCTAAAAAAGTCATGTGTGTGGTTACTGGAATACTAGAATATGAGGCATTTTGTTTCCAGTCAATATGAGGTAAATTGGCAATGGAAAACCGAATTTACTTTATTATAGAGACGTATGTGGAAGGTAGTAATGCTAAACGAAAAGACAAACGTATTATCACATATACGTGTTTGATCGAACAAAACAGCAATAATATGTCGGTTATAATGTAGCAGTCGAAAACACTAATATTTATTTCCTCTGGTGCAAGGCAGCTATGCTAAGCGGTTTTACGACATTAAGACCAATCAAACACTATTAAGCATATTTATTTCAAATGAGACTTAGACGCTCCAGAGCGCTTCCGGCACTAACGTAGAAATACGCTTTTCTGGTGCTTCTTTCAACTAGAGGGCCGAGAAAGCCTATTTTCCACTGTAACACATACAGCTAAAAGAAATGCGGCATCCGTCTTTTATTAGTATTACTACTTTCATCGTTACGTTATCTTAACTTTAGCAAATCTCCTTTAAACGCTGCAGGTCAGATACATAAATCCATATCGATGTTGTTTATAAAATGGCAGTGGTTTACTTTCGTTTGACGACTACTTTTTTACAAATTTTTATAGGAGTTTGTCTTACAGTTAACACGAATATGGGCTTTTATAATATCGCGTCAAGAAAATATGTCATCATCGGTGACCAATATATCAAGTCACTCTTGCTGAATCTAAAGACGCGATGAGCAAGATGACACTTCCCACTTAAAAGATGTAAGATGTTCAAGCGAGACTGTTCGCAGAAGAGACCATTGTAATTATAACACGAACACTAAGTCGTCCATCATGCGTTCTATCTACACCATACGAGTTATCCGAACGTCACCCATTCTGTAACTTCCACCCGCACCCACCTGCGTTTTTACATAACGATTATGTCTGGTTGCTGATGGTATTTTATCGTTTAGCATTCTTGGATGAAGAACAAAGAGTTATTCAGCCATGTGGAATTGAAATGAATTAGTTTATAACCCGAGGTGCTAGAAAATAGACGGCGAACATATGGGTCCCGGATAGAAAGTAAATTATTTTCAGGACTCCAATTTTGATTTGGCTCCCAGTCAACAATGTCTATCGACCTGCGTATGTTAACCATCACGTGGTCGTTTTTCTTATTAACTGACAAGCACATGATATATCACACACACACACCCCACCCCCACCATGAACACACACACACACACACACACACACACACACATATATATATATATATATATATATATACTAGCAAATATATGTTCCTTCCGGTCGCGTATTATTGCTAGAATGAGAGAATCGAATCATGGGTAACAAACATATACTACACTGACATCTGAAGGACGAGTTAATGACAGTTGATGATATCGTGATTAACGAACACTAAAAAGAATTAATGCCTGAGGATATCACGCCCTTAGAACATATACAATACTACCCCTTTACTCGTAATAGGAGAAGGTAATACTAGGATGATGTTATCATAGGAAATGAACATATATTATATCGTCCCTTACCACGAGATGAGGTAATGTGTTATTGGAATGTATCATGAAAAATGATAATATACTACATTATCCCTCAAAGAATTAATGTAAGACTGGAATACTTAATTCATCCTCTTCCAGAAAAGAGAAGATTACACCTGGGAAAATGATATCATGATGAGGGAACATATACTACACTACCACCGAGGAGAAGGTAATTCCGCATGGAACGGTATCATGACAACAGAAGGTATACTATATTATCTCTCAAAAATAAAAGAAATAAACAAGGAAAGCTAATATCCGCGATTATTGTATCATTGCAAAAGTAGAAACACTACACAAGCCACCAATCGACTCCAAAAATTCAAGATGATCTTATGACAACAGAATAGATACTCCATTGCCTCTTCCCCTAAAGAAGGATGCACTATTTTGGAGGATTACCCGATTCACTTTGAAAAGGTGAAGTACTTACTGGGAGGGCATTTTCACGACAATATAACTTATGCTATACTACCCACCTGATCAAAAGGTTATACAATATACGATTACATCACATATTTTTTATTCATTGAACAATTACTAGCTGTAACAAAAAAGTGTTATTGTTCTTTCGCCCGTTTGCGAAGATCTAAATGCATTGTACTTTTCTTTGTAGCAAATAACACATTCAAAGTCGAGAATGTTGTTCAACATCCCGTCGACATCAGGCATTTACCTATCGAAGAAACTATTAAGTATTCATCAGAACATGTTATAATGCAAATTCCAAATATATATTAGAGAATATTCATTGATTAGAAACTGCCTAAAACTAAATATAACAATTACAAATGCCTTCAATTGTTGTGCGTGTTTGTAAAGTATTACGTATACGGTAGGTATTACAAAATGTTATGTTGTATCACGGAATCAATTTAGCATAACTCGTTTTGATCCTAATATAGCTGTAGTAGGTAAACACATGTTCTCATTAATATATATATATATAGGAATATAGTTGAATATAGGTTTGAAATATAACTCGTGTTCCGGGGTTCGAGTCCGACGACCGGTGTTAATAATACTTCTCTACACTTACGATCTCCGTAAAGGATGAAACGTATACGTATCTAGATATAGCCAACTACTTTTAATTATATATATATATATATATATATATATATATATATGAAATAAAAAATGGCACAGTGGAAGACCCATAATATCAACATTTCGCCCGATGTGATGTGGGCTTTTTCAAGAGCGGATGAAAAGTGTGCTAAAATGATAAAAGACGGGAAGGTCATATAATTGTGGAATATATATAGTGGTAGGGGTTTAATGGAGGGAAATATATATATATATATATATGTATATATATATATATATATTAGCACACTTTTCATCAGCTCTTGTAAAAGATCACATCACATCTGGCAAAACGTTGAGCTTATGTGTCTTCCACTGTTCCATTTTTAATTTCATCCCGTCGGATTGTTTTATCATTTTATCTACCCATATATATATATATATATATATATATATATATATATATAATGTGTACATGATTGTTGCAGTGAATGTCTTGTTCAACAAAACGAGCGAATAGGCGCTGAAAAGTTCAAAGTATTAAAAGCGATACATGATTCCGATATTGCACGTTTAGACGCCGAAAGTGACATTTTAAACATCGGAACACATGTCCCTTGTAAACGTAGCCAGTATATACATGCTGCATAACGCGGACAATACACCCTAGTAACTGAATAACCCACATCTCAGCCACTTTCTTGGGCCTTTATATTCATATATCCTTTTTTTTTTAACTCTACACCTCCAAAGGTAATTCATCAGCATTTATTCCTCACACTCCACTCTTCATCTTCCTATCGTCTCATCCCCCATACACCATTTCCTCAGCCACGGTGCCCTCAATATTGTACCATATCCAGTTACAATTAATCACTCGATACACACCTTAGAGCTAACAGTTTTTCCTCATTTAGTTTGGCGCCATATCAGGATGTTTTGAACACTCCACTGGAAGCAACGGCTAATCAAAATCAGTTGTGTATAATTTAGTAATGGCATCTACTATGAATCGTTATCCCGCCTCTGAATAGTTTACATCACAAAACGATGACTTCATAAATAGTTAACGTGATGAAGCAACACAGACAGAAGGCAAAATCCACATTTTTATAGCAGTATATGTATAGATATAATATATTTATATATATATATATATATATATATATATATATATATATGTATATATATATAAGAAAACAATTAAGAATTTCAAATTAATATTTGTTGGTTAAAATTCAGATTATACTTTTTAATTTATATTCTTCAAGAGGGTAGAATACTTATGATAGTTAATATTATATGTAACTAGCGGGGCTACCCGGCGTTGCTCGGAGTCATGAAAACATATAATTGAAGAGAAATCTCGTGTGTAACATGTTTATATTCAAACTTCTATTTCCCCCTTCCTCTATAGCCGTCTCTTTATCTTTCTACATTTCTCTTACCTGGTCGCCCCATTTAACCGCTACTTTTTAATTTTGCCTTTTGCAAAAAGTACCACCTCTATCTGCGCTTCCTATGTAGGTACTTATCTCCGCTCCGGTATTCATACTATATACGTATGTATCGCTACCGTGGTGCGAAAACTATATACGTACCTATCGTCGCCCCAGTGCACATATTATATACGTACCTATTGCCGCCCAGGTGCATATACTATATAAATACCTATTGCAGCCCCGGTATGCATGCTATATACGTACCTATAGCTGCCCCAGTGCTATGCTACATATGTACCTATCGCAGCCCCGATGCGAATGCGAAATACGTACCTATCACCGGCCCAGTGTGAATACTATACCGCAGAAGCCTCATGGTCCTATACCGAAGAAGAACCCCACCCCGTGTTGCTATACCGCAGAAGCCTCGTGATTCTATACTGCAGAAGCACCCCCCCTTGGTGCCATACCGCAGAAGCACCCCCTGGTGCCATACCGCAGAAGAATCCCCTGGGTGCCATACCACAGAAGCAGCCCCCTGGTTCCATACTGCAGAAGCCTAAGGTTCCTATACTGCAAAAACACCCCCCTAAGTGCCATACAACAGAAGCACCCCTCTCCCCCGTTGCTTTACCGAGGAAGTAAACCCCGGTTGCTATACTGCAGAAGCCTTGTGGTCCTATACTGCAGAAGCACCCCCCACCAGTTGCTATACCGCAGAAGCCTTGTGGTCCTATACCGCAGAATCACCCCAACCTTGGTTGCTATACTACAGAAGTTTTAGGCTCCTATACCGCAGAAGAACCCCCCCGGTTGCTATACCGCAGAAGCCTTAAGGTTCTATATTGCAGAACCACCACCCGGTTGCTATACCACAGAAGTACCCCTTAGCTGCTATACTGCAGAAGCACCCCCCCGGTTTCTATACCGAAGAAGCACCCCCCGAGCGCCATACTGCAGAAGCACCCCCCATGTGCCATACCGCACAAACCTCAGGTTCCTATATTGCAGAAGCCCCCCACCGGTATCTATACTGCAGAAACACCCCCCGAGCGCTATACCGCAGAAACACCCCCCAGGTGCCATACCTTACAAACCTCAAGTTCTTATACCGCAGAAGCCCCCCCCCCCCGGTTTCTATACTGCAGAAGCCCCTTCTCCCCCCAGCTGCCATACCGCAGAGGCCTCAAGTTCCTATACCGCAGAAGCACTCCCCTGGTGCCATACTACAGAAGCCTCAGGCTCCTATACCGCAGAAGCACTCGCCAGGTACCGGACCGCAGAAGCTACTACTGAAATAACTTTTACTGACCCCCTCTCCTTTTCATCTGCAAAATAGTCCAAAGGGGAACAAAGATCGTGTTAAAATATTTCCAAAGCTATCATATCAGTAGCTCTATCTAGGATATTGAGCACTTTTCTCCCAGACAACGCCGAGTACTTCGAAAACCAAGGAGGTTTCCTGAGCACAACTGAAATCACACTTATCGATCCCCCTATCCTTTTCAGCGTAGAGGCTGTTAAAATATTATCCAAACCTATCACTACAGTAGCTATATCTAGGATATTGAGCACTTTTCTCCCGGACTACGTGAGTAGTTTTAAAATCAAGGAGGCCTCCTGAGCACTACTGAAATCACTCTTATCGATTCATCTATCCTTTTCAACGTAGATGCTGTTAAAATATTATCCAAACTTATCACTACAGTAGCTCTATCTAGGACATTGAGCACTTTTCTACCGGACAACGCCGAGTACTTTGAAAATCAAGAAGGCCTCCTGAACACTACTGATATCACTTAGGTATCCTCCCTCCTTTTCATCTGCAAAATAGTCCGAAGGGGTACGAAGATGGCGTTAAAATATTATCCATAACTATTACTACAGTAGCTCTATCTAGGATATGGAGCACTTTTCTCCCAGACAACGCCGAGTAATTTGAAAATCAAGGAGGCCTCCTGAGCACTACTGAAATCACTCTTATGGATTTCCCCATCCTTTTCAGCGTAGATGCTGTTAAAATATTATCCAAACCTATCACTGCAGTAGCTTTATCTGGAACATTCAGCACTTTTCTCCCAGATAACACCGAGTACTTTGCAAACCAATGACGCCTCCTGAGCACTACTGAAATCACTTAGGTATTCCCCATTCTTTTTCATCTGCAAAATAGTCCAAAGGGGAACGAAGATGGCGTTAACATATTTTCCAAACTTATCACTACAGTAGCTCTATCTAGGATATTGAGCACTTTTCTCCCGGAGAACGCCGAGTAATTTTAAAATCAAGGTGGCCTCCTGAGCACTACTGAAATAACTCTTATCCATTCCCCCATCCTTTTCAGCGTAGATGCTGTTAAAATAGTATCAAAACCTATCACTACAGTAGCTCTATCTAGGACATTGAGCACTTTTCTCCCGGACAACGCCGAGTAATTTGAAAATATATGAGGCCTCCTGAGCACTACTGAAATAACTTAGGTGTCCTCTCTCCTTCTGATTTGCCAAATAGTCTAAAAGGGAACGAAGATGGCGTTAGAATATTTTAAAAACCTATCACTACAGTAGCTCTATCTAGGATATTGAGCACTTTTCCCCCGGACAATGCCAAGTACTTTTAAAATCAAGGAGGCATCCTGACCACTAATGAAATCACTTAGATATCCTCCACCTCCTCTAAATTTGTCCTGAGGCGCTCAAACCGGCGAATGCCGACATTCCCCAAATTTGGTGTGAGGCGCCCCACCGGCGAATGCAACCCCCACCCTAATTTAGCCTGAAATGAGCAGGTAATGCCTGGAAGGAGTATATCATGACAACAGAACGGCCACAGTGAGGAAGGGAGGGTGAAGGAATATTAGCGTCTATTTATAACTAGCGGGGCTACCCGGCGTTGCTCGGGGTCATAAAAACATATAATTGAAGAAAAATCGCGTGTGTAACATCTTTATATTAAAACTTCTATTTCTGTCCCTCTCTCTATAACCGTCTCTTTATCTTTCTACTTTTCTCTTCCCTCGTGGCCCCATTTTACCGCTACTTTCTAATTTTGCCTTTTGCGAAAGCTGTTTCTTCCCCACAATTTCATCCTACGTTTCCCAGGGCAATAGTATGACTTATTTCTATAAAAAAGTACGACCTCTGTCTGCGCCTTCTATATCGGTACTTATATCCGCCCCGGTGTTCATACTATATACGTATCTATTGCCACCCCGGTGCGCATACTATATACGTACCTATCGCTGCCTCAGTGAACATAATATATACATACCTTTCGCAACCCCGATGCAGATACTATATAAGTACCTATCGCCGCCCTGGGTGCAGATACAATATAAGTACCTATCGCCACCACGGTGCGAATGCTAAATACGTACCTATCCCCGCCCCGGTGGAAATGCTAAATACGTACTTATTGCCACCCCGGTGCGAATGCTAAATATGTAGCTATTCCGCCCCAGTGTGCATACTGCATAAGTACCTATCACTGCCCCAACGCAAATACTAAAAATGTACATATCGCTGCCCTGGTGCGAATGCTAAATACGTACCTATTGCTGCCCCAGTGCGAATGCTAAATACGTACCTTTCGCCGCCCTGGTGCCCGTTATATATATGTACCTATCGCCGCCCCGCTGCACATGCTAAATACATACCTATAACCGGCCCGGTGCACATGCTATATACGTACTTTTTGCCGCCCATGTGCACGTGCAATATACGTACCTATCGCCACCCCTGAATGCTAAATACGTACCTATCGCCACCCCGGTGTGAATGCTTAATAGGTACCTATCGCCACCCCGGTGCGAATGCTAAATACATACCTATCGCCGCCCTGTTGCGCATGCTATATACGTACCTATCACCGCCCCCCTGTGCGTGCTATATACGTACCGATCGCCGCCCCGGAGCGCATTCTAAATACATACCTATCACCGGCCCGGTGCACATGCTGTATACGTACTTATTGCCGTCCATGTGCACATGCTATATACGTACCTATCGACGACCCAGTGTGCATACTACATATGTACATGTTGCTGCCTCAGTGCGAATACTAAATATGTACATATCGCCGCCCCGGTGCGAATGCTAAATACGTACCTATCGCCACCCCGGTGTGAATACTAAATACGTACCTATCGGCACCCCTATGCACTACTATATACGTACCTATTGCCACTCCAGTGCACATACTATGTATATACCTATCGCCGGCCCGGTGCGCATACTATATTCGTACCTATCGCTACCCTAGTGCGCATACTATATTTTTTTGGCACCACCCAAGAAAAAAATTTTTTTATCCTCCCACATACTTAGAAATATTTTTAAATTAAAAGAAAAACAAAATTTAACCCCCCTCGAAAGAAATTTTTTTTTTACCCTTCCCCATACATAGAAATATTTTCAGTTAAAGAAAGAAAAAAAAAATTCCGAGGTGCCTCGGTCATATCAAAGAACCATACTGTAGAAGCCTCCGGGTCCTATATTGTAGAAGCACCCCTGGTGCTGGGTCCTATACTGTAGAAGAACCCCTGGCTGCTATACTGCAGAGCACCCATGGTCCCTATTGTTCATAGGCCTCCGGGTCCTATATTGTAGAAGCACCCCCGGTACTGGGTCCTATATTGTAGAAACACCCCTGGTACCTATACTGGAGAACCACCTCTAGTCCCTATACTGGAGAAGCACCCATTGTCCCTATTCTGCAGAAGCCTCCGGGTCCTAAATTAAGAAGCACCCCTGGTGCTGGGTCCTATATTGTAGAAGCACCCCTGGTCCCTATACTGGAGAAGCACTTATATTTCTAGGGACCGTTATACTTTAGAAGCACCAACATTCCTGGGGGGACCGTCATACTTTAGAAGCATCAACATTTGTGGGGACCGTTATTCTGTAGAAGCACCAATATTTCTAGGGATCGTTATACTTTAGAAACACCAACGTTCCTGGAGAGGGACCGTTATACTTTAGAAGCACCAATATTTCTAGGGACCGTTATACTTTAGAAGCACCAACATTCCCGTTGACCGTAATACTTTAGAAGCATCAACATTCCTGGGGACTATTATACTTTAGAAGCAACAGTCCTGTGAGACCGTTATACTTTAGAAGCACCAATATTTCTAGGGACCGTTATACTTCAGAAGCACCTACATTACTTTGCAAATCAAGTAGGCCTCCTGAGAACTACTGACATCACTCTTACCGGTTGCCTTCCTATGTTGTTATTGATGCATCCGGACAGAAGTTATGGGATGACCTGATACAACCGGACACAATTTAGGGCAAGACGGGTACATCCGGCAAGGGATTATGGAGCATGTTTAGTGAGTCAGCATTTTTATAAAGTTATTACATAAATACATTGGATAATTTCCAAATTACTACTGATTAACGTTGAAAAAATGGATATGTATCATGGATATGTATCATGTATCATGTATATGTATCATGTGTATGTATCATGTATATGTATCATGGATATGTATCATGTATAGGTATATATATATCATGTATCGTGGATATGTATATGTATCATGTATCATGGATATGTATCATGTATTATGGATATGTATCATGTATCATGGATATGTATCATGTATCATGGGCATGTATCATGGATATGTATCATGTATCATGGATATGTATCATGGATATGTATCATGGGTATGTATCATGTATCATAGGTATGTATCATGTATCATAGGTATGTATCATGTATACTGTATCATAGATATGTGTTATGTATCATAGATATGAATCATGTATCATGTATATGTATATGTATCATGGGTATGTATCATGGATATATATCATAGATGTGTATCATCTCTCCTTGATATGTATCAGGGGTATGTATCATGTATATGTATCATGGGTGTGAATCATGTATCATGGATATGTATATGTATCATGGATATATATATGTTTCATGGATATGTTTCATGGATATGTATCATGTATATGTATTATGTATCATACATATGTATCATGTATCATAGATATGTGTTATGTATCATAGATATGTATCATGTATGATGGATATGTATCATGGATATGTATATGTATCATGGATATGCATCATGGATATGTATCTTGTGTATGTATCATGTATCTTGGATATGTATGATGTATCATGGATATGTATCATAGATATGTATCATGTATATGTATAATGCATCATATATATGTATCATGTACCATATATCATATACATGTATCATGTATCATAGATATGTATCATGTATCATTTATATGTATCATGTATCATAGATATGTATCATCTATCATGGATCATGGATATGTATCATGTATCATATATATTTATCATGTATCGTATTTTATTCTTCAGCATTTTCAATCCTCTCATCGTATTCTTCAGCATTTTCAATCCGCTCATGATATTCTTCACCATTTTCAATCCCATCATAGTATTCTTCATCATGTTCAATCTTCTCATGATGTTCTTCATCATTTTCAATCCCTTCATGATGTTCTTCATCATTTTCAATCCTCTCATGATGTTCTTAATCATTTTACATCCTCTTATTATGTTCTTCATAATTTTCAATCCTCTCATGATGTTCTTCATCATTTTCAATCCTCTCATTATATTCTTAACTATTTTCAATCCCATCATTTTATTCTTCAGTATTTTCAATCCTCTCATCGTATTCTTTATCATTTTCAACCCGCTCATGATATTCTTCATCATTTTCAATCCCATCATTGTATTCTTCATCATTTTCAATCCCATCATAATATTCTTCATCATTTTCAATCCTCTCATGGTATTCTTCATAATTTTCAATCCTCTCATGATATTCTTTTTCATTTTTCAATCCTCTCATGATATTCTTCATCATTTTCAATCCTCTCATGGTATTCTTCATCATTTTCAATCCTCTCATGGTATTCTTCATCATTTTCAATCCCCTCATGGTATTTTTCATCATTTTCAATCCCCTCATGATATTTTTCATCATTTTCAATCCCCTCATGATATTTTTCATCATTTTCAATCCTCTCATTGTATTTTTAATCATTTTCAATCCTCTCATGGTATTTTTAATCATTTTCACTCCTCTCATGATATTTTTCATCATTTTCAATCCTCTCATGATGTTCTTCATTATTTTCAATCTCCTCATGGTATTCTTCAGCATTTTCAATCCTCTCATAATATTCTACATCATATTCAATCCTCTCATTATATTCTGCTGCATTATCAATCCTCTCATTGTATTCTGCTGCATTACCAATCCTCTCATTGTATTCTTCATCATTTTCAACCCCCTCATGATATTCTTCATCATTTTCAATCCTCTCGTGATGTTCTTAATCTTTTTCAATCCTCTCATGATGGTCTTCATCATTTACAATCCTCTCATAGTGTTCTTTATCATTTTCAATCCTCTCATGATGTTCTTCATCATTTACAATCCCCTCATGGTATTCTTTATCATTTTCAATCCACTCATGATATTCTTTATCATATTCAATCCTCTCAACCTATTATTCATTATTTCCAATCACTTCATGATATTCTTCATCATTTTTAATCACCTTGTGATATTATTAATAAATTTCAATCCTCACATGGTATTCTTCATCATTTTAAATCCCTGTGGTATTCTGCATGATTTTCAATCCCCTCATTGTATTCTTCATCATTTTCAATCCTCTCATGGTATTCTTTATCATTTTCAATCCTCTCATGGTATTCTTCATTATTTTCAATCATCTAATAATATTCTTCATCATTTTCAATCCTCTCATGATTTTCTTCATCATTTTCAATCCCCTCATGGTATTCTTC
This sequence comes from Sepiola atlantica, assembly GCA_963556195.1. Classification (NCBI taxonomy): domain Eukaryota; kingdom Metazoa; phylum Mollusca; class Cephalopoda; order Sepiida; family Sepiolidae; genus Sepiola; species Sepiola atlantica. Next base: position 54,957,138 of record OY744526.1, on the reverse strand, counting down.
AGCATTTTCAATCCTCTCATGATATTCTTCATCATGTTCAATCCTCTCATGGTATTCTTCAGCATTTTCTATCCTCTCATTGTATTCTTCATCATTTTCAACCCCCTCATGATATTCTTCATCATTTTCAATCCTCTCATTTTATTCTTCAGCATTTTCAATCCTCTCATCGTATTCTTCATCATGTTCAACCCGCTCATGATATTCTTCATCATTTTCAATCTCATCATGGTATTCTTCATCATTTTCAATCTCATCATGGTATTCTTCATCATTTTCAATCTTCTCATGGTATTCTTCATACTTTTCAATCCTCTCATGATATTCTTCATCATTTTCAATCCTCTCATGATATTCTTCATCATTTTCAATCCTCTCATGATATTCTTCATCATTTTCAATCCTCTCATGATATTCTTCATCATGTTCAATCCTCTCATGGTATTCTTCAGCATTTTCTATCCTCTCATTGTATTCTTCATCATTTTCAACCCCCTCATGATATTCTTCATCATTTTCAATCCTCTCATTTTATTCTTCAGCATTTTCAATCCTCTCATCGTATTCTTCATCATGTTCAACCCGCTCATGATATTCTTCATCATTTTCAATCTCATCATGGTATTCTTCATCATTTTCAATCTCATCATGGTATTCTTCATCATTTTCAATCCTCTCATGGTATTCTTCATAATTTTCAATCCTCTCATGATATTCTTCATCATTTTCAATCCTCTCATGATATTCTTCATCATTTTCAATCCTCTCATGATATTCTTCATCATTTTCAATCCTCTCATGATATTCTTCATCATTTTCAATCCTCTCATCGTATTCTTCACCATTTTCAATCCTCTCATGATGTTCTTCATCATTTTCAATCCCCTCATGGTATTCTTCAGCATTTTCAATCCTCTCATAATATTCTACATCATATTCAATCCTCTCATGGTATTCTGCTTCATTATCAATCCTCTCATTCTATTCTTCATCATTTCCAACCCCTACATGATATTCTTCATCATTTTCAATCCTCTCATGATGTTCTTAATTTGTTTCAATCCTCTCATGATGTTCTTCATCATTTTTAATCCTCTAATGGTATTCTTCATCATTTTCAATCCCCTCATGGTATTCTTCATGATATTCTCATCATTTACAATCCCCTCATGATATTCTTTATCATTTTCAATCCACTCATGATATTCTTCATCATTTTCAATCTATTCAACCTATTATTCATCATTTTCAATCACTTCATGATATTCTTCATCATTTTTAATCCCCTTGTGAAATTATTAATCAATTTCAATCCTCACATGGTATTCTTTATCATTTTCAATCCCCTCATGATATTCTATCATTTTCAATCCCATCATAGTTTTTTTCCTCATTTTCAATCGCCAAGTACAAGGAGGCCTCTAGAGCTATACTAAAATAACTCTCGCTTATTTCCCTCCCTTTTTCTCAGGGCAATAGTCCGAATAAAAATGCAAAAAAACAATAATAACGTGACGATAGCATAAAATAATATCCGAACCTATCACTATGACGTCATGTACCTATCTATGTGACGTCATGTGCACAAGATAACATTAAAAATCGTGATCACATTAAACGAAAAAATGGCTATTTGACCCCTTAAAAATGAATCTTTTTTTTTAATTTTTCGATATTATTTTCTCGATGTTATGCCGGTTGAAATAATACCTAATTCGGAGGTGTTTGTATAGTATTTTAAAAGACTTAGCGTTACATACATATCACAGAGTTTTGCCTTATATATATTGAGATTAAGAAAGAAGGTTAGTAAGGGTGGGAGTGAGAGGGAAAGAAAAAAAGAAAAGAAGAAAGGGTTGTGAGTGAATTTCTTCCATGCCACTCTCTGACGTCATTTCTGGTTCATCGTGACTTTGCATTATTTTTCAAATTATACGTGATAGCATTGATTTATTCTTAAATTAGTACTAAACAACGTTGAAAAATGGAGTAAAAAGCAACCCCCATTGAAGAAAAGTGCTCAGTCGACCCCGGAAGAGTCAATTTTTTTTTCTGGTTCTGAGATATTACACCAGCCATGGCTGGCCGGTTGGAATGGTGTCAACTGTGTGATCGTTTGTTGGGTACCCTCGGAGGAGAAGCTTTACATACATACATACATACATACATACATACATACATACATACATACATACATACATATCTACATACAGAGAGGTGGGATTTATATAATAGACTAGCGGGGCTACCCGGGTTTGCTCGGGGTCATAAAAACATATAATTGAAGAGAAATCGCGTGTGTAACATCTTTATATTCAAACTTCTTTATCTTTATCTTTCTACCTTTCTCTTCCCTGGTCGCACTATTTCACCGTTACTTTCTAATTTTGCCTTTTGTGAAAGCTGCTTCTACCCCACCATTTCTCCTACGTTGCCCAGGGAAATAGTATGACATATTTGTATAAAAAGTACCACCTCTATCTGCACTTTCTATATAGGCACTTATCTCCGCTCCGGAATTAATACTATATACGTACGTATCGCCACCGTGGTGTGCAGACTATATATGTACCTATCGCCGCCCCAGTGCACATACTATATACGTACCTATTGCCGCCACGGTGCATATAGTATATACGTACCTATTGCCGCCCCGGTATGCATGCTATATACGTACCTATTGCCGGCCCAGTATGCATGCTATATACGTACCTATCGCTGCCCCGGTGTGAATGCTACATACGTACCTATCACTGCCCTGGTGCAATGCTACATTTGTACCTACTGCAGCCCCGGTGCAAATGCAAAATACGTACCTATCACTGGCCCACTGTGAATACTATACCGCAGAAGGCTTGTGGTCATATACCACAGAAGCACCTCACCCCTGGTTGCTATACCGCAAAAGCCTCATGATTCTATACCGCAGAAGCACCCGCCCTGGGTGCCATACCACAGAAGCAGCCCCCTGGTGCCATACTGCAGAAGCCTCAGGTCCCTATACTGCAAAAACACCCCTCATGTACCATACCACAGAAGCACCCCCCCCGTTGCTATAACAAAGAAGCACCCTCCGGTTGCTATACTGCAGAAGCCTCGTGGTCCTATACTGCAGAAGCACCCCCCACCTATTGCTAAACCGCAGAAGCCTTGTGGTCCTATACCGCAGAATCACCCCACCCCGATTTCAATACCGCAGGAGCCTCGTGGTCCTATACCGCAGAAGCACCCCACCCTTAGTTGCTATACTGCAGAAGCCTTGTGGTTCTATACCGTAGAAGCATCATCCCTGGGTGCCATACCGCAGAAGAACCCCCCCCCCTCCCCCGGGTGTCATACTGCAGAAGCACCCCCCCCGGGTGCCATACTATAGAAGCACACTCCTATACCGCAGAAGAACCCCCTGAGTGCAATACCGCAGAAGCCTCAGGTCCTATACCGCTAAAGCAACCCCCAGGTTGCTATACTGAGAAGCCTCATGGTTCCCTATTGCAGAACCACACTTTGGTTGATATACCACAGAAGTAGCCCCCTGGTTTCTATACTGCAGAAGCAGCCCCCTGGTTTCTATACCACAGAAGCACCCCCCGGGTGCCATACCGCAGAAGCACCCCCCAGGTGCCATAGTGTAGAAACCGCAGGTTCCTATACCGCAAAAGCACCCCCCCCCGGTTTCTATACCGCAAAAGCACCCCAAGCTGCCATACCGCAGAAGCCTCATGTTCTTATACTGCAGAAGAACTCCCCGGGTGCAATACCGCAGAAGTCACTCTTACTGCCCTCCTCTTTTTCATCTGCAAAATAGATGCTGTTCAAATATTATCAAAACCTATCACTAGAGTAGCTCTATCAAGGACATTGCGCGCTTTTCTCCCGGACGACGCCGAGTACTTTGAAAATCAAGGAGGCTTCTTGAGCACTACTGAAATCCCTTAGGTATCCTCCCTCCTTTTCATCTGCAAAATAGTCCAAAGGGGAACGAAGATGGCGTTAAAATATTTTCAAAACCTATCACTACAGTAGCTAAATCTAGGATATTGAGCACTTTTCTCCCGGACCACGCCAAGTACTTTACAAATCAATGACGCCTCCTGAGCACTACTGAAATCACTTATATCGATTACCCCATTTTTTTCAGCGTAGATGCTGTTAAAATATTATCCAAACCTATCACTACAGTAGCTCTATCTATGATATTGAGCACTTTTCTCCCGGACAACGCCGAGTAATTTTAAAATCAAGGAGGCCTGCTGAGCACTACTGAAATCACTCTTATGGATTTCCCCATCCTTTTCAGCGTAGATGCTGTTAAAATATTATCCAAACCTATCACTACAGTAGCTCTATCTAGGACATTGAGCAATTTTCTCCCGGACAACGCCGAGTACTTTGAAAATCAAAGAGGCCTCCTGAGCACTACTGAAACTACTTTGGTATTCTCTCTCCTTCTGATCTGTCAAATAGTCCAAAGTGGAACGAAGATGGCGTTAAAATATTTTCAAAACCTATCACTACAGTTACTCTATCTAGGACATTGAGCACTTTTCTCTCGACAACGCCGAGTACTTTGATAATCAAGGTAGCCTCCGTAGCCCTACTTAAATCACTCTTATCTATTCCCCCATCCTTTTCTGCGTAGATGCTGTTAAAATATTATCCAAACCTATCACTACAGTAGCTCTATCAAGGACATTGCGCGCTTTTCTCCCGGACGCCGCCGAGTACTTTGAAAATCACGGATGCCTCCTGAGGACTACTGAAATCACTTAGGTATACTCTCTCCTTCTGGTCTGCTAAATAGTCCAAAGGGGAACGAAGATGGCGTTAAAATATTTTCAAAACCTATCACTACAGTAGCTCTATTTAGGATATTGAGCACTGTACTCTCGGACAACGCCGAGTACTTTGAAAATCAAGGAGGCCTCCTGAGCACTACTGAAATCACTCTTATCTATGATCCCATCCTTTTCAGTGTAGATGCTGTTAAAATATTATCCAAACCTGTCACTACAGTAGCTCTATCTAGGGCATTGATCACTTTTTTCCCGGACAACGCTAAGTACTTTAAAAAGCAAAGAAGGCCTCCTGAGCACTACTGAAATCACTTTAGTATCCTCCCTCCTTTTAATCTGCAAAATAGTCCAAAGGGAAACGAAGATGGCGTTAAAATATTTTCAAAACCTATCACTACAGTAGCTCTATCTAGGATATTGAGCACTTTTCTCCAGGACAACGCCGAGTACTTTGAAAATCATGAAGGCCTCCTGAGCACTACTGAAATTACGTAGGTATCCTCCCTCTTTTTCATCTGCAAAATAGTCCAAAGGGGAACGAAGATGGCGTTAAAATATTTTCCAAACCTATCACTAGAATAGTTCTATCTAGGACATTGAGCACTTTTCTCCCGGACAACGCCGAGTACTTTAAAAATCAAGGAGGCCTCCTGAGCACTACTGAAATAACTTAGGTATCCTCCCTCCTTTTCATCTGCAAAATAGTCTAAAGGGGAACGAAGATGGCGTTAAAATATTTTCAAAACCTATCACTACAGTAGCTCTATCTAGGATATTCAGCAGTTTTCTCCCAGACAACGCCGAGTATTTAAAAAATCAAGGAGGCTTCTGGAGCACTAATGAAATCACTCTAACCGATCCCCCCCCCCGCTTTTCATCTGCAAAATAGTCCAAAAAGAAACGTAGATGCTGTTATTCGGTATTCCTCGGTAGGGGCGCCTCAGGCAGTAAGCAATAAACTTACTCCTCCCCAAAGAGGGGAGGCAAAGCCTGGGAGTGTGGGCCTTCTAGAACTGCACATGACAAACCCATAGACCGGCGGAATGAAGCCCCGAAGGCCAAGACGATACCAGTTTATGGGGTGCAGTATCCATCGAAACAGATACTACACTTTGATCTTAGCCAAAAGAAGTGAATTAATGTAATTTTCGGTTTAAAAAAAATGGCGTGTAAAAGCTATGTTGAATTAGAGAAAAACGGTTTAGGGGAGTCTAAAATTATTTGTTGATATTCAAAACTCATGTAATAATTGGTTAAATAGTATTATACAATATTCGTTGGAAGAAAATCATAGTTATTATTACTTGTTACTTTATTAATGTAATTTGAACAGTGTATAGTGGATAGCCCGCTGTACTGTCGTAGATTCGTTATAAATACTGATAGAAATATATCTAAAAATTAAAATATCGGATTCTTTCTAGGCCTTTAGCTAAGATCAAAGTGTAGTATCTATTCCCGACATTTTTGCCTTGAGATCAAGTGTATTATCTAGTCCTATCAGATAGGTGTCGGTTTTACACTGTCGAATCAAAAATCAGATTATGATTTTATTTTTTAATCTCTTTTTCTTCTCCCCTAAAGTGCAGCCTAATACGCTCCCAAGGTCGGTATCTCACTGACAATTACTTATACTCACCCCCTCTCCGGAATTTCACCTAAGGCGTTGACACCGGCGAATACCGACACTCCACCTCCCCAAATTTCGCCTGAGGCGCCCAACCGTCAAATACCGATACTCCCCCTCTCCCAAATTTCGCCTGAGGCGACCCACCGGCGAATACCGATACTCCCCCTCCCCCAAATTTCGCCTGAGGCGCTCACACCGGCGAATACCGATACTCCCCCATCCCCAGATTTTGCCCGAGGCGCTCATACCGGCGAATACCGATAATCCCCCATGTTTGGTATGAGGCGCCCCACCGCCGAATGCCGACACACCTCCTCCCCAAATTTCGCCTGAGGCGCTCATACCGGAGAATGCCGACATTCCCCCTCCCCAGATTTTGCCTGAGGCGCCCCACCGCCGAATGCCGACACTCCTCCTCCCAAAATTTCGCCTGAGGCGCTCATGCCGACATTCCCCCTCCCCAGATTTTGCCTGAGGCGCCCCACTGCCGAATGCCGACACACCTCCTCCCCAAATTTCGCCTGAGGCGCTCATACCAACGAATGCCGACATTCCCCCTCCCCAAGTTTGGCCTGAGGCGCTCATACCGGCGAATTCCGACACTCCCCCTCCCCAGATTTGGCCTGAGGCGCCCACCGCCGAATGCCGACACTCCTCCTCCCCAAATTTCGCCTGAGGCGCTCATACCGGCAAATGCCGACACTCCCCCTCCTCAGATTTGGCCTGAGGCGCTCATACCGGAGAATGCCGACATTCCCCCTCCCTTGATTTGGCCTGAGGCACCCCACCGCCGAATGCCGACATTCCCCCTTCCCAGATTTGGCCTGAGGCACCCCACCACCGAATGCTGACACTCCCCCTCCCCAAATTTTGCCTTAGGCGCTCATAATGCCGAATGCCGACACTCACCCTCCCCCAAATGTCGCCTGAGGCGCCCCACCGGCGTATGTCAACCGCCCCCCCCCCCTTCCAGAATTTCGCCTGAGTAGCCCCACCGGCGAATACCGATACTCTCCTATCCCCCCAAATTTGACCTGAGGCGCTCACACTGGCGAATGTCGACACTCCCCCTCCCCAAATTTGGCCTGAGGCGCTCATACCGGCGAATGCGGACACTCCCCCTCCCCCAAATTTGGCCTGAGGCGCCCCATCGCCGAATGCCGACACTCTCCCATCCCCAGATTTTGCCTGAGGCGCTCATACCAGCGAATGCCGACATTCCCCCTCCTCAGATTTGGCCTGAGGCGCCCCACCACCGAATGCCGACACTCCCCTATCCCCAGATTTGGCCTGAGGCGCTCATACCGGCGAATGCTGACATTCATCCCCCCCCGATTTGGCCTGAGGCGCCCCACCGCCGAATGCCGACACTTCCTCTCCCCAGATTTGGCCTGTGGCGCTCACATCGGTGAATACGTACAACCCCCCCCCCCCATTTGGCCTGAAAGGAGGAGGTAATGCCCGGAAGTATTATATCAGGATAACAAAACGACCATAGTGAGGAAGGGAGGGGGACGGTTTATTAGCGTCTATTAATTATTAAGAAAGAAAGGTAGAAAGTGTGGGAGTGAGAGGGAAAGAAGAAAGAAAAGGAAAAATGGTTGTAGTGTGAGTGAATTTCCACCTGCCACTCCCTTACTCTGACGTCATATCTAGTTTATCGTGACTTTGCATTATTTTTCTTCTCAAATTAGTATAAATAACGTTGAAAAATGGAGTTAAAAGCCACCCCCCATTGGAGAAAAGTGTTCAGTCGACCCCGGAAGAGTCAATTTATTTTTCCGGTTCTGAGATATTAGACGCGCCTGGGCTGGCCGGTCAGAATGATGCTACCCGTGTGACCGTTTGTTGGGTACTTTCGGAGGAGAAGCTTTACATACATACAGACAGACAGGTTGGATTTATATAATAGACTAGCGGGCCTACCCAGCTATTGCTCGGGGTCATAATGACATATAATTGAAAACAAATCGCTTGTGTAACATCTTTATATTCAAACTTCTATTTCTCTCCTTCTTCTATAGCCGTCTCTTTATCTTTCTCCCTTTCTCTTCCCTGGTCGCACCATTTCACCGCTACTTTCTAATTTTGCCCTTTGCAAAAGATGCTTCTTCCCCACCATTTCTCCTACGTTGCCCATGGCAATAGTATGACATATTTCTATAAAAATTACCACATCTATCTGCACTTTCTATATATGTACTTATCGCCGCCCCGGTGTTCATACTATATACATATCTATCGCCACCCTGGTGCACATACGATATACGTACCTATCGCCGCCCCAGGGCAGATAGTATATAAGCACCTATTGCCGCCCCGGTATGCATACTACATAAGTACCTATCGCTGCCCCGATGCAAATGCTACATACGTACCTATCGCTGCCCCAGTGCGAATGCTGCATACGTACCTATCGCCGCCCCGTTGCGAATGCTACAATGTACCTATTGCCTCCCCGTTGCGAATGCTACAACATACCTAATGCCGGCCTGATGTGAATGCTAAATATGTTCCTATCACTGCACCGGTGCACGTGCTAAATACCTACCTATCGCCTCCCTGGTGTGCGTGCTATAGACGTACAGATTGCCGCCTTGAGCCGCATACTAAATATATACCTATCACCGCCCTGGTGCACATTCTATATACATACTTACTGGCATCCCTGTGCACATGCACCTATAACCACCTCTATGCACTACTATACACGTACCTATTGCCACCCCGGTGCACATACTATATATATATACCTATCGCCGCCCCGCTGCGCATACTATATCTGTATGTATCGCCGCCCCGGTGTGCATACTATATACTTACCTACGAAATATTTTAAGTTCAAAAGAACAAAAAAAATTCGCCCGACCTCCTAAAAAGTTTGGCCCGACCCCTACAATTTCCCCCTACCCTAATATCTCAAGCCGCACCCCCCAGTTTTGTTTTAATCTCCTCCAACCCTGAGAAATAGATTGAGTTCGAAAAATAAATAAATAAATAAATTTGTCCTGACCCCTAAAATTTTCCCCGACCCCTCAATTTCTCCAGCCCCCATCCCAACTAATTTTTCACTCCTTCCCAACCCTGAGAAATATTTTGAGTTCAAAACCAACAAAAAGAAAAACATTTGGCATGACCCCTAAAAAGTTCGGCATGACCCCTATAATTTCCCCGACCCCTCAATCTTTCCAGCCCCCCATTCCAACTAATTTTTCACTCTCCCCCAACCCTGAGTAAATATTTTGAGTTCAAAACCAAAAAAAAGAAACAAATTTAGACTGACCCCTAAAAAGGCTAGCCTGACCCCTAAAAATTTCCCCGACCCCTCAATCTCTCCAGCCCTTCATCCTAACTACTTTTTCACTCTCCCACATCCCTTATAAATATTTTAAGTTCAAAAAAAGAAAAAGAAATTGGCCCGAAACACCAATATTTGTAGGGACCGTTATACTTAAGAAGCACCCACATTCCTGGGGGGCCGTACTACTTCAGAAGCACATATATTTCTAGGGACTTATACTGTAGAAGCACCAACATTCCTGTAGACCGTTATACTTTAGAAGCACCAACAGTCCTGAGGACCATTATACTTTAGAAGCACCAACATTTCTAGGGACTGTTATACTTTAGAAGCACTTAACTTATTGAGACGTTATTTAATATGTATACAAATATTAGTGAAAACAGTAGTCGAGCATAATTATTCTCTTACTTTACTTATTGAGACATTATTTAACATGTATACAAATACTAGTGAAAACAATGGCGGAGCATAATTATTTCTTTTCTTACTATTCTTATTGAGACGTTATTTAATATGTATCACAATATTAGTGAAACAGTGGGGGAACATAATTATTTATCTTACTTATTGAGAGGTTATTTCACATGTATACAAATATTAGTGAAAACAATGGCGGAGCATTATTATTTCTGTTCTTTCTTTTCTTATTGACATGTTATTTAACATGTATACAACTATGAGTGAAAACAATGGCAAAGCATAATTATTTCTCTTATTTCTTTACTTGTGTCGACGTTATTTAATATGTATACAAATATTAATGAAAACATTGGGTGAGCATAATTATTTCTCTTACTTTACTTATGTCGACGTTATTTAGTATGATTAAACCATAAAAAGTGGTGACCCAACCATAAAACGTAGTGACCTAACCATAACACGTAGTGACCTAACCATGAAACGTAGTGACCCAACCATAAAAAGAGGTGACCAACCATAAAACGTAGTGACCCAACCATAAAAAGTGGTGACCCAACAATAAAACGTGGTGACCTCACAATAAAACGTGGTGACCTCACAAGAAAACGTGGTGCCCCAACAATAAAACGTAGTGACCCAACCATAAAAAGTGGTGACCCAACCATAAAACGTAAGGACCCAACCATAAAAAGTAGTGACCAACAATAAAACGTAGTGAGCCAGCAATAAAACATAGTAGTCCAGCAATAAAACGTGGTGAAACAATATTAAAATGTAGTGACCCAACCATAAAAAGTGATGACCCAACAATGATACGTAGAAACCCAGCAATAAAACGTGGTGACCCAACATTAAAACGTTGCGACCTAACCATAAATCGTAGTGACCCAACTATGAAATATAGTAACCCAACCATAAAAAGTGGTTACCAAACCATAAAACGTGGTGACCAACCATAAAAAGTGGTGACCCAACAATAAAACGTAGTCACCAACATTAAAAAGTGGTGACCAAACAATAAAAGTGGTGCCCCAACAATAAACCGTAGTGACCTAACCATAAATCGTACTGACCACACTATAAAACGTAGTGACCCAACCATTACCCGTACTTACCTCACTATAAAAAGTGGTGACTACGCAATAAAACGTTGTGACCCAGCAATATTAAGTGGTGACCCAGCAATAAAACGTAGTGCCCAGCAATAAAAAGTGGTGACACATCAATAAAACGTGGTGGTCCAACCAAAAAAGTGGTGACTTAACCATAAAACGTTGTGACCCAACAATGAAAAGTAGTGACCTAACAATAAAAAACCTGACCAGACAATAAAACGACGTGACCCAACCATAAAAAGTGGCTATCCAACCATAAAACGTAATGAAAAACCATAAAAAATGGTGACCCAACAATAAAACGTAGTGACCCAGCAATACAACGTGGTGACAAAACATGCAAATGTAGTAACCTACAATAAAAAGTGGTGACCCAACAATAAAAGTGGTGACCCAACAACAAGAAGTGGTGACCCAACAATAAAACGTAGTGACACAACATTAAAAAGTGGTGAGTAAACAATAAAAGTCGTGACCCAGCAATAAACAGTGGTGACCCAGCAATTAGATGTGATGACCAACAATAAAACGTAGTGACCTAACAACAAATCCTAGTGACCCAACAATGAAACGTAGTGACCCAACCCTAAAAAGTGGTTACCCAACCATAAAACGTAGTGACAAACCATAAAAAAGTGGTGACCCAGCAATGAAAAGTAGTGACCCAGCAATGAAAAGTGGTGACCCAACAATAAAACGTAGTGACCCAGCTATAAAACGTGGTAACCACGCAATAAAACGTGGTGACCCAGCAATAAAACGTGGTGACCCAGCAATAAAACGTGGTTACCCAACAATAAAAAGTGGTGACGCAACAATAAAAAGTCGTGACTAAACCATAAATCGTTGTGACCCAGAAATAAGACGTGCGACCCTACATTAAAAAGTAGTGACCCAACAATAAAAAGTGGTGACCAAGCCATTTAGTGGTGACCCAACAATAAAACTTAGTGACCAACATAAAAACGTAGTGACCCAGCAATAAAACGTGGTGACCTAACAATAAATTATAGTGACCCAACAATAAAACGTAGTGACCCAACAATAAAACGTACTAACCTTACCATAAAGAGTGGTAACCCAACAATAAAAGTGGTGACCCAGCAATATAAAGTGGTGACCCAACAATAAAACGTAGTGATCAAACAATAAAAAGTGGTGCCCCAACAATAAACCGTAGTGACTTAACCATAAAACGTAGTGACCCAACCATAGAAAGTGGTAACCCAACAATAAAACGTACTGACTTAACAATAAAACGAAGTGACCCAACCATAAAAAGTGGTGAGCAAACAATAAGAAGTGGTGACCCAACAACAAATCGTAGTGACCAACATTAAAAAGTGGTGACCCAACAATTAAAGTGGTTACCCAACAACTAAAAGTGTTGACCTAACCATAAATCGTAATGACCCAGCAATAAGAGTCGGTGACCCAACATTACAACGTAGTGACCCAAAAATAAAACTTAGTGACCCAACATTAAAACGTAGTGACCCAACAATAAAACATAGTGACCTAACCATAAAAAGTGGTGACCAATCAATAAAAGTGGTGACCCAGCAATAAAAAGTGGTGACCCAACAATAAAACGTAATAATTAAACCATAAACAGTGGTGGCGTAACAATAAAACGTAGTGAATTAACCATAAAACGTAGTGACCCAACCATTAAAAGTGGTGACCCAACAATTAAACGTAGTGACCTAACAATAAATTGTAGTGATCCAACAATAAAACGTACGACCCCACCATAAAACGTAGTGACCTAACCATAAAAACTTGTGACCCAACAATAAAACGAAGTGACCCAGCAATAAAAAGTAGTGAATCAGCAATTAACGTTGTGACACAACTAAAACAGTGGTGACCATACAATCTACAGTGGTGACCCAAATATAAAAGTGGTGACCCAACAATAAAAAGTGGTGACCCAACAATAAAACGTAGTGACCAAACAATAAAAAGTGGTGACCCAACAATAAAGTTGTGACCAACAATAGAATTTAGTGACCCAAAAATAAAACGTAGTGACCCAGCAATAAAATTTGGTGACTCAACGATAAAAGTTGTGACCCAGCAATAAGATGTGGTGACCCAACAATAAATCGTAGTGACCAACAATAAAACGTAGTGACCCAACAATAAAAGTGGTGACCAAGCAATAAAAAGTGGTGACCCAGCAATAGGAAGTGGTGACCCAACAAAAAAACGTGGTGACCTAACCATAAATCGTAGTGGCCCAAACCATAAACAGTGGTTACCCAATTATAAAACGTAGTGACAAACCATAAAAATGGGTACCCAACAATAAAACGTGGTTAGCAAACATTAAAACGTAGCGACCAACAATAAAAAGTTGTGACACCACAATAAGGTGGTGACCTAACAATAAAACGTAGTACCCAACAATAAAACGTAGTGACTCAACGATAAAAGTTGTGACCCAGTAATAAGAAGTGGTGACCCAAAAATAAAACGTAGTGACCAACATTAAAAAGTGGTTACCCAGCAATAAAAATTAGTGACCAACAATAAAAAGTGGTGACCCAACAATAAAATGTAGTGACCTAACCACAAATCGTAGTGACCCAACAATAAAACGTAGTGACCCAGCCATAACACATAGTGACCTAGCCATAAAAAGTGGTGAACCAACAATAAAACGTAGTGACCCAGCCATAAAAAGTGGTGACCCAGCTATAAAACGTGGTGACCCAACCAAACAAGTGGTAACCCAACAATAAAAAGTGGTGACCCAACATTAAAAGGTAGTCACCAACATGAAAAAGTGGTGCCCAAACAATAAAAGTGGGGACCCAACAATAAAACGTAGTGACCTAACCATAAATCGTACTGACCAACAATAAAAAGTTGTGACCCAACCATAAAAAGTGGTGACTCAACAATACCAAGGGTGACCCAACAATAAAACGTAGTGCTCTAACCATGAATCTTAGTGACCTAACAATAAAACGTAGTGACCCAACCATAAAAAGTAGTTACCCAACAATAAAACGTAGTGACCAACATTAAAAAGTGGTTACCCAGAATAAAAATTAGTGACCCAACAATAATAAGTGGTGACCCAACAATAAAACGTAGTGACCTAACCACAAATCGTAGCGACCCAACAACTAAACGTAGTGACCCAACCATAAAACGTAGTGACCTAACCATAAAAAGTGGTGAACCAACAATAAAACGTACTGACCCAGCCATAAAAAGTTGTTACCCAACAATAAAGTTGTGACCAACAATAAAATTTAGTGACCCAACAATAAAACGTAGTGACCCAGCAATAAAATGTGGTGACTCAACGATAAAAGTTGTGACCCAGCAATAAGATGTGGTGACCCTACAATAAATCGTAGTGCCCAACAATAAAACGTAGTGACCAACAATAAAACGTAGTGACTAACAATAAAACGTTGTGACCCAACAATAAAAGTGGTCACCAAGTAATAAAAAGTGGTCACCAAGTAATAAAATTGGTGACCCAACAATAAAAAGTGGTGACCCAACCATAAATATTGGTGACCCAACCATAAATAGTGGTGACCCAACCATAAATAGTGGTGACCCAACAATACCAAGGGTGACCCAACAATAAATCGTAGTGACCCAACAATAAAACGTAGTGACCCAACAATAAAACGTAATGACCCAACCATAAAACGTAGTGACCCAACCATAAAAAGTAGTGTCCCAACCATAAAAAATAGTGACCCAGCAATAAAAGTGATGACCCAGCAATAAAAGTGGTGACCCAGCAATAAAAAGTAGTGACCCAGCAATAATAAATGGGCACCCAACAATAAAACGTAGTGACCTAACCATAAATCGTAGTGACCTAACAATGAAACGTAGTGACCCAACCATAACAGTGATTACCCAACCATAAAACGTAGTGACAAACCATAAAAAGTGGTGACCCAACAATAAAACGTAGTACCCAACAATAAAACGTAGTGACTCAACGATAAAGGTTGTGACCCAGTAATAAGAAGTGGTGACCCGACAATAAAACGTTATGACCAACATTAAAAATGGTTACCCAGCAATAAAAATTAGTGACCCAACAATAAACAGTGGTGACCCAACAATAAAACGTAGTGACCTAACCATAAATCGTAGTGACCCAACCATGAAACGTAGTGACCCAACCATAAAAAGTGATTACCCAACCATAAAACGAAGTGACAAACCATAAAATGTGGTGACTCAACAATAAAACGTGGTTAGCAAACATTAAAACGTAGTGACCAACAATAAAAAGTAGTGACCCAACAATAAAGTAGTGACCCAACAATAAAGTGGTGACCCAACAATAAAACGTAGTGACCCAACAATAAAACGTAGTGACCCAACAATAAAACGTAGTGACTCAACGATAAAAGTTGTGACCCAGTAATAAGAAGTGGTGACTCAACAATAAAACGTAGTGACCAACATTAAAAAGTGGTTACCCAGCAATAAAAATTAGTGACCCAACAATAAAAAGGGGTGACCCAAGAATAAAACGTAGTGACCTAACCACAAACTGTGGTGACCCAACAATTAAACGTAGTGACCCAACAGTAAAACGTAGTGGCCTAACCATAAAAAGTGGTGAACCAACAATAAAACGTAGGGACCCAGCCATAAAAAGTGGTGACCCAGCTATAAAACGTGGTGACCCAATTAAAAAAGTGGTAACCCAACAATAAAAAGTTGTGACCCAAAAATAAAATCGTGACTCAACAATAAAAAGTGGTGACACAACAATAAAACGTAGTGACCCAACCATAAAACGTAGTGACCCAACCATAAAAAGTGGTAACCAACAATAAAATGTAGTGACTCAGCAATAAAACGTGGTGACCCAACAGTAAAACGTACTGACCCAACAATAAAAAGTGGTGACCCAACAATAAAGTGGTGACCAAACAATAAAACATAGTGACCTAAACTAAAACGTAGTGACCAAGCAATAAATCGTGGTGACTCAACGATAAAAGTTGTGACCCAGCAATAAGAAGTGGTGACCCAACAATAAAACGTAGTTGCCCAAACCATAAAACGTAGTGACCTAACAAAAAAAGTAGTGAACCAACAATAAAGCGTAGTGACCCAGCCATAAAAAGTTGTGACCCAGAACTAAAACGTGGTGACCCAACCAAAAAAGTGGTAACCCAACAATAAAAAGTGGTGACCCAACAATAAAAAGTGGTGACGCAACAATAAAACGTAGTGACCTAACCATACAACGTAGTAACCCAACCATAAAAAGTGGTGACTCAACCATAAAATGTAGTGAACCAGCAATAAAACGTGGTGACCCAACATAAAAACGTACTGACCCAACAATAAAAAGTGGTGACCCAACAATAAAGTTGTGACCCAACAATAAAACTTAGTGACCCAAAATAAAACGTAGTGACCCAGCAATAATACGTGGTGACTCAACGATAAAAGTTGTGACCCAGCAATAAGAAGTGGTGACCGAACAATACAACGTAGTGACCAACAATAAAAGTGGTGACCCAACAATAAAAAGTGGAGACCCAACAATAAAACGTAGTGACCCAACAATAAAACGTAGTGACCCAACAATAAAACGTAGTGACCCAACAATCAAAAGTGGTGACCCAACCATAAAAAGTGGTGACCAACAATAAAAATGGGGAACCAAACAGTAAAACGTAGTTCTCTGACCATAAATCGCAGTGACCCAACAATAAAACGTAGTGACCCAACCATAAAACGTAGTGACAAACCACAGAAAGTGGTGACCCTACAAGAAAACGTGGTTAGCAAACATTAAAACGTAGTGACCAACAATAAAAAGTGGTGACCCAACAATAAAGTGGTCACCCAACAATAAAACGTAGTGACCAACATTAAAAAGTGGTTACCCAGACATAAAAGTTAGTGACCCAACAATAAAAAGTGATGACCCAACAATAAAACGTAGTGACCTAACCACAAATCGTAGTGACCCAACAATTAAACGTAGTGACCCAATCATAAAACGTAGTGACCTAACCATAAAAAGTGGTGAACCAACAATAAAACGTAGTGACCCAGCCATAAAAAGTGGTGACCCAGCTATAAAACCTGGTGAC
The DNA here is from genome assembly GCA_963556195.1 of Sepiola atlantica. Lineage (NCBI taxonomy): Eukaryota > Metazoa > Mollusca > Cephalopoda > Sepiida > Sepiolidae > Sepiola > Sepiola atlantica. Next base: position 54,939,769 of record OY744526.1, on the reverse strand, counting down.
CCAACCAAAAAAGGGGTAACCCAACAATAAAATGTGGTGACCCAACAATAAAACGTAGTGACCCAACTATAAAACGTAGTGACCCAACTATAAAAAGTGGTGACCCAACAATAAAGTGGTGACCAAACAATAAAACTTAGTGACCCAAAATAAAACGTAGTGACCCAGCAACCAAACGTGCTGACTCAACGATAAAAGTTGTGACCCAACAATAAAAAGTAGTGACCAACAATAAAAGTGGTGACCCAGCAATAAAAAGTGGTGACCTAACAATAAAAAGTGGTGCCCAACAATAAAGTAGTGCCCAAAAATAAACCGTAGGGACCCAACAATAAAACGTGGTGACCCAACAATAAAAAGTGGTGACCCAACTATAAAACGTAGTGACTTGACCAAAAAATGGTGGGAATTAACAAATAAAGTGGTGACCCAGTAATAAAAAGTGGTGTCCCAACAATTAAACGTAGTGACTAAACCAGGAATCCTAGTGACCCAACCATAAAAAGTGGTGACCCAACAATAAAACGTAGTGACCTAACCATAAAACGTAGTTGCTCAAACTATAAAACGTAGTGACCCAACTATAAAAAGTGGTGACCCAACCCTAATAAGTAGTTTCCCAACAATAAAACGTGGTGACCCAACCATAAAACGTAGTGACCCAACAATAAAAAGTTGTGACCAACCATAAAACTTTGTGATCCAGCAATAAAACGTGGTGACCCAACATTAAAACGTAGTGACCCAACAACAAAAAGTGATTACCCAACAATAAAGTTGTGACCAAACAATAAAACTTAGTGACCAAACAATAAAACTTAGTGACCAAGCAATAAAACGTGGTGACTCAACGATAAAAGTTGTGACCCAGCAATAAGAAGTGGTGACCGAACAATACAACGTAGTGACCAACAATAAAAGTGGTGACCCAACAATAAAAAGTGGAGACCCAACAATAAAACGTAGTGACCCAACAATAAAACGTAGTGACCCAACAATAAAACGTAGTGACCCAACAATCAAAAGTGGTGACCCAACCATAAAAAGTGGTGACCAACAATAAAAATGGGGAACCAAACAGTAAAACGTAGTTCTCTGACCATAAATCGCAGTGACCCAACAATAAAACGTAGTGACCCAACCATAAAACGTAGTGACAAACCACAGAAAGTGGTGACCCAACAAGAAAACGTGGTTAGCAAACATTAAAACGTAGTGACCAACAATAAAAAGTGGTGACCCAACAATAAAGTGGTCACCCAACAATAAAACGTAGTGACCAACATTAAAAAGTGGTTACCCAGACATAAAAGTTAGTGACCCAACAATAAAAAGTGATGACCCAACAATAAAACGTAGTGACCTAACCACAAATCGTAGTGACCCAACAATTAAACGTAGTGACCCAATCATAAAACGTAGTGACCTAACCATAAAAAGTGGTGAACCAACAATAAAACGTAGTGACCCAGCCATAAAAAGTAGTGACCCAGCTATAAAACCTGGTGACCCAACCAAAAAAGGGGTAACCCAACAATAAAATGTGGTGACCCAACAATAAAACGTAGTGACCCAACTATAAAACGTAGTGACCCAACTATAAAAAGTGGTGACCCAACAATAAAGTGGTGACCAAACAATAAAACTTAGTGACCCAAAATAAAACGTAGTGACCCAGCAACCAAACGTGCTGACTCAACGATAAAAGTTGTGACCCAACAATAAAACGTAGTGACCAACAATAAAAGTGGTGACCCAGCAATAAAAAGTGGTGACCTAACAATAAAAAGTGGTGCCCAACAATAAAGTAGTGCCCAAAAATAAACCGTAGGGACCCAACAATAAAACGTGGTGACCCAACAATAAAAAGTGGTGACCCAACAATAAAAGTGGTGACCAAGCAATAAAAAGTGGTGACCCAGCAATAGGAAGTGGTGACCCAACAAAAAAACGTGGTGACCTAACCATAAATCGTAGTGGCCCAAACCATAAACAGTGGTTACCCAATTATAAAACGTAGTGACAAACCATAAAAATGGGTACCCAACAATAAAACGTGGTTAGCAAACATTAAAACGTAGCGACCAACAATAAAAAGTTGTGACACCACAATAAGGTGGTGACCTAACAATAAAACGTAGTACCCAACAATAAAACGTAGTGACTCAACGATAAAAGTTGTGACCCAGTAATAAGAAGTGGTGACCCAACAATAAACCGTAGGGACCCAACAATAAAACGTGGTGACCCAACAATAAAAAGTGGTGACCCAACTATAAAACGTAGTGACTTGACCAAAAAATGGTGGGAATTAACAAATAAAGTGGTGACCCAGTAATAAAAAGTGGTGTCCCAACAATTAAACGTAGTGACTAAACCAGGAATCCTAGTGACCCAACCATAAAAAGTGGTGACCCAACAATAAAACGTAGTGACCTAACCATAAAACGTAGTTGCTCAAACTATAAAACGTAGTGACCCAACTATAAAAAGTGGTGACCCAACCCTAATAAGTAGTTTCCCAACAATAAAACGTGGTGACCCAACCATAAAACGTAGTGACCCAACAATAAAAAGTTGTGACCAACCATAAAACTTTGTGATCCAGCAATAAAACGTGGTGACCCAACATTAAAACGTAGTGACCCAACAACAAAAAGTGATTACCCAACAATAAAGTTGTGACCAAACAATAAAACTTAGTGACCAAACAATGAAACTTAGTGACCAAGCAATAAAACGTGGTGACTCAACGATAAAAGTTGTGACCCAGCAATAAGAAGTGGTGACCGAACAATACAACGTAGTGACCAACAATAAAAGTGGTGACCCAACAATAAAAAGTGGAGACCCAACAATAAAACGTAGTGACCCAACAATAAAACGTAGTGACCCAACAATCAAAAGTGGTGACCCAACCATAAAAAGTGGTGACCAACAATAAAAATGGGGAACCAAACAGTAAAACGTAGTTCTCTGACCATAAATCGCAGTGACCCAACAATAAAACGTAGTGACCCAACCATAAAACGTAGTGACAAACCACAGAAAGTGGTGACCCAACAAGAAAACGTGGTTAGCAAACATTAAAACGTAGTGACCAACAATAAAAAGTGGTGACCCAACAATAAAGTGGTCACCCAACAATAAAACGTAGTGACCAACATTAAAAAGTGGTTACCCAGACATAAAAGTTAGTGACCCAACAATAAAAAGTGATGACCCAACAATAAAACGTAGTGACCTAACCACAAATCGTAGTGACCCAACAATTAAACGTAGTGACCCAATCATAAAACGTAGTGACCTAACCATAAAAAGTGGTGAACCAACAATAAAACGTAGTGACCCAGCCATAAAAAGTAGTGACCCAGCTATAAAACCTGGTGACCCAACCAAAAAAGGGGTAACCCAACAATAAAATGTGGTGACCCAACAATAAAACGTAGTGACCCAACTATAAAACGTAGTGACCCAACTATAAAAAGTGGTGACCCAACAATAAAGTGGTGACCAAACAATAAAACTTAGTGACCCAAAATAAAACGTAGTGACCCAGCAACCAAACGTGCTGACTCAACGATAAAAGTTGTGACCCAACAATAAAACGTAGTGACCAACAATAAAAGTGGTGACCCAGCAATAAAAAGTGGTGACCTAACAATAAAAAGTGGTGCCCAACAATAAAGTAGTGCCCAAAAATAAACCGTAGGGACCCAACAATAAAACGTGGTGACCCAACAATAAAAAGTGGTGACCCAACTATAAAACGTAGTGACTTGACCAAAAAATGGTGGGAATTAACAAATAAAGTGGTGACCCAGTAATAAAAAGTGGTGTCCCAACAATTAAACGTACTGACTAAACCAGGAATCCTAGTGAATCAACCATAAAAAGTGGTGACCCAACAATAAAACGTAGTGACCTAACCATAAAACGTAGTTGCTCAAACTATAAAACGTAGTGACCCAACTATAAAAAGTGGTGACCCAACCCTAATAAGTAGTTTCCCAACAATAAAACGTGGTGACCCAACAATAAAACGTAGTGACCCAACAATAAAATGTAATGCTCAACCATAAAAAGTGGTGACCCAACCATAAAACGTAGTGACCCAACAATAAAAAGTTGTGACCAACCATAAAACTTTGTGATCCAGCAATAAAACGTGGTGACCCAACATTAAAACGTAGTGACCCAACAACAAAAAGTGATTACCCAGCAATAAAGTTGTGACCAAACAATAAAACTTAGTGACCAAACAATAAAACTTAGTGACCAAGCAATAAAACGTGGTGACTCAACGATAAAAGTTGTGACCCAGCAATAAGAAGTCGTTACTCAACAACAAAACGTAGTTACCAACATTAAAAAGCGGTGACCCAACAATAAAAAGTGGTTATCCAACAATAAAACGTGGTGACCCAACAATAAAACGTAATGACCTAACCATAAAACGTAGTGACCCAACAATAAAATGAAGTGCCCAACCATAAAAAGTGGTCACCGAACCATAAAACGTAGTGACCCAACAATAAAAAGTGGTGACCCAACTATAAAACTTTGTGATCCAGCAATAAAACGTGGTGACCCAACATTAAAACGTAGTGACCCAACATTAAAAAGTAGTGACCCAACAACAAAAAGTGGTTACCCAACAATAAAGTTGTGACCAAACAATAAAACTTAGTGACCAAGCAATAAAACGTGGTGACTCAACGATAAAAGTTGTGACTAAGCAATAAGAAGTGGTTACCCAACAACAAAACGTAGTTACCAACATTAAAAAGTGGTGACCCAACAATAAAAAGTGGTGACCCAACAATCAAAAGTGGTGACCTTACCATAAATCGTAGTGACCCAGCAATAAGACCTGGTGACCCAACATTAAAACGAAGTGACGCAACAATAAAAAGTTGTGACCAAGCCATTTAGTAGTGACCAAACAATAACACTTAGTGACCCAACATTAAAACGTGGTGACCCAGCAATAAAACGTGGTTACCTAACGATAAATCGTTGTGACCCAACAATAAAACGTAGTGACCAACAATAAAACGTAGTGACCTAACCATAAAAAGTGGTAACCCAACAATAAAAGTGGTGACCTAGCAATAAAAAGTTGTGACCCAACAATAAAAAAAAAGCTTTACATACATACATACAGACAGACAGACAGACAGGTGGGATTTATATAATAGATGGATAGACTTACATTTAACAAGGTAAATTCAGTTATAAATGTAGCATTCTTTTTTAAAATGGTGAAAATCGAAAGATGACCAAAAATGACAGATGTCAACATTCAATCAGTTGATAATTATAGAGTGTATGAGAGACAAATCAGGAAATCCGAAAAGTGTTCTTAGTGTTTTCAAGTATACTTCGGAACCAATTACAAAAGCCGATGCTTCAAATTTAAGTAAAGACACATGAAATGCACCCGCAGCAGATGTTCGATACATATCTATTGAACCTACAAGAGACAGACATTACCCTCGTATTGCTTAACACTATTCTATTTAATGACGAAACAAGTAATTTTATTAAACCATTTATGTTTCAACTTCTTGACATTTGAAAAATAGTTAGATTTTTTATTGTGTATACGAAATAACGTCGGTGTAGATGTTAGTGTTGTAATATAATAATTTGTAATCGGCAAACTTAATTAAACCAATACATAGATGAAAACATGTATTATCATCCGGGTAAGTTTAGATATGATTATAATGAAAAGTAACAGGTGACTTAATACTTTCTAAAGCTCACAAATTACATCCACACAGCCTGACTCGTGTTTTGGTAACACCCAACATAGTTGTCAGTAAAAAGAGCATGTGTATTTAATCAGTTATAAAATAAAATATTTATAGAATACAGTTTAAAAAATCTTTGGATGGCTGTAGTAAGTGTATTAACGAGGTCTTTGAATATAATAGCAGGTTATATATGAGTTAGATACATAATTCCGTCTCACAAAAGCATAATGGCAAATACTGGTTTATGCTATTTATAAAAAATATATTTCTAGTCGATGTATTATCTTCATATTTTATAATGTTCGAGATTTATATTGGCTTAGTAATAATCGTACTCCCACACTCGGATTTGATACCATCAACACGCAGGAAATGTTCAGTTCTATTTAATAAGTCACGTTTTAAGTATGCACTCCTGTCTCGCAGGTTTAGAATGGCTAAACTTATTTAATATATACATCTTGATGAATGACATTCATTAAAAAACATGTCAAAAGTTATACATGTTAATTCACGCTTTTTTTATTTTGCAAAAATGCAATATAATACGTTAACTAAGGTAGAGGTCAGAAAAATATTAGCTGCAATTATCAGTACACACTTATTAGCCGCATTCCGTTTTGACTGCTATACTATCATTTAACACGTGTTATACTTGTACGTTTTTTATGGTTCTTCCCATAAAAATAAACAAACTATTTTCCATACAATATAATGATTAAAGCATAATGTAGTGTCACTGAAATTTGATTCAATTCAATGTCTTATTAACGTGATCTAGAATCATATGTAAAATATTGTAGCCAAATATTCACCAACGGTTGCGTGTGAAGTTAAAAAATAGATTGTTATAAACACGTATCGTCAAACTCTATATTTTAACAAAATTGATTATGGTTTTATTACAATTTCTTTGAATTATTAATTTATTTGTTAAACAATATCGTAATAATTGAATTAGAATAAATAATTACATAATTAGTTATATTTATAACTAGTTATATATATATATCTATATATATATACTAATAGGCATAGAGAAAATAGCAGAGAGATAGAATTGCTCATTTAACTACCAATTGACGTTGTAATAATTTAATAAATCCAATTATTGTTTAATTTTTACGGGTGTTTTTTGTACATTCGCATCGTACCTCTAATTTAAAAGAGATAATTGCACAAGCGCACGTATTATCTATCAAGGTAGAGATAGAGAGGAGAGAAGATCACTTAGTTTTCACAAAACCACCTTTCTTCTATTCATTCTATTAATAATATTCTATTCAGTGTATTTATAATATAGCCTTAACAAAGCATCTAAGTGTTAATGCTTCTGTGAAAGGTTATCATAATATAGCGATATAAATATGTATGTATAAATATGTATGTATATATATGTATGTATATATGTGTATGTATATATGTGTATGTATATGTATGTATGTATATCTATATGTATGTGTATATGTATATGTATGTATATATGTATATATAGAATATAAATACTTAAGTAATTAAGTGTATAACATATGTATAGTTTTTTTACTTATCAAGTATTCCAACAATTGATACAAATACAGAAATATTTTTACACATGACTTTTGAACACTTTTTGAGTAAATACACTTGTCAAATATATACATTTCTACACACTTAATCACTTTATTATAAACATTCATATGCTCTATAAATTATATTGAGTTTCGCCCTATTTTAACATGATCTAATTACTGATCTGTGTATACTCCATGTATATCAAGCTTTTAAATAGAAGAAAACGGAGACTGGATTCATAGCAAGTCATGGGTGATTTCAGGAAAAGAAAAGAATAGATGAAAAGTATTCTTATATATTTAATAGACAGAAGAAACCCGACTAAAAACCTTTAAAAAGACTAAAAAGATTCGACTAAAATAAGGTTTCTGTCGCCTGACACATGTTCAAGAAAACGTTGGGGAATATCGTTAAAAAGAGCAACGCGGAGAGTAAAAAAAAAATTGCGAAAACGGTGAAAATCGAATTCCGCAACAATATACAGAATAGACAATATATGAACGTGCTTGAGCAAAGTATTTTTTCGAAGTTTGTAAATAAATCTAATTAATGAGACAATAATGTTTGCCTACAGAGCAATTGCTTTCGCATGGTAACACTCACGTCCTTCAAAACCGTAAAATGGTGTTTTGAACGGGCTTGGTGTGCGAAAACAATGATCGGAATACGCCTCACCTCACTTTTTAACATAACACACGTGCAGTCCAATGGATGACTCGGATGTTATTTTAAAGACCCGGTCGCGTTCGTCGATCTATTATTCTGTAGGACACGTGATCTGCGAAAACATGCAGCGATATGCGGGGCTACTCTGACTTCGAAGCGTTGAAGAGTACGCCGAACATAGTACAATTCTGTTTAAAATCTTCATAAAAGTGTGTACTACAAATAATCTGTTTATATATATATATATATGTGTGTGTGTGTGTAGAGATATTAATCATAATATATTTAAAGCTATTTGATTACATAAAATATTAATTTCATTGAATTCGCTTACAAAACACGTTAATTGGATTGGTTGAATATAATTTAGATTAATTTATCGAATTCCAATATGTTACTCACGAAGCTTGCTGTTTATTAGTTATCAAATGTTGATTTGAGTTTTGCATTTATTATTCATGTTCAAAGTAATGACGCACGGAGAGATAGTTACACGATACAGAATTATCCTATAATTACTTCATCATGTTTGAAAGATACTGATGCAAATAGGGGAATGCATAAGGTGTACTAAAATATGTTGTGGTCTCAGCTGGATTCGCCAAGGAGAAGTCATGACACAAATGTAAACTGAAGCAAACAAGCATCGACATCTCAATATTTGAACAATTATGGGAAAACGAAAACAGACTGATTACCTTAAAAGGTGGATGAATTATTCTACATCAGTGTTTGATACAATCTTAAGTATTACCAACCGACTGACAAAACAATACGTTCAAATACAAATAACTGCTAAGTATCTATTGTTAAGGGCTACAAACATCAAAACACGCCTCATATTTTCTAGACTGTTGTAAAATATCGGTTTTTTACGCAATTACAAAGATTGGAGAGCGTCATGATTGTGACTACATTGACACACGTTATATATTGCAATATCGTAATTATCGTATGGGGTTCAATCTGGAAACAGCGTCGGTAAATTTATGAGAATCATCACTATAATGAACAAGAACATCTATTACAAATACATCGCCATATTTCTTCTGCAATGATAATTATTTCCCCATGAGTTCACATAACACGATAATGACGTCAATTATATTCAAATCAGTGCAATTATTAGTTGTCAAGGGAAAGGTTGTCTCATGTCCGAGGACTTAAATGTGTATAAAGTAATACTCCGCATTTGGTTGCTATTGAACAAATTTGTGATTAAGTAGATTGTAAGAGGTGTCACCGAAAGTATACATCCAAGACAATTTGTTGAAACAGTTACAATTGTTTAAATTCAAGACTAAAAGACGTTGCAAAAAAGTACGTTAAATGCAAGCAAGAATGACATTTGTAAATAAGAACATTTAGAGGTTACACTAAATTAGGTTTTTAGTTATTATGTTTGACAAAGTACTATTTACAGTTATAGGTTAGTATAGTAAAATAAATAACCATATCATGTTTGGTATGAAGTAAGTTTTTAAAGAATGTTAAAACATTTATCTTCCTACATTTTTATAAGTGGCATATTTATTTTTAAGAACGTTTTTTTGGCTTACACTGGATGCTGTTATTAAACTTAATTCATTTCACTGTAGATTTAGGAACAACGAAAATGAACGAACGGCAATGAATAATATATAATATATATATATATATATATATATATATATATATATAAGATTTCGGACCATGACATTTAAAGATGAGTCGTTCATAAAATGTTTCTGAAGTTATATATCTCTCTTTTTCAACCAGTAAATGTATATATCTATCTCTGTCTCAAGTCTCTGTTTCTGTAACTGTATATGTCACTACTAATTCTCCCTCGCTCATACATTTGTAGCTTATGCATTGGACATATGAATAATGGTTACCACGTATAGTAATTAAGAGAGGGTTTTCTCAATAACCAGAAGCGTGAGTGTAAAACAATAACAAATATGCACAATGATTTTCAATACGACCACGATGAGCATAATAGCGTCGAGGTAAAAGACCATAATGCTGTGCGCTCCGGTGATGGAATTGTCAATCACTCCATAGAGGTACTCACTATATCTTACTATATAGAAGAACGTTACAAAAACAGGAAAAAAGCTTTCCGTGAACGGCAAACATTAAATGGATAGATCTACGACTTACAGCTAATTAATATAATGATGTTAACGGAAACATACCTTCGTACTATAAGTGTGTGCATTTTAACTTCGATTATACCATTTTTACATTGATCATGAAATGAACCTGTTATTTTACTTTTTCTGTCTTCTTTTTTAGAGTAAATTTTCCGATAATCATTTTCAGAACCCATAGACCACATTGATTATTTTAAAACAATATTTACAGCGTATCTTCTTAAGAATTTGATCATCGATTAACCAATTATGATGTCTATTACTTTACATTTGAAACCCCGTTCAATTTTGCAAAATTGTACTAATCAGGTTTCTTTCCCGTTTTTGGTAAATCTAGAACCGACTCTATCCCCTAAAAAGATACCTATATATTTGTGTTCGATCATATGCATAAAGAATGTTCACAACAGACACAATCTAATCTATTCAGATGTTTTCAAACGTAACAAAACTAATGACAATATATATATATATATATATTATTTTTATATGAAACGATTACTATGTAAATAATAATAAATTACATATTAGTAATTAATTATGTGAAGTAATTTTTCGGCTGGACATTAATAATAGAAGGCGTCAAGTCTAAGCTATAAATGCACTTTTTTATTTTTTAATTAACACTTTTCTGATGGCTGCACTATAGTTGTTTGATCTCCTGACACATTAATAGCATTTATTATCATCTAATCCGTTGCCGTTAAAAGTAGCCGCTTTCCTAGTGTGCTCGAAATTGAGTTAAAGATGACTCTTTTTCCCGGGTTCGACTACTGCGACTGGTTTGAATTGTTATGTTAGCACTTATGTTTCTATAAGAAAAAACATATACGTATATAGACAATTATTAAATATTATATATATATATATATATATATATATATAAATATATATATATGTTATATTAAGAAGGCAATGCAATGCAGAGGCGTGACGGATAGACACAAGTTTGAGCAAATAAGACATATAATGGTGGAACAAATGAATTAGTTTCAACCTTAATACAATGTGTACATACACATATATATATATATTTATTTATTATTATTGTTTTTGTTGTTTTTTTTCCATTTCACAACACATTTATATGTCTATCTACACAATGTTACAATGTTATGTAATACCTGTATCAAGATAGTCTGGTGGAAATTCCGTATGATATAATATATATTTTTTTTAATTTTCGGGAACTCTTCTTCTTCTTCAGAACCGTGTTCAACTCAAGTTCAAGCGTGCATATAAAGGGACCCATAAGATTTAGTCTCGCAGAAAATACCGGTTAAATTTTAAATACCAAACCAGAGTCAAAAATAAAATAAACTTTTTTTAATTATTAATTTATTTTATTTTATTTTTTTATTAATATTTTATTTATCTACTTTTTATCTAATTTATTTATTCATCTATTTACTTTATTAAACTTTTTTTGTTTGTTTGTTTGTTTTTACTTTTTAGAATCTTTCTCTTTATTTTAATTTTGTATATGTGTTGTGAAAGGGAAAAAACAACAAAAAGATAATAATAAATAAATATATATACATGTATGTACACATTGTATTAAGGTTGAAACTAATTCATTTGTTCCACCATTATACGTCTTATTCGCTCAATCTTGTGTCTATCCGTCACACCTCTGCATTGTATTGCCTTCTAAATATCACATTTCTATATACCAATAAACAATGCTTCAAGCAAACTACATAAACCTCTTATCACTTAGTCTGAGCCAGACAGAGTTTGCCACAACTAAAAAACTGTTCAAACTCTCGGAAAAGCGTGCATAGGTCGGCTGCCAGATTAACTTCCTCAAACGCTGCCTTAAATACAACATCATGCCCAACACCATCAAAAACATGCATCTACCCACATGCTTCCGCCTACCTAAACTGAATACCTCCCGTGACTTCATACACATGGGCTGCATAAAAAACTCCTAACACTTGCACCACATATTACATCAGCATATCAGTAACATGACTACTGCCAAAGCCGAACTTAACATACCAGACGAGCACAAACGCCTTGAGACTATTACAACAATAGACCGATGCTATAACTAAACTGTTTATACCGAAATAAACAAGACTCAAAAAACAAATCCACTTGGCTCCCCTAGCATAACAACCATACACACACTCAAAAACTTAGAAACTACCTACTCCATAACGACAACTACAACATACAATATCCCACCTCGTCACAGACTTAACAGACTCCCTATCACGAGAAGAAAAAGGACGCTTTAGCCTTGGACCCAAATTCATCACTACTCAAAGAATCAACACAATACCAAGCTCAACATAGAGGCACAATTTTGCAGCACAGCTTACCACTCTAAGTGGCTGGCCACCATCAACAACACTGCACATGACAATAACACCGCCAAATTTCCTGTATACCAACTTGATTACCCACTACATCTACCACCCAACAACCGCGAGCTAGACATCAAACTCACACGTCTAAAACGTAACATACTCTCTATCATACAAAAAGAACAGACAAACATCATACCTAATTTGACAAGAACACAACGAACCACATTTCAAAACCTAAGAGATAAAGACCTTGTCCTCCTACCCTCTGACAAAGGGAAGGTATTCTGTGTTATCTCACGTGACACCTACGACACACTAGCATTAACCCACCTTAGCAATGCCACCCTCTACACACCTGCTTCCAACATTACTACCCAACAAATTGAGAACAAGATTAATACAGCCTGGACCAACATTTGAAAAAAAAGAAACATCCCTAATAGCTACAGACACAACTTAATTACAAGAAACAGTAAACTTCCTACTTTCTATCACCTCATCAAGACCCACAAGACCGGCACGACCACACAAATCAGACCCATAGTATCCAGCATTGAAGGACCACTATACAAGGTCTCCTGGCTCCTCTCCCATCTACTTAAACCCCTACTCAAAACCTTCCCCGGACATGTCAGCTGCTCGGATGAAGTCATCCAGAGGTTACATCTACTACCACCAGAACAGCGTAAACTGAACCGATATGCCTTCAGCCTTGACGTCGTCGCCCTTTACACATCTGTACCCGCATACCCAGCAGTAGACGTAATTACTGACTGTATCTCATCCAGCGACCTCTATTACTTCGGCCTCACCTCTACTGACATACATGAACTCCTAATATAATAATAGACAACACATACTTTACATACAAACAAAACACATATAAACAAATAACAGGACTGCCTATGGGTTCCAGCTTCTCGGGACTGGTCGCCATTGCTTTTATGGACAAATTAGAACGCCATGCACTCAACTCCTGTCACTTCCCCATCTTCTTCACACGATACGTGGACGACATTCTTATCTTTTCATCGTCCCAAGAAGAGGCTAACACAATCTTCGACACATTCAACAACACTGACTCACACATACGATTTACAATAGAACACCCTGAACACTCTGGATCATTAGCACTTTTAGATTTCAGCTTCAAAATCTCTGAAGAAGGAGCCTTAACCACTAAATTCTACGAGAAACCCGCATGTAGAAACATATTCATAAATTACAGATCAGCACACCCTCATAAGGCTAAAAAAGGCTATGCTAGGAATGAGCTTACTCGCATCCGTAAGAAATGCAACATTGAGGCTGACAAAACCACCTACAGCGAAAAATTCCAACAGGTACTAGAGACCAATGGATACCCTACATCCATCATGGAACACCTTAGGAAACCCCGGAAAACCCGAAGACGGACGCAGCACGCTCTTCCCAACACCTGCTTCCTGAAGTTACCGTATTTCAACGACAGGATCACCACAGCTATCCGCAAAGCTATAAGGAAGGAAAAACTCGATATTCAACTAACACACACCGGCCCTTCTCTACGACAACAATTGACAACCTGAACACAAATTACAACAATACTCCTTGCACCCTGGTGAACTGCCCCATGAACACCACAGACAAATGCCACCGTACTTACACTGTATACCGTTTACAGTGCACCACATGCAACAAAATATACATTGGTAGTACGGTGAGAGCCCTACATATTAGAGTCAAAAAGCACCTAAAAACACGCACGCCTTCCTTCCACCAGCACATACACGCATGTGGCAACCCAACCAAATCATTCAAGATTGATATCCTAGCTACGGAGAGAAACGTTGGCAACCTTCGAATAAAAGAATCGATACTTATAGCAAAACTATCTCCGCAAGTAAATCACCGACTCGAATTAGGATCTTCATTACTAGTCTGATATAGTTTTACATCTCACTCTTGTTGTATTGATGTTATCTTAATTTAACCCTTAAATGAATTCTAAAAACTAATACTCTAACAAAAACATCACCTTATAATAATAACAAATAATATAAGAACATAAGTCAAACACTCACTAAACAAAAATAATAATAATATTCATAAATAAATAACTAAACAAACTGGGGAAAATGTAATAAATAATAAAATAAATAGATAAAGATAAATGAATTAATAAATAATAATCATTTAAAAAAAAAAGATAAATAAATGTTTAAGTAAAATAAATAAATAGATAAATAATAAATAAATAAATAAAAATTAATAGAAAAATAGGAAAAAAATAATAATAAATTGAAAAAATATTAAAGTCTATAAACTAATAATAGTAATAACTTAACCTAACAAAAAGATTAACTATGATAATATAATAGTAACAATAATAACAATAGCAACAACGACAACAACAAAAATTACAATAATAATGGATGAAATACCGGAACCACCCCAGATAACATTAATAATAATAATTTAAAAAAAGGAAAAAAAAAAAGGAATGAAACATTCATTATAACAATATTGTACCCTAACAATTAGAAATAACTTATTTATAAGCGACGTAAACAACAAATGAACTGAATTAACTCCCTTTCATTGTTGTCTTAGCGTTACACGAAAGATAATACCGAATTTATTAATGAAATATACATATTTAAAAAAAGAATAAAATAAATCAACTAAATATTAATATACACAATAATTTAAAACGAACATAGAATGCAATGTTTGATGACAGTATTAACCGACATATTAATTTAGACTTGGGTAAAACAACAACAAAATAGATTAGAATTTAAAATTTAACAGCAAAAAAAGGGAAAGATTCTAAAAAGTTAAAACAAACCAACAAAAAAAGTGTTATTAAGTAAATAGATTAATAAATAAATTAGATAAATAGTAGATAAATAAAATACTAATAAAAAAAATAATGAAATAAATTAATAATAATTAAAAAAAAGAAGTTTATTTTATTTTTGAATGTGGTTTGATATATAAAATTAAACCGGTATTTTCTGCGAGACTAAATCTTACGGCAGCCTTCATATCTTCATATGCACGCTTGAACTTGAGTTGAACACGGTTCTAGAGAAGGGAAGAGTTCTCGAAAATTAAAAAAAAAAATTATATCGTACGGAATTTCCACCAGACAATCTTGACACAGGTATTACATAACATTGGAACATAGTGCAGATAGACAGATATATATGTGTTGTGAAAGGGAAAAGAAAACAAGAAAAAATAATAATAAATATATATATGTGTTTGTACACATTGTATTAAGGTTTAAACTAATTCATTTGTTCCATAATTAGATGTCTTATTTGCTCCAACTTGTGTCTATCCGTCACGCCTCTGCATTGTATTGCCTTCTAAATATCACATTTCTATAGACCAATAAACAATGATTCAAGCAAACTACATAAACCTCTTATATATATATATATATATATGCATATATATATATATATATATATATATATATATATATATATTGTCAACGTGTTTTACTAACGCAAACATACTTTGAGAGACAAATAATTAATGTTTCAACAAAGAAAGTGTTTTTGCTCAGCAGTCAGAAGTCAGCCGTGAAAATAGGCGAAAAACGACGTTATTTATATAGTAATATATTTTTACATAAACAAAACAAATGCTTAAAATATTTTTTTTTTGTTTGAGCACTATCATATAAATTAATATATATATATATATATATATATATATATATATATATATTAGTTAAATTAAAATGACCAAAGGCAAAATCAATTCGAAATTATAGATTTTATG
>OY744526.1:54898554-54918554 GCA_963556195.1 Sepiola atlantica | reverse complement strand
TATAGATAGATAGATATGCTTATAAAGGAGTTTCGTTATATGTTCAAGAACAACGATCTATAAATAACGGTTTTCTAGAAACAAAACAGTAGTTTATTGTCTAGATATGACACTAAACCTTTCTGTAGGCAGGCACAAAGCATTCCATGAGCATATCAAAATCCTATACCATGCCCATAAAGAATTTAACCACCCTAGATCAATCATAATATCGATTATTATTAATGTATCTAATCGGATATCCCTAATTTGATCTAGCTAGCAGATATTTGATGAACACTCCTAATATTATAATGCGGATTTAACAGAATGGGTATATTACCAATGCGTCAAATATATCAATAATTAAAAACAACATAATTGGAATGACAGAGAGAATAAACCTGCTGGGCTAAGATCAAATATCACTCGTATGTCCATTTTTCACCAATATAGACGTAATAATAAGACCATACTATCACAGTGACAATGCTAATGTCGGAACAAGTAACCATCACAATATATTAGTTAACCATAATAAAGTAAATCCCTCTCATAAAAATCTAGACGTAGAATATTTGTCTGGTTCATTCCGCAATATAGTATGAATGGCGGAACTAATATACCAAATACCTTTTAAAAAAATATTGGTAATAAACTGTAGAGTCCTACATAAATATTGCAGGCTTTTCAACACGAGCATTATTAGAATATCTTACCCACCTCTCAATAACTTGGCCAAACGAATAATAGGCTTTATGCCGAAAAAATCAGCAACGCCCAAGAATCTAATTGTACCCAAATCAAGGCCCAGGCTGCTACCGAGATGGTCCTTGTATTTACCCTTCGAATGCAGGCATTATGCCAATGTCTATAAATGCACGGCCATACACGGAACTCCTCTACCTAATGAAATTACCAACTTTCAAACAGCAGATAGCGAGGTTGGTCCGAATGTGGACACCTCACAGCCATATGTCCTTAACCTAAACATACTACTCTAATACTCCTTGCAAATAAACCCCTATATTTAGGCTTTTATTTTGGACCCATCAATAATAGAATCTCGGGACACGAATACACTTTCAGAAAAATATAGCTTAAGAATCGTACAGCATTGACCTCACAAATTTGGTCTCTTGAGATTTAAACAGTCTCTATATACTTGGTGTGCATATAAAGAAGGTTTGGACCTTCATGGCTATGGACAGTGTCTGCAACTAGTGCAGACACGATAAATTGGGCATCATAAAATACAAAGGTCTCTTACTTAACATAGGAAGGAAAGTGTTGTCTCTATGTAACAACACTATTTAGTATGAATAAATCCGTGTTAAGGTTATTTATCCCGGTAACATTGACAAACAGTATGCTCATATTGGCCTCTTATAACGACTCTCCTGGGATAGTGAATCTTAAGCTTTTCACTTAATCCCCTTTCCTAATTCACAACGTATTCACTCCAAATATTTACGTTTCACTCGTGTTAGATAATCTGATTGTTGTTTTACCTTTTGGTCATCAGAATCTCTTAGATTGTATATCATGTATACAAGTCGTTACCATGATTAGGTTAGTTCTCCTTTCGGATAGTCTAAAATTGTATCTAGGAAACAATATATATGTGAGTATTCATCATATATACAGAAAACCCTCACTCTATACTTTAGGCGAACACGGCCTCTTTATTCTGGTCGATTACATATTAAGCTCTCATAGAGTATCTTCATACACTGCATCTTAAGTCCGATTCATTATTCTTTCATTTGTCAACTGAATTAGTTAATAATAGACGATTAAACCTATACTTTTAATAACTTATCAAATAGTTTCTCTCGCGTATAATAAGGCCATGCAAATTATGTTCCTTACGCTAAAACGAAACCGAAGCTACATAACCTCACCTTAAGATTTTGAAAAAAAACTGCGAAATCGATGAATTCCGATGGACGTACTTTTCATGATGGACGATGTCACTACCTTCAAAAACTAAAATTTGGAATGTTTTCGTTTATTTACGAGTAGTTGGATGGGATTAAATGTCACTCTCTGTGGAACCTTAAAGGTCAAATAATAAAAAAAGAATATAATTAAAACTTCCGTTCTTTAAGTCTGGAGATGATGGGACTTTGAGACAACCGTTGTTGGGGTCTTAAACTTTGTTGAAAAAGTAAGACTTTAATAATGTTCTATTATGACTTTTCTTTCACTTTTTTATTTGTTTGTTAGTTGAGATAAAAATAATGATAATAAATATAATAAATAATAATGTCTATATATCTTATGTAATATCGTAATATAAGTTGGTCGGTATATTCCTTTGTATTCCTAATTTTATTATGTGTGTACAAATGTATGTGTGTGTGTGTGTATTTGTTGCATAGCGGCACCAAAAACCAGACATTTGTTAAGTTATCAATGATGGAAATCATCGCCACGAAAGTCTATTAAGCGCTTATCAAAATACGAAAACCATACAAAATCATATGATTAGTCTAGAAATCATATGAAAGTTTGAGTGTTTACAAACTACTTTAACGCTCACTTTAAAGAAACCTTTTTAATAGGCATTTTTAATAGGCACTTTTAAACACATTTCTTAAGGGCGTGTAAATGCCTTCAAACTGCCAGTCCTATTACACATTACTTTTTAAACACTTCTCGTTATTAAAACATTTTTCTTTTTAAACATAGTTTTTTAAAAATTCTTTTCTCATTAAACACAGTTAATTAAACATTATATCGCTATTTAAACACTTTAAACCTTGTTCGTTAGGCATATCAACTTAAACATGGTGCACTTTTTCTTACTGTTTTAGTTCTTCTAGTTTTACAGATTAGGACCCCAAAATGTTATGCACAAAAAGTTACCTTACATTTTCTTTGTCGTCTAGTTGTGATCGCCGTTGGTGCCGTCGGTTTCAATTGCGTATCTCTGGCCGTGATCGATGTTGGTGATCTTTGAGCTGTGGATAAATTTTATCGACAGGAAGACAAACGCAGAGCCATATTTAAACGTATTTTAATATCTATTTTCGCCGCACCTGAAGATGTGGCATCTAGAGTAAAACTTTGAAACCTCTCAATCTATTTCTCGTGCCTTTTTACGACCTACTTACCTACAAACCACTTTCTCCGCTGGACTTTTTGACACCGGATTTTATTACAATCAGACATTTTCTTGAATTCGGGTAGCGTTTTGCCTTGTTTTTTCCCCACAATCTTTATTTGACTTTTTCAAATTTTTAATATTGGCCTTAGCCAACTTATGTATCCCAACAATTTCCTCTGATGGTAAGATTTTGATCTTTAAAAAGCCTGGCTTAAGGAAAAAAAAATGAATAAATTGCCCTTTTGCGGAGTATACATTGCATTGAGCAACGGAATTGAAAAAAAGATCTGCTTCCGTCGCATTTCTAATTGCTTTCCTTCTTTAACCTATATATATATATATATATATATATATATATGAGATTGTAGTTTGCTTGAAGCATTGCTGGTAAATATAAGTGCTGATTAGTAGTCCGAGGCTGTACCAATGCGATGTAGTTGCCGGAAGATGGAAAAGTGAACAGAAATAAATCACCCGCATACAGGCAAATGCTCTTCTACTTCCGATAAAACAACACACAGCGAAGCCTTCCACCAAACCCTATTAACAAACGGTTCCCCCTCACTACCATATCCAGCCTTAACAACACCAGAGGACGTAGACACCACACACTCACCAACACTTGCTTCCTTAAACTCCCCTTCTTTAGCGACCGTATCACTTCCGCTATCCGCAATGCCATACGAAGTGATAACCTTAACATACAACTTTCTCACACAGGTACTACTCTCCGACAATATTAATCCAAAAAAAGCCACTACACCCCAGACCCCTGCTCTCTAGCTAGTTGCCCCATTCCTAACTCTGGCCCCTGCCTCCGCACTTATACACTATACAACCTACATGCGCTAAGTGTCAAAAGTTCTACATTGGTAGTACCGTTAGGCCTCTACACCAACGCAGTAAAGAGCATCTAAACACCCACATTTCTTCCTTCCACAAACACTTAATATCATGTGGCAACACACATCGCTCTATTAGTGTCCGCATCCTCAACTCCGTCCGCAATATAGGTCAGCTTTGAATTTCAGAAGCTTTTCTAATCTCTAAATTTCGTCCAACTCTGAATAACAGATTTGAGTTGCTTCCCCTTTCATCCTCTGATTCTTACATCCTCACACTCCCACCCCAACTTACTTGCATGTGTCTCCTCTTTATTTGCCAGAGCCACCCACCCCACATTTTTACATGTTACATATAATAATTATGGAATGGAATAATATGCACCTTATTTACATATATTTTGGCCTTGTGCATGTGTATGCATATATACATGTATGTGAATATGGGTGTATTCTCATATGTGTGTATGTGTATGCTGATACATTTGTAATCCCTTAACTAAAGTTTGAAATTCAATGAAATAAAATAATAATAAAAAATTTAAAATGAATAAAAGAAATTAAAAAAAAGAAATTATTATAATAAAAGAATAAATTAAATATATAAATAAATAATGATAACAAAGGAAAAAAAATAAGTAGAATAAGTTTAGTTCTAGGAGTATTATACCCTTGGAATACTCTTAAATTAACATAAAAATAATATGTATTTAGATATTTACACTTTATATATGTATATGTGTGTATGTATTCTTATCCCTTTACCTTCTTATTCCCCCCCTTCCCCCGTTCCAACGGTACCTTCCTACCTCCTTGACACTGATCTATTCCACAATTTAAATTCCTTTTGCAAATTTCCACTCTCATTTCTAGACATAGTTTTTTCTAACTTATCCCCTGTTTTTGTACATATTATAATAATAACGGCCCATACGTAAATTTAAATTTAGAATTGAATAAAGAAAATAGAGAAAGGGATAAAAATTAATATATAATATGAAATAAAATATAATACAATTATAATTAGTATATAAATAAACAAATATTAATAATATTTTAACTTTAGTTGAATAATTATTAAATTAAATTTTGACATTTTCTGCGTTCCTACTCCCAAGTGTCTGCTACGGTGTTCAATGGTTTGACACCGGTTTTTTCCGTTTATTTTCGACTCTCTCGGTCTTCTATTGTTGTCTTTTGAAAATGAAAGTTTTTCTTTCGAAATTACCTTTTGCCGAACTTTTCATTTACCAGACAGTATTTACTATTCTGGTATTTAATCAGTTATTCATGAAATGATTAATACATAGTTTTGAGTTTCGTTTTCTCTCATCGTTTATTTCTGTTCACTTTTTCCCTCTTCTGGCAACTACACCGCATTGCTACAGCCTCGGACTACTAATCTGCACTTGTATATATATATGTATATATATATATATATATATATATATATATATATAATATATATAATACACATTTGTTTGGTGTATTATCTATGTACGTAACGTTTCGCCCTTTATAATCGGGACTCATCAGCATAGCGATAGCCCTATTAACTACTAGTCATATATATGTATGTTGTTGTGTGTGTGTGTATATGTGTGTATAAGCGACAAAGTGCATTTTGCTTTTAGATTACATCAGTGAAGATAAGACGCCTACAGAAACGAAGTGAAACGATTTCATTCAGAATATAATTCGATAGATATCGATTAGTGATACGTAACCCATAATGTTTCGGCTATCACAAGAACAAGACATAAGATTTAATTATTCGTGTATCGTTATATTTTTGCGTTTTATTTAGCATTTTGATTGCTATATAACATTGCACTTTGTATTAATTCTATAAATCTTGAATTGTGTTTGTTCTAACCCACTCCCACATACACACCCACACACACACACACATATATATATATATATATATATATATGTGTGAGACAGAGAGACAGACGTATGTATATACAAGAACAATACTTGCCTCATCATGTGTAAACACATTTTCCGACCCGAACAGTTTTTCAACGTTTTGATGTGCGCTTGCATAGATTAAAACAAGATATGATGATACATAATGACACATGAATAAACTGTATACCAATTTGATAAAACTACAATACATGTCTTTAAATTATTTTCATCAAAGTCTAATTTTTAAGCGGTCTTTAGATGAAGTGAAATTCAGGTAATGTTATTTAATTAGTCTAATTACTATCGAGCAAATGTAATGCAACTGTGAACTGTTTTAATTTTCAGCTGAGTCATGTCATGGCCCTTCTGTTAAATCCTAAAACAAAAACAGTTTAATATACTCCAAAAGAAATTGAAACTTTAAGAATATGTATTAATTGATGGCTAACTTGTCAATGTAAATGTAATTATTTAAACTGGTCTAAGCATTGAAAACACCGGAACAACTCATGTTTATAACTGCAATTCCGACGGCTTGACTCTCACGGCCACACTGAAAAACTACATGAAAGGTGAGAGCTGTAAACCTATTTTAGGCCGCCGATGTTAAAAATGTAAAACGTATGCACAAATATATATATATATATATATATATATATTCAAAGGGAGCGAAATCTTTTGAAATATAGGTTCGGTTGCTTTTTTTATTATTTGACATATTGTCTTTTGTAGTGAAAATGATGTCGTTATTACGGAACTTCTAAGGCTTAAATACGCGCTCAGCGGTTCGGCATAAACACTACTTTGGACTCCGCCTGTTACTTCTTTCCAAATTTGTTTATTGCGGACAACATGCACATATCATGACCTGCTCACAACTCTTCTCATATCTGTGATATCATAAAACACATCTTCACACCTCCAAAACATGTGGGTCTGATATTATCTAAGTAATAGTTATAAAGACATACAGTTAGCTAGCTCCTTTTCTTCTCAAAACTAAAATAAATACTGGCTGAATCTTGCCACCCTAATAGCTGAGTTAGTCTCTCTATGGCGCAAGTCGGTGCTAGAACTGACTCTCATAATTATCGCCATATCAGTCTACTCCCGCTCTTTTCGAAAATCCTAGCCCTTCATACATACAAAGTCTTTAACAAGGTCTAACGTGAAAGTGTGGTCATGAAAATGTATTCGTATAGTATATTTTGACGAATTCTTAATAGAATTAGATACTACATATAAATATAAAGATTCATGTGGTTATCGAAGATCTTTCATCTAAGAAACATGACATAAATTCAGGTGTTCAACAGGGATCGATCCTTGGACCTCTATGGTAACTGATTTTCATAAACATTCTTTGATGAAATTTAGTCTGAGATTACTATATTTTCTTACAACACTACGCTCTACTCTCTATATGTTTAAAAAGCAGACGAGCACACATCCAAGGCAATGGCTCAATTCTTAGAAAATGACTTCCAGTTTGTAGTTGGATGAAGATATCAATGGATGGTAACCTTTAATGTCGCTAAATCAAATTTCCTTTCCTTTAACAACTACACAAAAACTTTCAACCACTGACTAATAACACCCTACATGACAGTTCAAGCGTCAAACTATTCGGTCTTACATTCACATAAATTGGAACAAATACATAGAATGAATGAGAAAGGATGCTGAAAAAAAAGTGGTCTACGTTTATTGTGTGAGAAAACCTCTCACACCTGCCAATATTATATATCTCTACCAACCCACAATCCGCCCATGCATGGGATATTGTTGCCACAGCTGAGCTGGTGCACACTCCACTAGTCGCACTCTCTTCGACAGGGTCCGAAATATAGTCGCTAATTTCATAGGTCCTCACTATTAACCCAGCTCTAACCACTTTTTCATCGCTGCATTGTTGCGTCCTTGTTCTTATTTTGCAAGTACTTCAATGAAATAAGCTTCGATGAAGTGACTTATATGATGCATCTCGACGTAAATACACCCGACCAATTGGACAATTAGTTAACTCACATCCATTCACTGCAGAGGTTCTTAGATGACGGAAGGCTTTTTCCGCTAATAGCTTATTTTCTAAAGCTGTCATCCTTTGATACTTTCTCCCTTCTGTCCATGACTCTAAGAGCATGCAGAAATGCAAGTGTAATATGAATAAATATCTCGC
Source organism: Sepiola atlantica (assembly GCA_963556195.1). Taxonomy (NCBI): domain Eukaryota; kingdom Metazoa; phylum Mollusca; class Cephalopoda; order Sepiida; family Sepiolidae; genus Sepiola; species Sepiola atlantica. Next base: position 54,910,528 of record OY744526.1, on the reverse strand, counting down.
TGCACAACTCCTCAATAAAGCTGCCCCTCTATAATGTATGGTTCCTAATCGACAGTAGCCCACTACGTCTGAGTGACAATGTGCCTTTTCTGATGTGAATTAAAGTTAAGAAAATGCGTTCTGCATGAAATTGTGTTGCTGTTAATTTTAAAGCGATCGAATAATGGTGTCTGTTAAACAGCAGTTCCTTCGAAATTGATCATGCATGCATGATCTAAGAACCCAATCCCAGGCCGATCAGTCTCCCCTTAACTTGGATTGAGTGTGGACGTCGGGATGGGGTAAGGTAATACCAGTCGAGGATTAGATATAGACAATTAGTGCGGCAGGAACTGGGTAATTTCGGTGGCTTTTTATCTGCCGGGCTGAGGTATACTGTGCTGGGGTTTCCTAAGAGGTGCACCCTCCAAGACCTTGCCTATCCTCTTTGGGGAGGAGTAATTTTATTGCTTTCTGCCTGAGGCGCCCTTTCCGGGGAATGCCAACGGGGTGTGCCAGGCTATTTTTGCAAGGCCAGAGTGCTTATTCTTTAAGGGCGCTGGCTTGACTCTTGCCCCATTTTCCGACCTTGTGTCACACATACCTGTGGTGGGAGGGAATTAAATACCTGATCTTAGATAGTTATAATTAATGGAATAATGTTATAATTAATTAAGATTTCCGCATTATATCACAAGATAATGATGGTGATGTGTGTTGGTTTCTATCCGTCTGCTCACTTCCAGGAGTGATCAACCTACTAAAAATAAAAGACGAGTAGCAGAAAGACGAATACCAGTGTATCAACACAATTCTTATCATCTAAAGGCTGTAAGTTCAGTTTTTGTATAATCCATTATATTTTAATTTTTACCAAACATGAATTTAACTAAGTGATACTACATTAGAAACTGATTGTTTTCAAATTGCTATGTCATAATTTTCTTGTTGGTTTAGTCCGAACTGGATTTCCAACCTCTGCAATGCACAGCAATAGGTTTAAGCCTGACCGTTTTTAGATGTCAGTATATGATATCAAAACTTATTATATTCTGTCGTACTCTATGCCTGTTGTATCTTATAATTCCTTTTACTTTCACAATAATATTAGTCAATGCGTAGCAGTAGTCCCGGCAGAACTGGAAACCAGTACGCTGATCCCACTTCTGTAACAACTACATACACTGCCTCATACAGATATGTATGTTTGTAAATAAATTGTTTTTCATATTACCTTACAAATGATAGTATTGATTAAAAAGAAACATATTAAGACAGGTTGATTAAATAAAAATCTGTAACAAACTGATCAGAGAAACGTACATTCCTACATTCTTACAATGGCAACCATTGAAAACACACATATATATATATATATATATATATATATATATATATCAGATGAATATATATATATATATATATATCAGATGAATATATATATATATATATATATCAGATGAATATATATATATATATCAGATGAATATATATATATATATATCAGATGAATATATATATATATATATCAGATGAATATATATATATATATATCAGATGAATATATATATATATATAAGATGAATATATATATATATATATAAGATGAATATATATATATATATATATATATATAAGATGAATATATATATATATATATAAGATGAATATATATATATATATATAAGATGAATATATATATATATAAGATGAATATATATATATATATATAAGATGAATATATATATATATATATAAGATGAATATATATATATATATATATAAGATGAATATATATATATATATATATAAGATGAATATATATATATATATATAAGATGAATATATATATATATATATATAAGATGAATATATATATATATATATATATAAGATGAATATATATATATATATATATATAAGATGAATATATATATATATATATAAGATGAATATATATATATATAAGATGAATATATATATATATATAAGATGAATATATATATATATATAAGATGAATATATATATATATATAAGATGAATATATATATATATATAAGATGAATATATATATATATATAAGATGAATATATATATATATATATATATAAGATGAATATATATATATATATATATAAGATGAATATATATATATATATATATATAAGATGAATATATATATATATATATATAAGATGAATATATATATATATATATATAAGATGAATATATATATATATATATAAGATGAATATATATATATATATATATAAGATGAATATATATATATATATATATAAGATGAATATATATATATATATATATAAGATGAATATATATATATATATATATAAGATGAATATATATATATATATATAAGATGAATATATATATATATATATATAAGATGAATATATATATATATATAAGATGAATATATATATATATATAAGATGAATATATATATATATATATATATAAGATGAATATATATATATATATATATATAAGATGAATATATATATATATATATATATAAGATGAATATATATATATATATATAAGATGAATATATATATATATATATAAGATGAATATATATATATATATATAAGATGAATATATATATATATATATATAAGATGAATATATATATATATATATATAAGATGAATATATATATATATATATATATAAGATGAATATATATATATATATATATATAAGATGAATATATATATATATATATATAAGATGAATATATATATATATATAAGATGAATATATATATATATATAAGATGAATATATATATATATAAGATGAATATATATATATATATAAGATGAATATATATATATATATATAAGATGAATATATATATATATATATAAGATGAATATATATATATATATATAAGATGAATATATATATATATATAAGATGAATATATATATATATATAAGATGAATATATGTAGATTATAACTAAAAGGTAAACTTTTAGAGAGTTGGACCTATTGTGAAATAAGGAAAGCTCAATATACTGGATAGAGCAAAAAATATGGTACGTCAATGAAAATTAGTAAGACCTGCAAATGGAAGCAAATCGGTATTTTCAGTTGTTCAAAACAAGGAGTTGTTTAGTTAATAAAAACATTTATTTTTCATCTCTTTCTTTCCTTAAACCAGGCTTTTCAAAGATTAAAATCTTATCATCAGAGGAAAAATTATGATTGATAAGTTGACAGGGTGGGACTGTCAAAGTTCCAAATTTGAAAAAGTTTTCTTTTAAAATTAAAAATTAAAGAAATTAAAAAAACTTCTTTAAAAAATGTTTCCAAAAGGTTCAGACGGGCATGGGAATCACCAATAACGAAATCCAAAAAACGTAGGGCTCAGAAATGTTGGTAAATCCGGGGGAATCTGCATAAAAATCCAACGACGGCGATTTACTCAGGTCTGTTGTCCACGGAGAGGAATCAAATAAAAACGGCCATTTCAAGGAAAACAATATTCTTCCTGTTTTCAATTAAGCGTATTCCAAGGCAAAAAGCTCTAACTGGTTCAAAGACGAATTGTCGTACCGTGTCAAAATTATTTGGGAATTGTATAAATAAAGAAAGACAAGAGAAGAGAACGAGAAAAGAAAAAAGAAAAGGAGAGAGAAAAAGCGAAAAGCGATCGGAAGTAGAATGTAATCTAACAAGTGGGGGGGGGTTAAGGGATTCAGATCAAAATGATATTTAGGCAGAAAGAGATATGAAGGGTAGATTTCAAATTGGCCACACAAAGTGCCGAGTGCTGGTCAGCTCAGTTAAGTTATATTCCCAGGGGATATTTAGGTAGATTGAATACAGATAAGAGACAGAAAGCTGTCTCCTAAGAAAGGTTAGTTTAATTTTGCAAGGGGAAGGGTATATGAGGGATGGGCATTAAACTGGTGTCGCTAATAGAGTTAAGTCCCATTTTATATTTTAACAAGAAATTGGATTATCTGTCTTATTATAATTCTTAAGGTCTGAGTGAATTTCTTTAAGATGTTTAAGGAGTTTTGAATCAATTTATGAATAAATCGACAATGTAGGTAGTTAAGAACAGGAAGATGGGGGTATTAAGAAGATGTAAAACACCTTATGCTAATGAATAATAGTAAAAGTAATAATAAAAAAATAAAAATAAAAATAGTAAAAGTAGTAATAAATAGTGAAACCTAAAGAATAGATAATGGGATTTAAATATGGGGGTGTATATCTATATATTTGCAATGCTGCCTTCACTTACTCGCGGCTATGGATTATTGTCCACTACATCACTGGACATCCACCGTAATCTGGTATGAATTGTTAATAAAGCACATGTAAAAGCCACGCGAGCAAAGCCGTATATACACATACATGTGTACATACAAAAAACCAGCACATACAGACAAACACATATGTATATATACATACATACACACACACAGATTTATATATACACATATGCACACACACATACATACATACATATATATATACACACACACACACATTTATACATATATATGCACACACATACACATACATATACATTCATACGTATATGTATACATACATATATACACACACACATGCACACACATATTCACACACACACACACATATACATATATATATATACACATAAAAGTATAATAGCCACAATCACCCAAGTGTACCCAGCATATCCGTACAGCAAAAAAACCGCTTATATACACAAGTGTGGTATCCATACATGTACCTGTTATTCCAGAGAAACTACATATATATATACACACTCATACATAGAAGGCAACCACTCACACACTCGTTCGTATCAATACATGCATCTGAATTTTCAGAGTACCCACTAAAGGTACGCATATACATAAGCATAAAAGGGGATTATTAGATGTTAAAACTGAATGGAAGTCTAAACAAATGGGTAAGGAGAGGGTAAATAGGAATGATGTATATACAGGGAATTGCAATTGGATAAAACGTAATTGGAGAAAAACATGCAATTGGAGAAAAAAGCGACGGTGGATAGGTTGTAATAACGAAAAAAGTTTTAGGGGATGGCCAATCAGTATCAACATCAGCGACATTGCTAGTTATAAGTCTGGCAGCAAAGCAATTCAGTATTATATAAGTATGTTCTAAAGGATATGTTTAATGTACACAACAGAAGGGATTGGTATAGGGGCAATCATGGAAAGGTACATAGTAAGTGTAAAGAGTTATAAGATATGGGGAGGGGGGAATCTATTGATTATTGTTAGGTGGGGGTATATCTGGAGGGGCCAAGAAGTTAGCATATTTGTATTTACGCTTGTGTCTGCAATGGGAGATCAATTCGTTTTTAGAATTAATAGTATTTAATGATTTATTAGCTGTGGCTATTGCGTAAGTTTCCAAAGTGCAAAGGTTGCAGTGTGGAGCTCCTGGGGTGTATGATCTAGATTGTTTCAATATGGACCAATGTAAGGAGTAGGGTGTATTATTGCTTTTAAGGTTTCTAATTAATTTAGAGAGCGAGGTACTAGGGTTATTGTTATTTAATTTAAATGATTGTATGTGGTTTGAGATCCTTATCTTAATTGGGAAGGCGCTAAGACCTATATATGTGTGAATTTTGCAAGGTGCAGAAATTGCATTTGAATAATTAGGGTCATTGGTAACTGTTTGAGAGGATGGATCTGATACTATATTAGCCTGGGGTCTTGGGGTAGGGTCTAGAATAACCGGTGTATTACTGCTTGTTAGATTACATTCTACTTCCGATCGCTTTTCGCTTTTTCTCTCTCCTTTTCTTTTTTCTTTTCTCGTTCTCTTCTCTTGTCTTTCTTTATTTATACAATTCCCAAATAATTTTGACACGGTACGACAATTCGTCTTTGAACCAGTTAGAGCTTTTTGCCTTGGAATACGCTTAATTGAAAACAGGAAGAATATTGTTTTCCTTGAAATGGCCGTTTTTATTTGATTCCTCTCCGTGGACAACAGACCTGAGTAAATCGCCGTCGTTGGATTTTTATGCAGATTCCCCCGGATTTACCAACATTTCTGAGCCCTACGTTTTTTGGATTTCGTTATTGGTGATTCCCATGCCCGTCTGAACCTTTTGGAAACATTTTTTAAAGAAGTTTTTTTAATTTCTTTAATTTTTAATTTTAAAAGAAAACTTTTTCAAATTTGGAACTTTGACAGTCCCACCCTGTCAACTTATCAATCATAATTTTTCCTCTGATGATAAGATTTTAATCTTTGAAAAGCCTGGTTTAAGGAAAGAAAGAGATGAAAAATAAATGTTTTTATTAACTAAACTACTCCTTGTTTTGAACAACTGAAAATACCGATTTGCTTCCATTTGCAGGTCTTACTAATTTTCATTGACGTACCATATAAGATGAATATATATATATATATATATAAGATGAATATATATATATATATATATAAGATGAATATATATATATATAAGATGAATATATATATATATAAGATGAATATATATATATATATAAGATGAATATATATATATATATACAAGATGAATATATATATATATATACAAGATGAATATATATATATATATACAAGATGAATATATATATATATATACAAGATGAATATATATATATATATACAAGATGAATATATATATATATATACAAGATGAATATATATATATATATACAAGATGAATATATATATATATATACAAGATGAATATATATATATATATACAAGATGAATATATATATATATATACAAGATGAATATATATATATATATACAAGATGAATATATATATATATATACAAGATGAATATATATATATATATATAAGATGAATATATATATATATATATAAGATGAATATATATATATATATATATAAGATGAATATATATATATATATATAAGATGAATATATATATATATATATAAGATGAATATATATATATATATATAAGATGAATATATATATATATATATAAGATGAATATATATATATATATAAGATGAATATATATATATATATATATAAGATGAATATATATATATAAGATGAATATATATATATATATATAAGATGAATATATATATATAAGATGAATATATATATATATATATGATGAATATATATATATAAGATGAATATATATATATATATAAGATGAATATATATATATATATATATAAGATGAATATATATATATATATATATATAAGATGAATATATATATATATATATATAAGATGAATATATATATATATATATAAGATGAATATATATATATATATATATAAGATGAATATATATATATATATATATAAGATGAATATATATATATATATATATATAAGATGAATATATATATATATATATAAGATGAATATATATATATATATATATAAGATGAATATATATATATATATATATATAAGATGAATATATATATATATATATATATAAGATGAATATATATATATATATATATATAAGATGAATATATATATATATATATATATATAAGATGAATATATATATATATATATATATATATAAGATGAATATATATATATATATATAAGATGAATATATATATATATATATAAGATGAATATATATATATATATATAAGATGAATATATATATATATATATAAGATGAATATATATATATATATATAAGATGAATATATATATATATATATAGATGAATATATATATATATATATAAGATGAATATATATATATATATATAAGATGAATATATATATATATATATAAGATGAATATATATATATATATATATAAGATGAATATATATATATATATATATATAAGATGAATATATATATATATATAAGATGAATATATATATATATATATATAAGATGAATATATATATATATATATATATAAGATGAATATATATATATATATAAGATGAATATATATATATATATATATAAGATGAATATATATATATATATATATATATAAGATGAATATATATATATATATATATATAAGATGAATATATATATATATATATATATAAGATGAATATATATATATATATATATATAAGATGAATATATATATATATATATATATATAAGATGAATATATATATATATATATATATATAAGATGAATATATATATATATATATATAAGATGAATATATATATATATATATATAAGATGAATATATATATATATATATATAAGATGAATATATATATATATATATATAAGATGAATATATATATATATATATATAAGATGAATATATATATATATATATATATGATAGATGAATATATATATATATATATATATAAGATGAATATATATATATATATATATATAAGATGAATATATATATATATATATATATAAGATGAATATATATATATATATATATATATAAGATGAATATATATATATATATATATAATAAGATGAATATATATATATATATATATATAAGATGAATATATATATATATATATATATATAAGATGAATATATATATATATATATATATATAAGATGAATATATATATATATATATATAAGATGAATATATATTATATATATATATATAAGATGAATATATATATATATATATATAAGATGAATATATATATATATATATATAAGATGAATATATATATATATATATATATAAGATGAATATATATATATATATATATCTAATATATAATATATAATATATATATATATATATATAAGATGTATATATATATATATATATAGATGAATATATATATATAATATATGATATATATATATAAGATAATATATATATATATATATATATTAAGATGAATATATATATATATATATATATGAGTTCATGTTGAACTGTGTATATGTATTTATATATGCGTCATTAATATATATATATATATATCTCTGAGATCATGTGTAACCTGTGTATATGTATATAAATTTGGGCGTCATTAATAACAGTTTGTAAATAAACAACATATTTATATTTGATTTTGGTTTCCCTAGTTACAGTTTCAGGTACGTTCTTTAACACGGATATAAGATGCCTACATGAGCTATACAAATGTTAGATAAATTATCACATGGCATTGTTATAAGACAGATTACCAAATAGGGTAAACTCCACTGCATTCTTCGATAGAATTCTGACAATAACACAATATTAACTTTCCTCAAAACAAAACATACATACAGAGTAATAAACATGTTTATATAGTGGGTGACTTTGGACCTTTTGATTCATGGCATTGTAGTTATATCGAAATGTATTCAATTGTTTGAAATCGTGAAACACTTTGTTAGATTTGTTTTTGGAATTTCCCGAAATCATAGGATTATAAGATTATGATGTTACTACTAATACATAATTGAATTACTTTTAAAGTTATTAGTATTTCTTTTTTATAAGATTACTAGAAGAGTACGCATACAATGACGGGGAAAATAGTTTCCTAAACATAAACAGTTTTGCATCTCATTCACGAAGATAACAATTAAAATATAATATTACTAAAACGTATGTCTAAAATCTTTTTTCTAATGTAAAATGTGAGGCGTCAGTGAAATTGTTTTTTTTTTGAAAACAATGAAATTAAATGAATTTTGCTTCAACTGGATCTAATGATAATATATAAAATCTAAGAACACATCTTAAGTGTTTTTATTTTCAGAGGTTGTTCTTAAATTAAACGCTTTAAAAATACTCCAAATAAACTAAAGTCTAGGGGGTATTGTCTAATAGCTACTGTAAAACAATCACAAATATATATGTTTTAAAACTTTGTATATGTTATTCTATTTTATTTTTACCAATTTGTCATAAGACTAAACTAAAATAGACATTTCCCAAATTGACCAACCTAACAGCTGTTTTTGCAAGTTTGTTAATGATCGGTCAGTCGATGTTATAACAAATATTTTGATATAAATAGTTAAATACTAATACATACTAAACTTTATATAGAAAGGGGTAGGAATATTACTTTCTTTAGTTTGACGCCCTATCGATATCTGCAATATTTTGATGAAGTAGAAACATATGAAATTGTTACAAGTTGCTATTCCATTTCTTGAGACTTAGAATTAAAAATAATTATTGTTAAGTGATTTTTTTTCATTCTTTAAAAAACGCTAAAACTTCGAAAATATGATCCGATATTAAATTCTTTTTTTTAATATACAAACTGTATTTTTAACTGTCAACAGAAACGAAAGATGTGTACCCTACCGTTTTACCTATGAAGATGATATCTAAACAGTATTTAGTTATTAGAGAAATTGACTCACAATTTGAGGTATTACTTGTATATAAAAATGTTTTTACATTATTATATAGTTAATGAATCGACAGTTAACACAAGAAATGCAACTTGAATCACGATGTATTTTCAAAAATCTAAGTTGTATTATGTACATTTTCAAATTCAATGTATTTAAGATCCGTGTAAGACTAATATTCTAAGAGAACAAAAATGTACTTTCTTTGAATTTTCAAAGTTAACCGTATGCATTCGTTTAAATATATGTCTTTAAGGTCTAGTAATATTACAACAATTAAATAATGTTGATTCGATATCATATAAATATTAAATACACATTATCCAATAGTTCTTTCAAAGCACTCACAATATTTCTACTTTTAAACAGTATATATATATATATATATATATATATATATATATATATATATATATGAATGAATTATTAATTATTTTGTTATTATCAAGAAAATATATCTTCAAACAAAATGACACTTGTATGAGTAAAGATATGTGTCAGTTAGATTGGTGTCTTGCGAAAACAATGCAATTTTGCGTGATCCAAACTCTAATAAGAGATGTAGTAACGCTGTTAAAGTAAAATGATAGGTCTAGACAACTAGTGTAGTTTACTAGTAAGAAATGTGAGGTGAACCCCTATGAAATGTCAACTCCGAAAGTCCATCCGAAATGCCTTATAAGAATACTGCAGTAAAAACTACATGAGCTTATAACCAAGTAGGGCGGTGTGTATAATAACAATTAAAACACTGAACGACTTACTTACAGCTAAGGAGTTTTAACTAAACTGCACAAGCAAAGGTATAAAGAAAAATAGAAGTTGTAGTAACAGCACACAACATTAAACCACTTTGAGAATACAGATCTACTATCTCAGAAAATTGTAAGAATATGTATCATCTTTTTTTCGAACTTCACGTTTAATGAGTATTCTTTTATAATAACTGACATCAGTATGTTTTAATGTTAAACAATATAATTTAAAAAGGGAATGATCAAATGATACTATATGTAATTCAAATACTTACTAAACATTTTAGGATATACAACAATTTAGGTCATCATTAAACAACTGTTATATATATATATATAAGTTAGTAATGTATGATGTTTATATATATATTTTATAGGACCCTCTCCTCAACTAATAAACCTGCCTTTATAAAGTATAGAATGTATGTATTATGCAACGCGGTGAGTAACAGTGAACAGGCTATAGATTCTGTAACCCATCGTATTTAAGAAGTGTGGATGAAACCCACGTCATCTCCTCAAAATATTTTCTCAAAATTCAGATGAAAGATTCAGGAGAAAAGATTTGTACTGTATCACATTTCAAATTAGATTGTCTAATAAAATTTAAATGAACCGGTGCGCACGTGCCTTATACTCAGTAATACATATGTGCGACGTAAACTAATGCTCTTATTATAAATTTTGGATTACGTACTCTACGCAACACGGTAAGACACATGGCTCATGTTTGTATTTGTAAATGTTAAACTTATCCTAACGCCATCAAATTAGATATAATTAAAATTAAATACAAATCTTACATATTCCTAAGACCGGAACTAGAACGGGTATGCTTTTATTTATTTAGATAATGATTTTTATTCGCAGATTTAAAAATACACCTAGAGTTAAAGTCTTATAAAATATA
>OY744526.1:54889512-54893354 GCA_963556195.1 Sepiola atlantica | reverse complement strand
TTATATATATATATACATATATGTATATATATATATACATATATATAATATATATATATATACATATAATATATATAATATATATAATATATATATGTATATATATATATACATATAATATATATAATATATATAATATATATATGTATATATATATATACATATAATATATATAATATATATATGTATATATATATATACATATGTATACATATATATATATATATATATATACATATGTATACAATATATATATATTATATGTATACATATATATATATATATATGTATACATATATATATATATATATATATATATATATGTATACATATATATATATATATATATATATATATATGTATACATATATATATATATATATATATATATGTATACATATATATATATATATGTATACATATATATGTATACATATATATATATATATGTATACATATATATATATATGTATACATATATATATATATATATGTATATATATATATATATACATATATATATATATATATATATATATGTATACATATATATATATACATATATATATATATACATATATATATATATACACATATATATATATATACACATATATATATATATACACATATATATAATATACACATATATATACACATATATATACACATATATATATACACATATATATATATATGTATACATATATATATACATATATATATATGTATACATATATATATATATGTATAAATATATATATATATACTTATATATATATATATATACATATACATATATATATATATATATATGGTTCAACGGCCACGTGCCTCGAGCCGATAGAAACTTGACCGTCTTTTCGACTGCTAATTATTCGGCTGTTAGCTACTTGCCGTGGAGTAAGCGACTTCTCTCTCTCACCGTCATATATATATATATATATATATATATATATATATAGAGAGAGAGAGAGAGAGAGAGAGAGACAGACAGACAGACAGACAGACAGACAGAGAGGAAGATACATAAAATATATAAATAATATATTTAACCAGTAGACTAACAGGATAAAAGCAAATCTCAATATAGTGTAGAAGGCAATACTATTAATTGAATAACATAATACAATAATCAATTAATCGGATTTTGGCCAATATATTTGATGTTTTATATACTTTTATGTATTTCTTATATATTTTTATACATTGTTAAAGATTAATTGTATTACCTGTATTAATGTTATTGCGGTAGTGCTCCTCTGATGGGGAACATCTTTGAAATCTAACTAGTTAAGCACGCAATATCACCTCTTTGTTTTTGAACTTTAATAAAAACGTGATTAATTTTCATATTATTATGTCATTCAATTAATATATATATATATATATATATATATATATATATATATATATATATATACTTTATTCGATATACTATGAATATTGTATGATTTGCCGAATTCTTTATGTGCATTAGTATATTTTACTAGATGCATTTTCAGGAAATTTCTGTACCTTCTCAAACGTATTACGTGATTTTAAATATAACATAACTATGATTTTGCTATCGTACGAAGACCTGTACAAAATTCAACCGCAGAATAAGACAACCGAAGATGTCTATAGTAAAACTCATAACACGATAGAAGTGGATCCCAAAGTCGTTCCTTAATTCCACTGATAATCGCGAAAAACAGCAAGAGAAATCAACTTAACGAATTATAACAAAGAACATCATTATATATATAATATATATATATATATATGCATACAATATTACGATGAATATAGTTTTTATCTATTATGTATTTCGTCCTTGTCCGGGAATCATCAGTACGAACGATAATTGTTCAGACGGAAACACAATTCGAACCTCAGATTTAAGTAAAAATGAAAACTTCCGTCTTTATTTCTAGAACCCAGCGGCCAACTGTACAACCAGGTTGAAAGAAACTGTACATTCCTAAAAGGTTGTCATAAACAGTGTTAAACGATGCAGTGGGAGGTATTTCACATTACGTATTAAATTTAACAGCGCAATTATAAGTTTCTTGAAAGGCCCGTCCGTTTATAAAAAGTTTATAAACAATAGTATAAAGCTATATTCTCTTTCAGTTAACAACTCTAAAAAGCCAGACTTTTTCAAGACAGAATTGTGTTGTTTTACGCTTTTTTATAACGAAATGAAAGCGTAAAGCAAAAGTAAAGCCCACGACGCTACACAATCAAAGGGGCATAATGCATCCACACTCTACACGCAATTAGTAACACAAAACGAAACCGTAAAGCACGGACATCTTAGCTAGGAGAAATATTGCTTTCTATAACTGCTTATTTATTTGTATGAATGACACTTTTTCTGCCCTGTAAATATCTTTATTATTATATAAATACAGTAAAACATTTCTGGATATTGTTTAATCTGTGAATAAAAACCATGCCAGGATTCTTATTAAATATATTATATATATATATATATATATATAATATATATATATATATATATATATATATATATATATACACGCGTGAGTGTGTGTGTAAGTACATATACAGGTATAACAGAATGTCAGAAAAAAACGGTGCCGTCATTTTAAAATCTAAACAAAAAGAAATCTATAGTGTGTATTAATCTCCCACGAAAATGGCTGTCCGTTTTCCGGAGCGACAGACATCAACAAAGGTTTAAAAGAGGGCAAAATTAGAGACCGACTATAGATCCCCTTTTGTTTTGATTTGAAACACACGGTACTGATGTTGTTCTGTCATACATATACACACACCCACACAGACATATATATATATATATATATATATATATATATATATATATGTATATATATAAACGTTTTTACTTTTCTATTTTCTCAATAATCGAGCACTCTTCTGCTGGGGTTCTCTCCCACTAAACCGATTATATATATATATATATATTATATATATATATATATATATATATATATATATATATATATTACACACCAAAGTCAAAGAAAAAAAGAGCTAAAAGAAATGTACGTACGGGAGGATAGAACTTAATATAGATATGAGATATTTTGAGCGACAATAGAAAAATAGGCTGTTATGGAAACGAGTAATAAACAACCGCGAGGGGAAAGACAGAAGTTGATCCAAGAGAGGCAGATACGATTCTGAAAACAACACTCATACTTATGGTACTAATACTATTAAGGTACATTTTGCAGCCACATTTAGTTGTGTATAAAAAATATTCGATAGAAACGTAAAATAAAACAACTATTAATAAGAATAACATTTTAAGTCACCCAAGGACTTTGCACTGTGTTGTTGTTCTTCGTATGGGTGCATTCAACAGTAAGTAACATAAAAAAACAGAATCGCCGCTATAAATACAGCAGAAATAACACTCACCGAAAATAGATATACTAATGCACTGGGACTGTTTGTTAAAAAGGTAAACAGCTTTAATATTAATAAATGGGTTTCTTTTTTTTCGTGTGTCTGTGTATCGGTGTTTCTCGCTTCTACTTGACTGACACATTATTATTTTTATTCGCCGATTATTTTAATCAAACAATAAAATTACCATAAAACATTGAAATGAAAATTGAGGGACAACTTAATCAGATGTTTAATTATCCTATTTGCAAAGAAAATGTTAACAGGAGTATATTTTTTAAATCA
The DNA here is from genome assembly GCA_963556195.1 of Sepiola atlantica. Classification (NCBI taxonomy): domain Eukaryota; kingdom Metazoa; phylum Mollusca; class Cephalopoda; order Sepiida; family Sepiolidae; genus Sepiola; species Sepiola atlantica. The sequence continues at coordinate 54,889,685 of OY744526.1, read as the reverse complement.
TATTTCTCTAATCTTTCCACACGATAATATGTAACGTTCTGTACAATTCCTTTCAAATGCAGCTCATTCAGTAATTTATTTATCCATTCGTTCATATCTTATGAATCAGATAATTCGATTATTCCCCGATATCTTCTTGTACGAATACTTTTTTAAAAAGAGATTGAGTACTT
>OY744526.1:54867012-54884512 GCA_963556195.1 Sepiola atlantica | reverse complement strand
ATACACACAATGTGACTAATCGTCTCGCACACTTATCCTTTTTCGCCATTTCCTCATTTATCTCATTTCGAATACAACATACCTGCATTAATATATCCCGTGCTCCACGTGGATGAATATATCTGCCTCTCAGCTTTTCGCATGGTCTACTCACGGATACCACTCTTGTATTCGATATGAGTGGATTTTTGACGAGAATGGCACCTAAATCGGACTAGCTTTCGCTGTGAGATCTGCGAACGGATAAGATAAGATATGATAGCCTGCTGACCGCTGTTAGAGTTATTTTGAAACAAGATCATAATAGATGTTGATAATTTAAAAAAGAGTTTATTTAATATAATTAAGAAAAAATATGTTTCGAATTGACAGTTGAGTATTGATTTACTCTTCTCCAGGAGTTAGGCACACGGTCAGTTGTTATCTTACTCCCACAAGTAAGATGTGACCCAAGGTCGGGTCGGGAATTGATAGTTGAGTAGCTGCTAATTCGTCTAATATAAAAAATAACAATCATGTTTTTTCTAAATTGAAGATATATCTTAACTGGAGATCAGCGCATGTGTTTAGAACAAACAATCCGGCTGTTTAGGAACGGGGCGTGTGATTACACCAAAAGCAGTTAAGTTCCTCAGCTAGTTAAACCCTTGACTTTATTAAGGAGTCTCCTTTTTTTCTTCATCTTTATCGATATGACTTAGTACATGGGAAAATTATTAGCTATGCAATGTATCCAAATACGGAGCTCACCTATACATGTACTGAGAGTGGCTGCTGTTTGATAAGAACCACATGTATTTAGGTTGCTATATTTTTCTTGAATTTACTATAAACTTTAATACTGGTAGGTAAGCCGCTTTTTGAAAACTTTAATTTTAATTCCCAATTTTACTTTAGACTTAAACGTGTCTACGTGTCTATTATTACCATAGAAAGAAAGCATCTTAAGTTTGTGACTATTTGCCCGTCTAGTATACTTTAGTTTTCAATAGAATTAGCAAAGCTAAACAGTCAGATAGAATGGACAACTAATTTTTTGGAACTGTGTTCATCGCGTGACCTCTCAAACGTGAGTTTGGAAATGGAATTGTATTTCTTTTTCATGTTTAAGTGTTAAAATAGGGTTCACGTGTGTTGGTCTCGCTTCATTTTTAAATAAAATTTACGTTAGTCTGACAGGCAACACTTTTCAATAGTACTTTATTTATTCTACCGCACTTGAGAGTTAATAAGTTACCTTCATGTATTTCGGTTGATTTGAAACATCTTGCTTCTGTCATGCTTACACATGGTTCTGTTTAATCACAAGAGGTGCACCGTTCTAGAAGAGGTTAGTGTTTGCTTGAGTCACCACATACAGGAGATTGCCGACGGGAATGCTCAGGAATGTGTTGTAGTATATAGCGCCCTCTACTCAGTCCGATCGCTTTTCAAAACCATACCTGACCTTGTATCAAACCTCGTGACTAGCAGATAAATAAAAGCTCATATATAAACACCATCTGCATTGCTAAACGTGCAAATAGTTGTATGTTAAGAAAAGTATTTAAAAAAAAACATGAGATGTACTCATTGATAATATTTCGTGATCTGAAAATTGAGACTTGTTCAATCTTGAGCTTTTAAATTTATAAAAGCATAACTAAATGATACGGTTACTTGTATCACGTATTTATAATTTTCATGTAATGCATGTTTATTAAAATAATATGTTAATTTTTCTAGTGATAATTATTATGTTCTACGCGCAATTTTTCTAGATGAACATTGTTATGACAATACCTTTTGTTATTGCTGTAGGCAATATACCAACCGAAACAATAAAACAAACATGTGTAGTATGTTTTGTACGTTTTTTTATAGGAGTCTATACATTTGCTAATTAAACTTCATTCATCAGCTAAACCAGGGTCTAAACTATTATACCAGTTATCTGTTGCTTTCTAGTAAATGGGGTTATATTGTATCGATTTTTTCTGGATCATATTTCTCGGAAAAGTAGAGGTTGCGCATACTTTCTACGTTATCAAATGTTGTGTAACCTAACTAAAGAAACCCTATAAATCAAGTTTGTAATATTCTTCATACGTATTTAAACAGGGATCCTAAGTAATCCTTTGATGTTACATGTCTTTGTAACTATACTAACAGCTTGACAGCAATTGCTTCCAACACAAGATATTTCTCCTGCCGCGTTTCTAAGGCAACGAATTTACTAATTAATTTATCTGCAGTACATTAGCTGACACAACATTGATCCCCAGTCAATCAAACTGTATTAGCTATTGCACTTGATAACTATTCTCACACAAACCTTGAAATCATACAAACGCCCAGAAATATGCAATACCATCTCATGTCCATAATCACATTGTTAAAAAAGATGAAACACATTCAGACTCTAGCTATAACATAAGATTGAATTCTAATTTGGGACTTTTTTTGCACTATGCCCAGGTTCAGTCTAACGCGAAATCCAATTATATTGCAGGTACTTTGCTGTAGATTAAGTAAAGGGTTTCTTCGTATAACAGGAAACTACGTTCCGAGATATCCACAGACATTTGTATAATAATAAACTAGTTTAAGCTAACATGATAAACATCAACTAAAATATAAAAAAATTCGAAGCATAAATGGGTGTATATACATAACTGGATTTAGCATTAAGTAAGTAGAAGAAAGAGTGATATAGTGTAAAGCAACAGGAAAAGATAACGAACACAATTCACTCATAAAACTGCATACCTTCGCCTCAACGCAAGGTTGGGTCAAAAGCTTTTTGCGCAACTTACTTATTTATAATTTGTGAAGTATTCCTGATGTTATGCTATTTAATCATTGACAAATCAAAAACTATTTGTCCGATGAAGTTTAATTTTTCCATGGTGGTTACAGTTCTCAAAGCGCCATATATCATAACAACAGTTTGGAAGAAATTCGAAGTGTGTATTGCTTTAAGATCAGATAAGATGTGGGGATACATACACTAAAATACGAAGAAAGTAGCGAGACTCCACGATGAACAGAAGTGTAGTTATCACCGAAAGTGTGAGTTTCACTTAGTCTGTGCCCTTGACGCTGATCTTTCTCTTATATAAAAAAAGATAAATCAGTTCCAACTTGATACATGACCGATATTTATACCGATTTTAGTGACGATTTATGCATGCGATGTCAACGTAACAAATAAACCCAACGGAAAACATAACCTCACGCCTGAGTGTGTGTGGGGAAGTAATAAAGGCAGAAACAAAACACAGTAGTTTAAGTCAATATCAAACTATATGAAAAAACACAATTTTACTTTTTTTAATCAAATAACAAATACTTTATATACACCCCTCCCTTCCGCTTTCATCTAACACATTCTACGCATGCGCAACGTTTACTAGCTACATTAAAAGTGTCGTATTGCAAATAACAATTGCAAGAAACGGCATACATACATGAGACTATGTTTTAATGTCTATGTACCGTTTGTAATAGTTCTAAAAAATGTTACCTAAGTAACGGCCTGTAAAATAGTGTCAGTCAAAGCGAACATGAACATAGTTAACAAACCATCGATAAGTGATTATCTCTTCTAAGTATCAACATGTTGCATATTTATAAACAGCAGTATCTTTCCTAACCAGCGTGTTATATTTTGACGGTCTGCTCTCTAAAACTAATTTCAAATAATGATGATTTTCTAATTATATAATTACTTGGACAGTATCTTTGCGTAGGGTTTTATTTAATGTCGGTTTTGTCAAAATGAAGAATAATAGTTGTTACCGAATTGGTTATTACGTCATCAAGAAAGAGTGAAAATTATTGTAAATTAATCAGTTAACGGCTATGGAGCAAGCCGAATGCACGCCTGAATATGTGCATCTGAAACTAAAAATAAGTAAATACGCTGCTTTCTAAACTTACGCTGTGTCAACTTTGTGTGAGACTCAGATAAGACCCCAACTGCTCAGCTAATGTTTTTAACAAGTTGTTTTCTTTTAATTTCAAATAAATCGTGAAGTTTGTTTGATAAATAGTGTTATTTAACTTCATATTTAAAACCAACTTTGAGAGTTAAAACAGGGAATCATTAGATGATCTAGAGACGATCAGGAAGTAAGGGAGAATATATTATTATATTAAATTGGCTTATGCACGCGTATTGCCCGGGAAAAGGGAGTAAAATAACGGCATGCTCCTATCTCTAAACACCAGGTAAATATATTTTACTCGTTTTTTTTTTTATTTATCTATAAATACTTGGTGCAGTTTCCTTTTGAATCATAATAGAACAGATGCACGTTCGCATTAGTTCATAACTACGTAACATCATTTCTGTAATACGTACTAGCGTATAGGTACGGCTTTTATTTGGGGAGAGTTATTGTGTTTATAAAGCAGAATTAGAAGGAAGCAAAACTTGGATAGGAATAGACTATTTGTAGAATACATACGTTTTTGGGTATTTCTAAAAGGTAGTTGTTCAAAATATAAGCAAATTTGCTGTGCAAAAAGCAGCTCTTCAGTTAGTATTAATTGATATACAAATATAAGTAACATTGAAGGGCAACATACATAATCATCAAATTTCATAAAAACTAAACAAATACCTGATGAAAAATAATTACTTGCTTTTAATCGTTTAATTAAAATTAATGATAAAATATTGTGTTCAAACCAAGGCGTTTGATTTAAATAATGATTGATATTTAATGAAGTTACAATTATAGCTGGACATAAAAAGAAATTAAATATGTAAAACAATGAATAAAAATTGAAGCAAGGTGCACGTTTAAATTATATAATGTATTTTGTCTATATAGTAATATGTATAAGCAATATTAATGAGAAAACGTGGTTAAGCCTAAAACGGGGTTCTACTGTGACGCAGCGCTAAGCGAACCTGGGTGTAAAAAAAAGCTCGCGCGAACCTGGGTGTAAAAAAAAAAGCTCGCGCGAACCTGGGTGTAAAAAAAAAAGCTCGCGCGAACCTGGGTGTAAAAAAAAAAGCTCGCGCGAACCTGGGTGTAAAAAAAAAAGCTCGCGCGAACCTGGGTGTAAAAAAAAAAGCTCGCGCGAACCTGGGTGTAAAAAAAAAAGCTCGCGCGAACCTGGGTGTAAAAAAAAAAGCTCGCGCGAACCTGGGTGTAAAAAAAAAAGCTCGCGCGAACCTGGGTGTAAAAAAAAAACTCGCGCGAACCTGGGTGTAAAAAAAAAAGCTCGCGCGAACCTGGGTGTAAAAAAAAAAGCTCGCGCGAACCTGGGTGTAAAAAAAAAAGCTCGCGCGAACCTGGGTGTAAAAAAAAAGCTCGCGCGAACCTGGGTGTAAAAAAAAAGCTCGCGCGAACCTGGGTGTAAAAAAAAGCTCGCGCGAACCTGGGTGCAAAAAGCTCGCCTGTTCCAGCCAAGTAACAGCTACTACGGACAATATCCATCATTCTCTCTTACTAAGTGGACACCAAATCTAGGTACTTCGTAATAAAACAGTGCATAATGGTGTATAACAGGTTGAGTTTACACAAATTAAATATAGGGGACGTTTTCTAATGTATATTCTAAAAACGTCATGGAAAAGCATATTATGGATATTTGTTTATTATCTTTAATCAGGAACCTAGCGCCTCAGCTGCATACTTACAAATAGACTGTGTGATAAATGCAAACTACAACTGACATACGACGTGATGCATGAAGGTAAACCTAATGAGATGTCTACCTGGTTGCTTCTAGTTTATTTGATGTCGTAGAACAATTTTTGATTACTGTTCTTCCAGCGCTGGAATTACTAAGCTAGAAACCAGCTTACCGGATAATATATAAAAATCAATGAATTCGAAAGAAACTATTTATTTTCTTAAAGTAAGCAGCAATAAACGATAATACTGTCCACGAATAATATTTTTTTATGAAGTTTTTTGTTTACTAAACAACCGGTCAGTGAAATACGGATACCTCTGATTTTGCTTTATATGAAATATAACGTATTAGATCTATCGCAACCATACTCAGTATATGAAAAGCAGCAATGACAAGCAGACTACCAGTTATCAGCAAAACTGCACCTCATTTAACTTTTTCATCTAATACGACTCTTGGCATAAGACATATCTTAATACAATTTCGAATAATCACAATGCGTATAAACAAACAAATGTATTTTTTATGTATTTTTCTTTACAATTTGGCCTTTTATGTAAATACCCTGAACGTATATTTTTCTATTCATCGCAGTGAAAGGAATTGTTAAGTATAAACACATTTATCACGATTAGAATTATATACGTACTAAATTCCAGTAAAGTAGGAGTTAAGTTAATTTTATTATGGGAGATGATGACTTGAATGCGTGGAGTTATTAATTTAGAGCCGATGGGTAAATTGTAAGTGCGTAGAGAGCACCTGAAAAACACGTTTTTCATCTTGAAAACGAAAATATAATAAGCCTGTAATTTCGAAAAAATGCCCATAAGTGTGTATATGTAAAACCAGCAAATACGAGCGATAGGAACAGTGAAAGAGAGGCAAATAGAGGTATTTACAAACTAATTAAATGATCGGGAAATATAATCCCCAAACAATATGTGGCAAAATAACATTGTCAAAAACAAAACCAAAACTTGAAATAAAATAAGGACCATCAAATAAATACTGATATAATGATGAGAAAAACAAATACACACATACATGTATACACCCCCCACACATTATATATATATATATATATATATGCATAAACCTATACATATAACACACATATATATATATATATATATATATATATATATATATAATGTTCCACTATATGTATATATAATTTTTAAATATTTTTAATATGCAACTAAATATAATAAAAGAAGGCAAATACATAACATTCTAAATCACCTTAAATGTAGGGTATGGATTTGTCCGAAGACTTTAAAATACAGCAACATTTTTGTAAATAACGGATACATTTTCTTAGACACAGACAGACAACACAGATAATAACAAAATAAGTTAGCAAAACATTAATCTGGAACAAAACTTAGATCTAATATATGGAACGTGTTTGTTCTTGTCTTTTAAGGGAAATTGGGTCCGATAAACTCTGGGAAGCCATGAGATAAAATACTGTTTAGTTTTTAAACTCCAGAAACAGTTTTTCACGGTAAACAACTGATGATCACTTAAATCATGTGAAGACTAGCGTAACCTATTAGAAGCAAACGAGCATAGAGACTGTAAAATGTAAATTGACTTACAAGAAAAGTGATTTTCTACCAAACGACTTGGGACTAAAGTGTTTTGTTTTGATTTATTTCCATATAGTTTTAATGGTTGAAAAACGTGTGAGACTATATACATATATTATAATATGAAATGAAATCATAAAATAATGTGCCAATCAAATTTTATTAGAATTCAAAATTCAAGCAAAGTATCTTAACATCCTTAGCTCATGAGTTTTCAAAGATAATTCTTCTCAGAGGACCATTACCGCAGTGATATTACTACAGGTAATAACATTACACTTTGAAAATACATGAAAATATGTACAAAAATACATAAAAATATATAACATCAAATATATCAACCCAAAAACATATTTTTTTGTTTAATCTATACAATCCATCCAAGTCATACAATTTTAAAAAAAGATAATCGGGAAAGATATCTATAAGGTTGACTGAGGATTAATCCAGGTGATGAGTGACAGTCCAAATACGAGAAATTGAAAGAATTGAAAAAGTTGTCCAGTCTTGAGATGCGTCAGAAATCGATCAAGTGAAAAGTATCCAATGTTTATTTTAAGTATTACAACGATAAATAAATCAAATCAAATAATAGAAAAAGTTCAATAAACTCACTCAAAATTCCAAAAACTTGATCTGAGCAGTACAACTCAAATAAAAAAACAAACATTTTTTTTTAAAATTCGCTCCGGGGGAATAGATGACCGTGTTTGTTTACACAATTCAATATTAATTGTGTTCAATTCGGATTTAACGGACTCTCCATTTAACCAGCGAACTATGATTTGATTTGTACTGCTCAGATCAAGTTTGCTACAAAGCAACCATCCGACATGCATGCACTAATGTTGCCATACTTTGGCTGGTGCACCATCTACAATTATTTCTCCTAAAGGCAAATTCCCCAAAATAAGTCGCTAATTTAATTGGTCCCTCACTATCCACCAAGCACCAGCCCCTGTCCTATCGTCACAATGTGTTACCCTTGTCTTTGTTTGACAAGTACTTCAAAGGAATATTTTGCTCTGCCCACCCCCATCGACGTAAATCCACTCAAACAAACAGGCAATCAACTTAACTATCCATTCACTGTGGGTATCCATAGGTCCCGAAGCGCTTTCTACTCCAATATATCCTTTCCTCTAATTCCCGGCTTTTGGAACTCTCTCCCTACTACCCGTTTTCCCGACTATACCAACATGCATACATTTAAAACTAATGTAAACAAGCATCACGCTGCACAGCTACCAATTAAGAGTGACCCCCAAAACTCTCACTCTTATTCTCAGTACTACCTCAGCACTATAGTGGCATCTTGTCTTGTTCGGGGAGAACTAAGTTACAAAAAAATACCACCTAACACACTAAGAGAGGATCATGTGAACAGTCTTCGTACACAAGCGTGTAAAGCATAGTGAGGTTTACAAACGCAAAGAAATAATTGATATCATTGTATCTTGGACTTTTTAAAAATATATTAGTAATAATAAGCTATTTCAACATACTATACGTTAGATGAAGCTATATATATATATATATATATATATATATATATATATATATATATTACTAATTTTTATGTTAGTTTTCTATGTAATAATCGATGATCAATACAACTGGGAGCGACGTATAATTATGTCTCAGTCTGAAGTCGTGATAACTGCACCATCGTCACGTGTCAATATTATAAATATATACATTTGTATAAATATTATATATATATATATATATAGATAATATTATATATATAGATATAATATATATATATATAATATTATATATATATATAATATTATATATATATATATAATATTATATATATATATAATATTATATATATAGATAATATTATATATATAGATAATATTATATATATAGATATAATATATATATATATAATATTATATATATATATAATATTATATATATATATATAATATTATATATATATATAATATTATATATATAGATAATATTAAATATATATATAATATTATATATATATATAATATTATATATATAGATAATATTAAATATATATATAATATTATATATATAGATGTAATATTAAATATATATATAATATTATATATATAGATGTAATATTATATATATATATAATATTATATATATAGATGTAATATTATATATAATATTATATATATATAATATTATATATATATAATATTATGTATATATATATTATATATATTTATAATATTATATATATTTATAATATTATATATATTTATAATATTATATATATATATAATATTATATATATATATATAATATTATATATATATATATAATATTATATATATATATAATATTATATATATATATAATATTATATATATATATAATATTATATATATATATAATATTATATATATATATAATATTATATATATATATAATATTATATATATATATAATATTATATATATATATAATATTATATATATATATAATATTATATATATATATAATATTATATATATATATAATATTATATATATATAATACTATATATATATATAATAGTATATATATGTATATATAATATATATGTATATATAATAGTATATATATGTATATATAATATATATATATGTATATATAATATTATATATATATGTATATATAATATTATATATATATTTATATATAATATTATATATATATTTATATATAATATTATATATATATATGTATATATAATAGTATATATATATAATATTATATTGCAGTTTTATTTAACATAGTACCTCACAGTTTGGATGTAGCATACCTACATACGATATTGTTTATGAATAAAGGATAAAATCATGACCCAGTTTAAAACCGACTTTGTGTTCAAATTACGCTGTTTTTACGTATTTGTTTCTTAATTTTTCTTTGCTGATACATGATATCGAATTATCGTCCTGTACATATACCTCGATCTCACACAGAATCACGGACAAAGTTGCACAAGATTATTCGTACATATACATACACATACACACACACATATATATATATATATATTTCGGTGAGACACAACGTCCGTTAAAGAAACGAATATATTAACATAATCGTGCCATAAAAAACGGCGATACCTCAAATGCACTATGCACTCATATGATATCTGCCGGCCACCACTTCAATACCCATAAGGCAATCCCTATCAAACATATTCATGACACCAAACTTCGACGTCTCATAGAATCCTGTCTGATCCTATGTCATAAGAACACCATTGCCCAAAGACAAGGTTTCTATAATATTGCTTTTCCTTCGGCTAGATCGATTTTATACGAGATGAATCTAAATGAATACGACTCTGGCTAACTTTTACTCTTGTCTCTCTTCTTCCCCCGTCCCCTCCTCCCCTGCCTCTTCCTATTCCCTTGGTTCGTCCCTCGACGTTAACTGCCCCAATTACTACTAATCCTGTAGACTTTTGACGCTCTCAGCCCGAATTCAATCAGCAGGCGATATCTCAGCACTGATTTTTTCTCTCTCGCTTTTTTTCGACAACAACATGTCGATTTACCCTTTCTCACGTTTGCTCTCGCTTTCTCTTCTTCGTTTCGTCTTCTTCAACTGACGTTCTAAAGATACTGGTTGATTGGTATCTCTTTCTTCTTCCTCTTCTTCATCTTCTTTTTCTTTCTCTTTTCATAACATTCCTCGCATTCCTTTTTCTCCTCGTTTTGTTGTTCTCTGCACGTGACATTTTCTTCCAATCGCATTCTCTGTATAAATTTGAAAACTTTTCCGTTTTGAAATAAAGTTTATTAACTGATCGAAAATGGTCGTATCTACGGCCGAAATATCTCGGTGGAACTTTACAAGATGAGTTTTTGAGTTTATTTTTGTTAGTTGTTGAATTGCTTATTCTTTATTCCATTTTTATTTTTACATATATTTATTTATATATATATATATACAGAGAGAGAGAGAGAGAGAGAGAGAAAGGGAGAGAGAGAGAAGGAAGGAGTGCGCGAGAGAGAATAAGCAAGATATTGTGGTACTTCAAGCTTCGCAATGGTTTACGAAATGCAAATCAGGATGTAATTTTCTGTGTGATATTTTCTGCAATATGTCACAACGGCTTCAATTACCTTGAACATATGCAAGATTATAGACAATACGGATGATTAGATTAAGACGTATATAGCCAGCATGAAAAATGTTATATGCAAACACACGCAGACATGTTCACCAGGAATTTGTTCATGCAGACATACATGCCCAGGTCCACCTCATAAAACGCCTATATAAATACACACATGAATACAAGAGAGGTTGTTTGCTTGAAGCATTTCTGGAAATTGTAATAATTCTTTTACGAAGGCCAGTCAGATAGCCGGTTTGATTAAATGCTGTAAAGAACTAATACACAACAATCGAAGGAGATGAGATGCAACTACCTATTATATTTTTTTTCTTTTCAATCAAACATACACAGCAAGTATACTTGTTGTTTGTCTTAGATTAAAAATAAAAATAAATGAATCGTTAAAAGTCCTCTTTCGATCGTTTTTTGTAGGCCACCATTGTGATAGAGATCGTATATATATATATATATATATATATATATATATATATATATATATATATATATATATATATATATATGTGTGTGTGTGTGTGTGTGTGTGTGTGTGTGTGTATATACATGTATATTTATTTATTTTGGTACAAAATAATTAGTACAACATTCGTACCGTCGGTTTCAAGCACGGAAGGACTTAACCATAACGACTCTCTTCAGCTTCTGTTGTCATCTGTTCGGAACTGTGAAGTCACGTGTCACTCTCGTTATTTGCTTAGAGTGTGTGTATGTTTGTTTAAATTTAGTATAAGGAAAGTTTAATAAGGTTTGGAAAAAAGGGGAGAGTAGAAAAGTAACAGTTGATATTTAAATCGGAAGAGATTTAAAGAGATATAAAAAATATAAAAAAGTAAAAAAATAATAAAAAATAAAAATAAAAATATTTATATATAATTCCCATGAGACAATATTATGAGTTTCGTATATTTGGCCGTTACTGTTTGGGGTTTGATGGTGGGTGTTCTAAAGAGATTAGGGAGAGAGAATTGGTTAAAGGATTAAATTGGTTTAAAAGGAATAACATTAATTAATTAGAAATTCAAGTATAAGAAATGAGGTAAAATACCTTCAAAAACATATTGAAGATGCGATATTAATTTAAAAGAAAAATACATTTCTAATAGATGCTTACAAACAAAACAAAATATGAACTCTACTTTTGATACCTATCCCGCGAGCATACGCACCTTCGTTTTTAAAGGTGGAGGAGAAAACAGCCGACACCATACGCCCATTTTAAACCAACAAGGACAGAGTAATCCAATAATATCAGGATTTCCAAATAAATTGATCAGCCCAATTTTTCTTGGCGAAATATTTGACAGTTAATAAACAATAAAAAGAAAAAATATGATATCATATCAGAGTGTTCCCTCTCCAACATTTGTGTCTAAATGCGTATTTACCTTTTAAAATATATTAATTTTATTTTCTGATAGTCTACATTTTCTTAGCATATCTATTTTGAGCTAATTTTAATAATGTAGCTCGGTAGTATACAGCGGTGAGATGTTCAGAATTACCAAACATTGGGAAAGGATCACAAGGTGATGCAACCAAACGAACTTGGTCCATTCTTCCGAAACATACAAATGCAATTAACGCTTTCTCAACAGAAAAAAAAAATCAGTGACATCTTTTCATGTTATCGATGGCATAGTTGCCAGCCATATTGAATACATCAAGCATGCAGTTATGTAAGAACGCGAATGAAAGAATGATAGATAGATAGATAGATAGATAGATAGAGAATAAATGAGAACAAGAGAGAAAGGCGGGAATCGGATGATATGTTGAGATCAATACTTGATAAATCACAAGTTGTGGTGTTCGTACTTCTTATTCGTACCCTTGTTTTACAGTCGGACACTTTTCTGAATCTCTTCCTGAATAATGTCTGTGTATTATCAAGCGATGGCGTCATTTTTTTCTTTTTCTGTTGCAAGATCCATCTTATGAATGCAAAGAACTCCATTTTATGTGATGTTTTCATTACTTCATCAGGTCCATGGGACATTAAACTTCCTCTCTAAAGTTACCCAGTTGCATCGGAACAAACGTAATCTAGATACCTTCAATTCTCTTAATACTGTGTTCCGGTTGTTTGTGTTAAGTGCTGTAATCAATAATAGTCTTTTGTTCTATTATTGTTCGTTAAAAGATTTGCAAATCCGTCGCTATCATCTAAATCTCTTGTTTGTAACTAGATTCGGTAAGCATTTGTTTAAATGTTACCCTTTTATTCAATCTTATATAAATAAGGATCTTTCCGTCCCTCCGTCAATTTTTGTTATTAAAATATTAAATACATTGCGAAATTTAACTTATTTCGAAATATCATAGACGTTAACTACATGTAAAAATAGAGAATATTGAATCGATAGTAACTAATATATTCTCAACAAGTACAGCGGATGCTATGGCCGGTCATCGAAATCGAAACCGAAACCTTGAGATCATCAGCCAGATGTTCGACCAACTGAGCCATGTGATCTTTCTTTTAAATTGATCTTAAAACATTTCCTTAACAAAGTAATTATAGCATTCGCGTTACATTATACATTTATTATGTAGGTCATGTTTAAACACATACATTCAAACATAGGCGTTTGATAATAAAGAGGAACATTCACCATCAGGAAAAAAAGAATGAGGTGCTTCGCACGTCGTGTATGCAGATTTAAAACGGGCTTCTCTTCATAGGTGCAGGTGTCTATGGTGGTCTGATTTGCATATGTAGATATCAGGTTATATAAATGAAGAAGACAGCTGGGAAGCAGGAGAATCGATTTGGTTGGAGAGAGAAATGCAGAGAGAAAGCACGAAATTCGGTTGGAAATTGAATCACAGTCAAAACTTTTTTGTTTTAAATTCTTTCATGTATCTGGCACAGTTTTAAATACAAATAAATTAATGAGTAAACTTAAACTTAAATTATTTTAATAGTCCAAAACAATTAACTTTGTTTTGAATATCTATTGCGTGTACATTTTTCCCAATTATATAATTCGAGACAAGTTAATTGAAACACCCTCTCGCAGACGCGGTAGCCTAGGAAAAAGATTATCCCTTCGGTCGCATATTTTTGCGACATAATAATACTAAAAATTCATACTACATTTTTGCTATTCTACCCAGTAGAAAATTAAGGGGTTTACATTAATTTAGTGAATCATATTTATTACCAGTTTATATGTCTATTTAGTCGAATACAACATCACCGTCGATTTGGAAATATTTAGTTATGTATCTCTATCTATCTATCCATATATCTATCTATCTGTCTCTCTCTCATATATATATATATATATATATATATATATATATATATAAGCGTATGTAATCAATGTCTGTGTATACGCACATGGTCGGATTTGGCTTCACTATCAAACTAGTATAATTTATTATGATTAGTTGAACGCAGCTAATAACATTAAAGGTAAGTAACGTAGACTGTATTTATTTCATGTATAGCATGCAATGAAGAATCAAAAGCTTCACCTGAAAAGTAAAATACCTTTTATTTTGTATACATTTTACAATAAGTATTAGACAACACTTAATAAATATTTTGAACATTTCTATTTATTTAAAGTTTTGAACATCATCTTAGGCGGCAAAAAAGGCACAATCTCCAATTTGAAAAATGATCAAATACACACATAGAATTGGAGTCATAGTAATTAGCCATCAATAACGAAAAGAATGTTGAATTTAAATGGTTTCGTGAGACCCCTAAGGCTTAAACCTGAACTGTTATGAATTGGCCTAGACAAACTCATTGCTGGTGCTATCAGATAAGGCCGTCTTAAGATATCGGGTTCTTGACCTGAAATGCACTAATAATTGATCTTTTATTGTTATTCACATTTTCCAAACCTTAATCATTTGTCTTCCCCCTATCGCCCCCCCCCCTTTTTCACTCACGCAAACATCAGGATTAAATGCTTGAACATATAAAGAACTTAAAGCATTAAGAATTTAACAAAAATTACCGTATTCGGCATTAAATAAAACGAATAAGGTTTATATAGCGTACTACAAAGTAACCGAAGAACACAAGTTTAATAAATACTTGAACATATAAAGAATTTGATGCTTACAGACGTTTACCAACATAACCCGATCCGGCTTTAAATACACCGAAAAAAATTGATATGTCATAAGACAGCTAAACCAAACAAGACAAAATCAATGATTGAATTTTGAGTAAAATTAGAACAAGAGTCATAGGCATTATATTCAGTGGGATATATATGTATTAATTTTCATTAAAAAAACATGAAAATTCAAGCAGATTCTTTAAATCTGAGCAAATTTCATGATTTTAAAACTCACAAAATTCACAAAATGAAAAATGTTGTCGTCTTTTGTTGTCGTGGAATCGGAAATGTCAGCGTTTTTACGATAAAAGTAGCATAAAAATCATTTTGGAATATTTCCAGTAGGTAACGTGTTGTATTGATGATGCGTAATGGTAGATCCGGCGTGACTATATGATCACAGGCGAAAAGTAAACCTTCTTTGAGAATGATTAGATGTACTAAGTTATATATTCTGGGAAGTCACAACAGCACACCGGACTGTGAGCGATTTTCTACATGAGGGCAAAGACAAAATATACCACGGCCCATGAGATATTTTCTATGAATTAAGAACACAAACAATGAACATATTTGAAACGATATATCCTGTGAATTGGGAGTATTGCTTATCAATCAAGTCACTAACCCATGTGAGACACAGACTAAAGATTAGTTGAGGAGAACATTGAATATAATTTACAAATAGTATCTTAAGAAAACATATACCCCGTTTACATCAATTGTGTATGTTAAAGCAGGAAAACCAGCAATCAAATATCGATAAAAAACGATATGTGTAAATTGTAAACAGTGCATTATGCATTATCTAAGTCGATAATGTCGATCATTCCAGCTCAATTCTCACACACTTTTCCCATATAATATATAGCTTTTTTTTTGCTTTGGAAAATGTTTGAGTCAAGGCACTTGCACGTATAAAAAAAGTTACAAGTGTATCTTAGTGTTATGACCTTGAAAACGAACATGTGTTCGATATAGTAATTGATACAGAAGTTTATGATGTGAGGTGAAAAATACGTGCAGAATTATTTTTATTTGTTTGTCGACAATGGCAGATGAAATGCCTACCTGACAACGAGGACATCATTTTTATTAATATAAGAATTAAGTCGCACGGGAGAAATCATGGCATTCTTAAATATCGGAAAACACGAAAAACCCCCAAGATTTAGACAAGTAACATAAAATTCGTGAGATAGGAAACAGTTATTTCCTTCTTTTACTGATCTTAATGATATTGAAAAAAGAATATAAAGACAAGCGTAGCTTTGCCAAAAAAAGAAAGCATCATGATAAAATGCTACTTTTATACATTGTGATATTCATCGTCGACGAATCGGTCATCCCAAAATTAGTTTCCAGTTGTCGTGTGCGCATGCGCATCGTAATGAAGTTTGACGTTCGATAAATCCGTTTTTCTTGGTCTCTTATCGTAAGATGAATCGCCATTCTTTTTTCAGACGCGGTTGCATTGAATAAAACGACGCGGGCCAGATTGGAACAACGACAATAAATAAAAACAGAAGAAAGGAAAGGATATTTGAAAAGGCAGAAAATAAAGAAGAATAGTTAGCATAAAATACATGTCTGATGATCAGGAACACCCAACCACATGCACGGGAAAGCGAATAGCTGATTGAGCAAGATACACTGACGGTAAAAAGAATTATATATTGTTAACACAAAAGAAATGTTACAGTAAGTTAAAACTAATATATATATATATATATATATATATATATATATATATACAACCATTACATTGTAAACAGCTGATGCTCCCCGTTTTAATATTTCACGCTTAAGTTAAGGTTACATGTTTTGTTTCACTGTTAGACACTTGAATCCCCTTTTTTATCTATGATTTTTCCAACGGTGGGTCGGATTACGCAAGTGCTTAGTCTGCGATATCTTGGATTTAGTTGTTTCTCTGGGAGTTTAAAGTGTTCTTTTGTTTTTTTAAATGACTCAAATCTTCTTTAGACATTATATATATATATATATATATATATATATATATATATATATATATATATATAATGTGTGGGTGGGTGTGTGTG
>OY744526.1:54854512-54862012 GCA_963556195.1 Sepiola atlantica | reverse complement strand
TGACAAATAGGGAAACATTGCTTTTTCTGGGGCAGAATCTATCCATATAACACTTATAATTGGCTTGTTTTGGGCCTTGAAGTTGTTTTTTTTCTCTCCTTACATCAAGTGGCTCCATACCCTGTTGTAAATGAACAATACAAAAATATACTAATTTACTCATAAATAGTTGTACATCCATAGCGTTGCGCGGATTCTGATTACTTTCATTTCTGCTTTTTATTTTAAACGAATTTTTGCAAATGTATATTTAAAGTACGTTTTAGTAGTATAACTATTGAATTTATAATTTCAATAGATACACCATAAATAAGAAATACTAATAAAACTAAGCCAAGCACAGACACAGCTACACGATAAATAGAGGGCACACAATTGTCATGATATAGATGCTACCCATATTACTTATGAGGTGTATTAGCATAAAATGGGCATGCTTTAATAAAAGTATGCTAAATGACTAGAAATTCTAAACTAAAATACGAAATTACTATCGACACTTATTTTAATTACCTTTTAAAGAGGTGAGACACAAGGTCAGTTGTGAAGTTGGAAAGCCCGTGCACTAAGATTAGCACACTCCGAGCACGCCTTCCGGCATTCCTTGGTAGAGGCGTCTCAAGCGATAAACCATAAACTAACCCCTTATCAAAGAAAAGCTACAGCCTAACAGGTTAGACTTTTTGAGATTAAACGGACATACCTCAGCTTGACAGCGACAAAGTAACTGTCAAACTTATTCTCAAGGATGAATCCACAAATGATACGCAAAGAAATATCATCACTTATGAATCTGATACACTGTACAGAATTACATTCAAGAGCAGTATGTATATGTTAATTCTTTGTCGACTCCACCCCTATGTACTTCCGTACATACATACTTTAATTATCATATATTATCCTTAGCTACCATAAACTAGCAAGGTGATAGTGGCTAAATGGTTAACGACACGGACTGACAATCTGGGTGTGCCAAGTTCGAACCCAGTTCGTTCCACAGAAAAAAACTTCTACTTAGGATGTTAGCAAAGTGTATGTGGCCCCTCCCGTAAGTAACCAATATATGTCTATTCGACACGAAGTAATAGATAATGAAGGAGAAGTAAATGAATAGAAGAACAGAGAAACAAGCGAGAAACACAAATAAAAATGGGTGTAATTACGGAACAAATAGAACGGATTATAGTCAAATATAGACGGAAGGACATAAAGAACGTGATAGAACAATTGAATACATTTTTTAATATGCAGAAATACATGAAAACCACCCAAATAAAACGCTGTGCATAATAATACGCTTGAACCTTTCGATTAGACATACGTATCGTACGAACAGTCAAAAATACAGTCGTATAATTATGCAAAACTTAAACACAAATTTTGAAAAATCAAATTCGATCATCAAAAAAGTAATTGATGATTAACTCGGGTTGTTTATTGGCACACAATTATATTTTACCCAATTTAAAATCAGTTTTTAGAATACTGAATAAGACTGCAACAATAATACATATATAGGTATATATATATATATATATCGTATGCATAATTGTCACTTAATAAGAGGTGTCCAATAGTTAATAGCCTGATACCAATAATTTTCACACAAAATCATAGACATATAGACATCAATATTTCCATTGTAATTTTGCATCGCGTACATTTTTGATATACATAATATAAGAACATATAAATAATATGTGATAAAATAACAAGAACAATAATACAATACTACAACTAATAATAACAGTTGTAGTAAAAGTCAAAATGGACAATAGATGCATATTATAGAATCGAAGATTGTGAGTAACTTTAGACGGTGTCTTTTCATTCTATTTTCCTATTAATGCCGGGGTTCATCTAGGCTGTATTCTAAGTCCGACATTCGAGTGAAGTATTCCTAGTTTTCTTCATTAGATGATAGTTGTCAACAATTATTTTCAATTGTGATTATTTACGTTCTAAAGATTAAAATTGTTAAAGGAAATACATTAATTTAAATGTTAATACGTTCGGTATGTGTATTTTAACTTATTAAGCTGACAGTATTTTTAAAGTTAAACAAAAAAATCAGTGTTTAATAAACTCAGGGAATTTTCACCGGATCAAAACAATAAAAATCAAATAATTTTGAACAATCGATTATATTGTTTAGCTAATGTATGCCTGTGTATATTAGCAGGTTAGAACACGAAAACTATGTATAAGAACTGATTCAACTATAGGAACATCAACTGAACTTCAATTATTTTTTAACCATACAATTTGTTTCTGTGTTTTTAAGTTTTGTTGATATATATATATATATATATATATATATATATATATATAATATATATATATATATATATCAATCCCTTAATAGACTGCACGAATGGTCTATGCTGGAAATCTCATTTCTTTGATCAATCATAACTCAAAAACCAATAAACAAAATTAGATAAAACTTTGCACAACATTTTTATTTGATAGGTTCTATAAGTGTGTAGAATTTCAGCTTCATTAGTAAAGGCAACCCATAGCAGCAGAAAGTTCAATCATGAAATCATGTTATATGTGTGTACGTACATACGTACGTACGTATTTGCCACCATGTATCATATCAACTATTTGCTGGATTCAGCTGATTTTTTTGGCAGAGATAGAGGTAATCGGGTCAAGTTGATGGCATTTACATTTCAGTTTACCATATACCTTAGTTTTCCAGAATTTTTTTAAAAACCTAAAGAATGACCAGTATTCATACACTTCATTTTATAACTTATCGACCATTTGATGGATTAAGCTGATTTTTGGCAAAGATAGAGGGTCTATGTCTGGTTGATAGAATTTTAATTTAAGTTTACCATATACCTTCATTAGTCAAACTACCAACTATACGAGTTATGAGAAGGCATTGTATTGAGGCATAGCCTTTACAAAAGTAGTGACATTCCATGAAAAATGCCAATATACTGAAATCATATGCCCTTAATAGGGTATAGATGAAAATTCATATACACTAAATGTATAAAAGCAAGGGAATTACCAAATTCTTACACACTTATTGTCATTAAGGCTATGCGAGCACAACAGGGTCATGTATTTTACTGGTAGGAATTTTTCTTCAGCACACCTAACAGACTTCATCCACTCATGCATAGAGATTCATACTGTAGTTATGTAATGACAATAAAAGTGTAAACATTTCCTTGCTTTTGTACATTTAGTTTATATGAATTTTAATCTTAACCCTATTGAGGGCATATGATTTCATTATACTGGCATTTTTCATGGAATATATATATATATACATACATATATATATATATATATATATGTGTGTGTGGGGAGGTGTGTAACATAATAAAGAGTGGCGAAGATAAATCGTGGACGAGTCAATTATAGGTGGGACGTCGAGAAAGAAGGTAAGCGACTTAACAATGTTAAAAAGGAGAAGGTTCTGCTGCAAGCGATACTTGAAAGGCGGCGGTTTCAGAAACGCAAAGAGCTGGTGCGCTCGGTGATCTGAGTATCGAAGTACCGGAAGACTGGGAGTTTACCGATGTTCATGACACTGATTAAGCTTTATTGACTATAGTACCCAAGCCCGTCTCTCTGTTAGGCTTCTGTGTCCGCTGACTAAAAATGCGACTGATTAGCAAGTTGGTACCGTGAAGAAATCCTCTGAGTTGTATTTCATCAAACATGCAATTGGAAGGGCTTGTGGAACAATTGCTTCAGTTCCCGCTCGGATATACAATGCAAAGCAAATTGCTTTCCAATCAGATGTACATATGTTCTGTTCTTCGTCATTCTTGTTGGATCTTAAAGGGTACCCCGAAAGAACGTGTAATGGAACACACACACACACATTATATATATATATATATATATATATATATATATATATATAGTCTCGGAAGTTTCTCAACCATTAAAACTATATAAAAAAAAAGATTAGTAAAAATACAGGGTTGCCAGTAATTCACTGCGGTATCTTTGAACAATTTTTAACTTGAATAGATTCTTTTTTTATAGTATCTTAATACATTTCATACATAATATGGCAAACACGCTAGAGATTTGTTTTGAATCACAAAAATAAAATTGTTGGTAATGTCAACAGTCCTTTACGTCCAAAGACTTAACGAGCTCTGAGTTTTTCTTGTGGGAGTATTTCAATGAAAAGTTCACGTCTACAAACATGAAAATGTACAGAATTTTAAAGCATGCATTAAGAATGAAGTCGGTGAATTAAATCGTAACCGAGTGATGCTGCAAGTCATCATAGATACTGTTTCAGACAGGGACAGAATTTCTGAAGCTTCAAATGGAAACAATTTCAGAAATGCTATTTTTAATAGATACATTCTTTTTATAAAGTATAATGTGCATACACATTTTCATTGTATTAGTTCTATGAGGTGAAGATTCCATTGAAATACCTTCAAACATAAAGACTCATTTAAGTTAAAGATTCCGCAGTGAACTCTCCGCGACGTTTTAGCCACTCTGTATATGTATATATATACCACTTCATCTTATCGAAGTTGCTGTATAACTGAAAGTGAACTATCCTCAAGAAAATACAATACAGCACTACTACTTACTATTATCAATTGGTGTTCGTGTTGAATTTCTAGAACGTATGTTAATGAATATGACGTAAATTTGTTTAATTCAATAATAATAATAATAATATATATAGATAAATATACATATATATATGTATATATATATATATATATATATATATATATATATATATGTATATATATATAAACATATATATAAATATACATATATATATATATATATATATATGTATATATATATGTATATATATATATATATATATATATATGTATATATATATAAACATATATATAAATATACATATATATATATATATATATAAATATACATATATATATGTATATATATATGTATATATATATATAAATATACATATATATATGTATATATATATAAATATATATATATGAAGCAACCCAACAAAAGATACAAGCGTCAACTAATATCTTATAATTAGTGAAACATCCGGATAAAAAAACTGAAGCTCAATATACTGGATAGAGCATTAATATTATAATATAAAATGAAGTAATAAAATAAGGTGTCAATCAAATTTGATTAGAATTCAAAGTTCATGCAAAGCATCCTTAAGTCCTTAGCTCATGAGTTTTCAAAGATAATTCTTCTCTTCAGAGGACCATTACCGCAGTTATACTACTACAGGCAATAAAATTACGCTTTGAAAATATATAAAAATTATATACACAAATATATAAAAATACATAACATCAAACATATCAATCCAAAAACATACTTTTGTTGAATCCATACAGTCCATCCAGGTCATACAAGTTGAGGAGCATAATCAGGAAGGACATTACTCCAAGATACAAACAGCAGTCCAAATATGTGAAATTGAGGGAGCCGGCAAAGTTATCCAGTCGCGAAATGTGTCCATATTACAATGTTAATGATAAATAAATAAATCAAAATAATACAAAAAGTCCAATCAAAGTTCCGAGATCCCAACATGTGCAACTCTAATCAAATCCAAATTCGTTGTTTAATCAGAAAACCCGCTAGATCCGAATTGAGCAAAATAAGACGGACTCCCATCACATCTAGCCAGAAGAGCGAAAAATATATAAGTGATCTTCTCTCCAGACATGACAAATCCCTAACGAACAGAAGGCGATATCAAATTGTCTACATCTCAGAATGACTTCAACGGGTTCAAAATTATGTCTGTCTTGTTTCCTGTTTGACAGGTTCAAGAAAAGACAGCAACATACAACCCCGCCATCCATCCCACCCAAATTAGGTTTTCACTGTCTGGGTCAGTAAGCTTATTCTATGTCAAAGGGGAAGGAGCTAAGCATTTAAAACAAAGCGAAAAGGGAGTTAGGAAAATTAGGTCAAGTCATGTGATCACGTACCCATCCAAAAGTATTACTTAAAATCTGGCTTACAGTAAAAAAACCGACTTCTCAAATCTACCCCCATCAAGTAATTTAGAATATTTATGAAGTTAAAAATTACGAAGTTATTAAATTCCAATAATTTTATAGTTTAATTCAAGATTTAATTTTTAAGATTTAATTTTAACAGGCTAGAAATTATTAGTAGTTTAATTAAAGATTCAATCCCATCAGCCCAGGAATTCCAACTCAAGGCCTGACATTCCCCAATTAAAAAGTTTAACCTGCCCTAAGGTTTAATTTTTCCCAATTAAGATTTAATTTTCCCAATTACGAAGTTATCTAAATAATTAGAACTTAATAATTTAATAGTTTAATTTAAGATTTAATTTTATCAGATTAGGAAGTTTAATTTAAGGTTAGGTTTGTTCAATCAAGAAGTCCAATCCGAATTAGGGCTCAATTTTTCCTAATCTAGAAGTTGTAAATTTATTCAAGGTTTAAGGTTTAATATTTCCCAATTAAGAGGTTGTAAAGATATTGTAAAGATATTGTAAATATATTTAGAAACTGAAAATTTAGGTGTATACATTTAGAAACTGAAAATTTAGGTGTATAAACCCTTACAACCTCGGAGTCTAAATCCCTTAGGCAAAAAAGATTAAAAAGATTAAAAATCAAAAAGGAACCATCTCGAAGTCTGGACACCCCCGGTTTCATTGCTCGCCCAAACAGCTACGGCAAAACTGGTGGTGGTTTCCATATAGCATATTTGAATTTCCTTCTGTGTCGACATTTGGAGACTAATTCACTCCTAGAATTTATCAGATTTAAATGTTTAGGTGCAGTAGCTATCATTACAGCTTCAGAGTTGCATAGACCACAAGATCTGGATCCTGGGCTGTAGGAGTTTGATTTTTTTAAGATAGACCATTTTATATTGTGTGGAATATTATTTGATCTTAAATTTTTAACTAAAGTGGTCAGGGATGTTCTGTTGTTACCGACATCGTTATTGAAGGAGTAGTTATGCATGGAAATGCGGGATTTAATTAAATTTGCTGTGGCCCCAATATATGTGTGTACCCTAGGATTCCATAAACCCAATCTAACTCTTTTCTATGTACATAAACTATCTAACCACCCGAAAGCTATAATTAATTCAATAGTACCGTCTGTTTCCAATAGAATATCTAAGCTTTCTGCCAATAAAAACATTTTCAACCAAAACGCACAATTTTATAACAATGCATTGCTCAACTCTGGATATTCTAAAAAAATAACTTATAACCAAAACAAAGAGAATGATAGAACTGTAAATATTATTACACATAATATGACAACTAGCAATAGGAGCCGAACTAAAAGAAATGTAAATAAACAAAGACCCCTAAGGCACTCTATCATACCTGATGAAAATCAAGAACATATAGATAGCCCCACACCTACTGCACGTAAACGCCTTAGAAGGAAAAATAATATTTGGTTTAACCCACCTTTCAATAATAACGTCAAAACCAATATCCCGAAGGAATTCTTTAAAATATTGGAAAACTCTTTT
>OY744526.1:54836403-54838903 GCA_963556195.1 Sepiola atlantica | reverse complement strand
TCAAAGTTTAATTTTTATTACCTGCAGTTATATCATTATATATATATATATATATATATATATATATATATATATATACATAAATATTGTAGAGATGAAAGGTGAGAATAACACATTGTAAACATTTATCAGAACATCAATTGCAATATTTATTAGAACATCAAAAGTTCAGTGCAAACAGCTTCATATCTTTACTCTATGGATTTTCAAAGATAAACTCTTATCATCAGAGGATAGAGAAAAGCCGACAATGTAACTGTAAATATTATCGACAACATTTCACTTTGATCATTTTATATAAAATAAAACAAAATAAAGGCTAAAAAATAAAGAGTCTTATGTTGAGATACAAGCGTAAAGTAAGTGTGGATGATGTCCATAAACAGGTCAAAACCAAAAAAAAAGAACAGCTGTTATGTTGGAAATGAATGTTTGAAAAATAACAATAACAATAACAATACTCAGATTGTTTAGGAATCCAAATATGTTTGTAAGAGGCTGGTAGTCAAACGGCAATTGGTAACGTCCATTTTATCCATTTTTCGCCACAGCTTACAAGCAACACATTTATTAAGCTCCGGCTTGACAACTATCGGATCTGAATAGATGTATATAACTTTTCGATACACTGATCAACCAGGGAGCTAGAGGTATCGAAATGATGACTTTGATATATACCGAACTCTTACTGATAAACTTCAATCTGAACACTGCCAAACAGATAATTCGAGCACCAAATTAATGCACAATCAGGATAACATGGGTGTTACCAATTGCCGTCGGACTACCAGCCTCGTACAACATATTTGGATTCCTAAACAATTTGAGTATTGTTCTTTTTCAAATGTCTCATTAAGGTTAGATCAAAACATGTATATCATATAATCATGCATGTCTATGCTATGCAAATGATGTAAGACGGTAAACTAATTAGCATATTGCGTTAGAAATGTAACTCTTATTAATTAATTATTTGTTTAATCATCGTTTAATTCCGTAACTATTGCCATGTTTTAAAGAATCATATTTTCGGCTATTTTATATATCGTACAAAAATTGTAAGCATGTTGTGTTAAAATAGTATTTACATCGGGGATTGTGATCTTTGTTTTTTTACAATTTTCCCCAGCAACGCTCGAACATGGGCTCCACTACTTATTCTTAAATCGCTTTTTAATACCTTTATTAGTCCAATAATTACTTAATTTAATTATGTTCATATTTTAATAGTTTACTTTCTTGCCTCTCGTATGCATGTTTACAAGCTGAATGAATATGTTATTGCATATGTTGCTTCTTCATCGATCCTTCTCTTATGAGCAAGCGTGTCACCTGAACATTTGATGTAACCTACATCGTTGAAAGTCAGATTTCTCTGCCTTCATGCCCACGAAATCTTCGCTTTCTTGCACACGCACAACTTTTCTTTTCTTTATTTCCCAAAAGAAATTGCTGACGTAAAGATCAAAGGAATTCAGTAATTGCTTCCCACCCCCTAAAGAATTTGAGAGTACAACAAAATGAACATTAGCGAATGTTAAATGTGACTTTCCCATTAAATATTAACTGTGATTTGGTAATCATATAACAATTCCAGCATCGGTAGAGCACGGTGAAAATCATTTCTAACAAAAAGCTTGTGAAAGTGCTGACTCACTTTGATCGAAGATGCCTTTACCCATTTTCTCCGAAAGCTATCTTAATTAATACTTTAGATCGTCATACCCTTATGCTGTCGTTTTCAACGAGTAGCATTTTGATTCGTGACTTTTCACTTCCATGTTTTCGATGGGTCATGATATCTCTCTAAGAATATGCGTTCGTTCCTCTGTTTGTCGGTACAGTTCGAAATATCCTTTTCATCGCGAAATGCGATTACAGAATATACATAGAGGCATAATTGAAGACGGAGCAGTCAACTGATCGGCTGTGCTTGTATTTATAATAGACTTTCAACTGGTATCTTTCAAATATCGTGTGTGGTCTGTGACTTTGTTTTGAAGAAGGTAAAGTGCACGCCAACAGCAGGTTTCTAAAACCTTTCTCTATTCTTCATGAGTTAAAATGAAAAAAAAAATGTGTGTTTTTATTCAAATTACAATGGAATAATAAAAAAAATGTGTAATCTTTAGAATGAAACAATTATAAATACATTGCGCTTTTCAGCTTGATCATGATGATCGATGTGCTGCATTCACAAATATGCTCTAGCCTAAAAAAATAAGGTTCATCCATCATCTATTTTGCGACTCCAGCATTGATAGGAACATCATAAAAAAGGGTTGTTGATCCCCCGATTTCTATGACATAATCAAAATTGGCATTGTGTGTTAATAGATCAACACGCCACATAACTCGCAGGCAGAATGTCAAATTCGATGTCGGTTATTTTTGGTATTTAGTTGGAATCGCTCTGATTCAATACCATGGCTGACACTGCCGGTCGTTCATTGAATTTGTCTCAACACGATTACCTCTCTGGCCTTATTTGAGACGGCAA
>OY744526.1:54811403-54828903 GCA_963556195.1 Sepiola atlantica | reverse complement strand
ATAAGCTAATATAATTTTGCTTAATACACACTATAATATCGTATAGTAGATAATATAAAACCTTATTTTGCAAAAAAAAAATCTAAACATTATTTTGAAAGTAAGTATATTTTAGTTTATATTTTAGTGTATAGTTTAACCTTTTTATTACGTATTTTGCAGGTAAATGAACATTTCTAGCAAGTATTAAAGCTATTATTCAAACAAATCAAGCACTGATCTATATTAAAAAAGCTTGCCAGATTGTATTCTTAGGTTGCAGTCAGCGTGGTTTCGGAATTAAAGTTTTGTTAGAAAACCGAAACATTTCCAATTGAAATTTCTTCTTTGCCATTTGAATTGCTCTAGTTCTGAAACGGTCACGAACCGATGTTTGACTATATATATATATATATATATATATATATATATATATATATACAATAATATTTTTAATAAATAAATATTTAATATTTAAATACCTAGAGACATCGATGTTTCATGCTAACGCAATCTTCAGTCTAGGAACTAATTCCCGACGGTCGATGGGCGCGAACCTCGAACACAAATCGCCACTAATTCGTAGTCGGGGATCTTAACCAAAGGGCCATCGTCAATTAGTTAGTAAATATAGAGTAACTTTAACTGTAAATAGCGACACGTGGCCGCCATATATATATATATATATATATATATATATATATGTATATATATATATATATATATATATATATTTATGGAGTGTCTGTGTCTATTTAAAAAACATTCCTTAATTATTGAATACTAGATAACTCATCTGTTTTATTATGCTTGCTTGATCAAACAAAAAATCTATTTTATTTCGTCATCCAAAATATTAGTAAAAGTCCTTATGTTATTTCTGAGTGTATTGGATTCAATAATATTCGCAAATGTGTTTAGAGTAGATGCAATTTCTCTTGTGGGGCCACATTTTCTGTCGTTATAAATTTGTACGTACACATTTCAATTATTTATACAGTCTAATAATGCATTATTTCGGTTGCTTTAATCGTTTTTTCTCATCGATCTTAACATCAATTCATGTTTAATTTTGCCTGGAGATGATCAGTGAAAGAATTGAAAGTACTCGCAAAAACTTTTGCACAATTGTTTATTTTGATTAGGCAAGAAAAAGATCATCAGATAGTTTGAAAATATCAAGAAATTTATAGTGAAAAAAATAATAATGTTGTATTTAAAAACGTCTGCTTAAATATATAAATATATATATATATATATGTATATCTGAGATATATATATATCTAGATACATAGATAGACATAAATATGTTCATACTTAGGAATATAGAAATATATATATAGATACTTAAATAGATAGATAAATATATATATATAGATAGATAGACGTACAAGCTTAGAAATATAGACATACAGACAACTTTCGTGTATGTTTATATATCATGATATAATATTCGATATATTCATATTTCTCTTTATACACGGTGGTTTATATTGCAGATGGTAAAATATACTTATATGATGACTAAAGTGTGTGATATTCCATTGAGAAGTTCGTTAAGAAACTGGCACATTCGAGGCAAAAAATCCACATAACATACCCTGTTGTGTAAATTATCACGCTTTTGTACAAACATCAATATAGAAGGTAATTTTTTTTTAATAAAGTAGATAAACACATCTGCGTTACTTGGCGATGAATTCACAATCCGGTGTACTCATGCTGTCAACATGAATCTTACATTTCTATTTTCATAATGTTCTGTGATCATCAAGTTGTCATTTACATTTCATTCAAATAATTTATTTATTTACGTCATACCTTTTCGAGTAATTTTCTTAATTTTGAGTAATTTTAAGTTAAGGGAGGGGTCAAAATGCCCATAGTCTGACTGTTTGACAGATCTCGTTTGCTACTTTATAGCATGACCTAATTTCCCAGTGCATTGAACTGGTTATTATGATAGCCGTGGTTAATACAGTGAGTACACACATAATTGACTAAAAAAAATTAGAATCTCATTTTTATTTCTTGGAAGGGGGAAGGGTTCTTTTTGATGTAAATATATAGATATGTTTTAATTTGACAAACTTCGAAATGTTTTCCCTTTATGTATTGTATCTAAGATTTGGATAAACTTATTGTAAGATGTTCATGAATGTTTTTCACGAATTTAAGTGAAAAAAAAACCCACAGGAAACTAATACCGGGGAAAATAAAACCAATAAAAATGGCAAAAGTTGATGAATAGAAAAATATGGCACGAGGGAAAAATATAGATGGAAATCCCACGACTTTATAAAAATCGTGGATACAATGTAAAAGGGAAAACATTAAAGAGTTTATGAAATAAAAAATGTTATCTATATTTAAAAGTAGATCAGAACCCTTCCCCCCCCCAACAAAAATGAAATTCAACTTTTAGGTGATTAAGTGTGAATATCCTCTGAAGAAAATATAGTTTATAATTTTAAGCGGGGTAATAATTTCGCATAAAAAAATTAACGTAAAATGATCCCCCCATTTCCGGGCCATTTTAACTTTTTAGTACAGTTCACAATGTTCTTGTTATCTCTTACCCGAAGTCCGACTGGCAAAATCCTATAACCACAGCAACCCTCCTTGAAAAGTAAAACGTACAGAATGTATCTTCTGTAGCAAAAAGGATTAAAAGTCCTAAAACGTAACAATTACCAGGAAATCAGAAATATTGTTCAATTACATGTGTAAGCACGTGTATGCCTGTAACTGCCTGCCACACATCACAATAAAAGATGTGTTGTTTCTTTTTCATCTTCTCTGAATATTTTTTTTTAAATTAACAAAATCAACCTTTTTATTATTAAAATATTTGACGATTTTACAATATATTTTTATTTTCGTTTTATTTTTAGTATTTTTACGTTCCAAATGGAATAAATGGGGACATATCTTGCAAAAAGGTAATTACATATTTTATATAGGAGATAACAAGTTCAATCATGTCGCGATCCTGGTAAGTCGTCTATCATACTAGCGTATTTACACATTTTATAATGTATTTCTTCAGATGTCATGTGTAATACTAAATATGTTTTAAGTTTAAACGATTATTTTTATCGCTTATACACATTTTTCTGCAATCTGTCTCCGGCTTGTTTAGTATGTGTTTTGATAGTATACTTTATATATATACTGTATAAGTCATTGAACTCCTTCTAAACTGAGGCCAATTTCATTTGTGTCCAAATCAAGCGTGCCCATCTTAAAGGAGTTCAATTTTTCTCACGGAAATATCGAACTTGTGTCTAACACTCTCCTCGTGGGGAGGCAAGTTAATAGAACGAACAGAGTAAATGGTTAAAGCGCAGAATAGTTAACGATCGATACATCGTGAATAAACAAATGCCTTATACCAAGCGCAGTAAGATTTAATTATCTACCGATCTGTTTATGTTAACGTGCTGAAATTGGTTTTAAGTTAGTAATTTTAATTTATTAAGGTGTCTTTACGACACAGTGGAAATAAATAGCCGTTTGCCACATAACTGTTGGGAGCTTCATTCTTGAAAAATTGTAACAAAAATGATGATCACCACAAACATTAAGTTCATGAAGAGCATGCAACAATGGCTTAGGGTTAGTGGTAGAATCAGTCATTTTTAAAAAAAGTTTTAATGTTTCAATCCCCCCAGTTAAGCAACCATCAGCCATTTGTATTATCTCCTGTGTGTAAAGACCGCTGTGAACGAAATGTTTGAAATCAAAAATACTTAGACACTTTTTCAGCACGTTCAAATATTCAGGTTGGTAGATAATAGCATTCTACTGCGTGTTGTATAAGCCATTTATATATGGTTTAGTTGTTCTGATTGTTTTTACAATGTCTCGATTGTTAACTATTCTGCACTTTTACGAAGTGACTAAATGCTCATCTAAAAATATGGGACATAAGCTTAGCACCTATGCAAAACTAGAGAAGCGGGAACCTCCCCCGCCTTAAAAAAGAAATACTTAGAAAATCGTTTTTATTTTCTTTAAAACAACAGAATACATTGAAAACACATATTTATTTTCAAATGTGTTGAAGGGGAGGCTGATCATTACTTAACACATAAGGTGAGAGAAACTAGCCTCCCCCTTAGAAAGTCGATTATATTTACTTACAAAACAACAGTATTTATAATTATTTTACAAAAAAAAATATTTTAACGTACGGGGTGTTGTAGTTTTAATTGAAACTAAAGGAGGCATAGCCTAGTCAGCCACTGAACGATTCTGATTTTCCGTTACCGAAGTGTTATTCACTTGTGCCATTTTCCCCTAGTTATTCTCTTGTGCGATTTTTACCAATGTTATTTGTACCGTGCAATTTTTCTTGGTGCAATGTGCACCTGTGGTATTTTAACCAAGCACAATTTTAACTTGTGCCAAACCGAAAAAATTCAATTAAACATAAATTATTTCCGAGTATATATACGTGGGGATCAATCAACGGATAAGGTCAGGGCGACGCCAACCAAATAAAAATAAAGACTAGTTCCGAGCGTTTTAAGTATTTTTATATCCCACTTTGAACCGTCTGAAAGGTGTCATATAGACGTTTAGCAAATAGTTGCGAAAATAAATTGTAACATTTCAAAAGGTTTAATAGGGAATAGACAAGTGAACTGTATAATGTGTTTACTATATTTTACAAATAAAAAAATATGAATTAGACTTGTAGAGGCAATACTAAAAGGAATGGGCTTAAAAAACTGCAGTTTTGTGGCATTTAGTCTTGTAAATAAAATATATTCTAATAAATAAATAAATACACAGTGTTTGTTTAATTTTTTATTATAATAAAACCTAAAAGAATCGTCTTTGGAATCAGAAATAGAGAGCGCATTTTTGTCATTACGATACCGGTACCAATACCTTAAAAGTTCCTATTGTGTTCTGTTCCTGATTCCGATTCCGATTAAAAGTGCCAACACTTGTAAGTAATCATAATGCAAAAGATAAAACGCAAACATACTGATATAACATCATAAGATACGTCCAATATATGTAATGTTGTATTTTAAAAGTGAACAGTTTCATCACATTTATGCTGGACACCCATGACGGCAAATACAACGTTTACCATTATTGTATTAATCTGTATTTATACTTTGAAGAAAATTACAGACGTTTAACAGATAAAAGAAATATGTATATGGGTTCAGGGCTATTAGCAAGAGTATAGAGGTTTTCTTATTGGTGTATGTGCACGACACTCTATTATAAATAATGAAGTATTAATTGGTTTTCTTTTAAGATTGCTACTGTTTTATTTTTATTTACAGTTTAAGACAATTAAATAAAACAATCATCAGAGAGTGGTCAGTTTGACGCAGCGTATACTTTAAAACGTACGGTTTATTTTCAGTTAATTTTATGTTGCTAATGACTAACTTAGTGCCGGCGTAATAAAAGCTTAAACGTAACCCTTATTTTTGGATGATATATATATATATATATATATATATATATATATATATATATTCTCTTGTGTTCTTTCCTTTCTGAAACTGTCCCTATTTTCGAACAGAAACAAGCGTCCATCTTACACAGAAATCGGAATAATCGATAAAGGCAGAAGTACCAAAAAGGGAAATATCGGCTAAACATCTCTTCTAGTGATGTGCTCATTAATCTCTATTACACACGCCTATTTTCTTAACAGTTTTGATTCCGTTGTAAAGCCGAGAGGTCATGATTAAAATCACAAAAAATCGTTTATTTATTATTTATTTATTTAACATATATATAAAAATCGTTATTTCAAGAATTAATATAATAAAAACTTTAACCAATCGTTTTTTTTATTTTTATATAAATATTATGTAAAAACAAATTGTATTGTATTTTATTCCTATTAATCACTTCGAAATGTTATACACTGTTGATTGACTAAATTGATAAAACTGGGTACGAGATTTTGTGAAAAATAAGTTCCTTTATA
Source organism: Sepiola atlantica (assembly GCA_963556195.1). Classification (NCBI taxonomy): domain Eukaryota; kingdom Metazoa; phylum Mollusca; class Cephalopoda; order Sepiida; family Sepiolidae; genus Sepiola; species Sepiola atlantica. The sequence goes on along the minus strand of OY744526.1, from coordinate 54,822,956 downwards.
TAATTATGTATTTATTTATGTACATTGTTGTTTAGTAGATAACTTTGTTTTTCGTACGATTGACCCCGTTGGTCATATAAAAGAAAAGAGACACATTTAAGCTTTTTGCACATGCATGCATTCTGATTTCCTTCTTGGTATGCTGTTCGTTTGAACTCTTTTTCGCTTCAGTCGTACGAGTATTTTTTTTCATATGCCCCGTTCTATTATGGAGGTACTAAATGTAAACGTATTTATCTTGAGAAAATCAAATTACGTAAAATATAGGTTAGCAAATGTAATGTTTCAGGTGAGATGTGTTCGCATATGAAATTCTACGCTGTTTTTTTGACAATGATTTAGGAAATAAATCGCTTTAAATATTTGTGTTAGTGGCGTCGTGATGGAAAATATAAAACTTGAAAAGGATTTTGATAAATAGGGTCAGCTGGCCAAAAAACAGATTTACTTTTGATTTCAACCAAGCAAGGGTATGGTTGAATTTACTCTTCTTTCCAGATGAGGAATACTATACGGATCCCAATGGAGATATATATGTCTGTGATAGTAATATAATGCAGACATCAATAAATATAAACGGTCAAAACGTTCTGTTCAGTCTTCATTGTTTTCTCATCAAGTGGGGTAATTGCTGCTCGAAATTACTAGATGTCTAACTCCAAATAAATACCAGTTCCAAGTAATTGTTTCACATAGAATTATGACGAATTACAAGAGAATGCCCTTAACAAAAATAATGGATTACCCCTACATAAACATAAGAACGTATGTCACATGTAGATATTTCATCGAAATAAGACTACTAATTGCTGAAGGTGCGTTTACATTACAGCCATATTCTAAATACTTCACTATGATGCGTATCAGCTTATAGAAATAACATCTGGTGTAACACTATTAGATGGGCAAGCAAAAAGCTAAACGCCGAGATGAGGGTGTAAGTTTTTCGATTAGAACAACGTCATAAGAATGGTTACCTATTCAACATCTCTTATCGCATAATGAGGTTTCGAATTTATCTCACTTGTTATCGGTAGGCAACACTATAATTAGTTTTTGCTCCAACGTTTGAAACTTACGATACAGCTCTCAAGACCTTTCACGACTATCCTTATAGTAATGTTTGTTTCGTTCAAGCTGTTGAGAAACTTAATATTGTAGGTGATCCCAATGTTCGCGTAGAGTGTGATGTTGAAACGTGGAATGTCCTTGGTTGCCATGACATCGACAAAACAAAATGTAAGTTCGTGTAACTACTTCAGTTTTGTTCAGTAAAATAGTCGGGTCATAAATAACACACTTTCTTGCCAATAAAGTAAGGCTTAAGGCTACATGGACTCACCCAAGACAACACACTGTCATATAATTGATTTTATTATCACTATGAAGCGGGATAGTAGATATAATATATATATATATATATATATATATATATATATATATATATATATATATATATATATTCACTGTACGTGTTAGAAGTAGTGTGGAATGTGTCACTCATCATAAGTTAATCCGAACGAAGTTTAGACAACTTATTCGTAAATAATTCTGGCAAATGGGCTGCAACGTCTAAGGTACATCGATGTTACAAAACTGAAATACCTGGATATGCGCTATACCTTAAAAAGAGAAATTTGGAGACATTGGGTTTGCTAGAATGTGGGTGAAACTTCAGGACCAAGTGTACTTAATGGGAGCGAATATATCTGGCTTTAAACAAAACATAAGGAATGTTTTGATTACAATGACAATGAACCAGTTAGTAGAAGGTAAGAGAAAGGTCAATCGCGAAATTGTAAAGAGATTAATTAAATACACCCTGATCAGACACACACACACACATATATATATATATATATATATGTAAAATTATATCATACGAGTCTACACTTATTTATATTTTAAGAGTATGTTAGTTATGCTTGCTAGTTTTCGCACAAATAACCACATATTTGTGTTTAATTTTTAATTTGCTATATGAAGACGTGTTTTTATTATTTTGGTTTTCACTGATTTATTTCATATAACTATTAGTCTAAACACTGGCGAAATATACTTTTTATTTCAATTTTGACGGAGGGTATACACTAAAGTATAGCAAATAGGAATCCATCTTTGGACAAAGCCCCTAAAGAAAAAAAGAAATACAAACTCATCATAGTGCTGTTTTGAATATCTCACGTATAATTTAAAAATATTTTCTACATGTTTCTATAAATTCGAGTTACATTCGATAGCTACTTATTGCTTACCATATATTAGAATAAGATTGTTACTTCTATGTATTTCATATTTAGAAGGTTTACACATAATTTTAATCACTTACTTATTAACACATCTTTTGATAATAAAAAGCGAATAGAAAACAAATCCCAATATGAGTTTATGTAAACACACACACATATATATATATATATATATATATATATATATATATATAATTATAGTAAATGCCCACAATAAGTTTTTAAATAAAATTGAAATAGTATGTATAGAGTAGTTTATTGTGGCTCTGAGGTATATAAATTATTTAAAATATGTAGCGTTGTTTAATAGCATCATTTAATATCATTGCAATATAGCATTATTTAATTAATATGAACTCAGACATTACAAATATTGACTCTATGTAATCTGAATATACACCCAGTCGGTACTAGCAGAGGAAGTCGGTGTTTCCAGGATGCAATGTAATCTGTATATGTTAGAAGAACACAACATTTATAGTATATACATTTGTTATTTTAGATTATACCCAATAAAAATGTAAAAACAAGTCTTACTCCGTTGCTAGTCATATTAACTCTATTGTACACCCACGAATGTGTAGGTTCATAATGATTGTATTCGGCGAAATAATAGTATGCAAATAATCTTAATTTGTCTTGTTACACAAGATTGTTATGAAAAAATTGCAATAGAATAAATTAAAATGTTATTTTATTATCAAGCAATTAATTTAAATATAAGGGCAAACACAAATAAGAGTAATATTTTCGACGAAGTACAAAACGACATATGACACTTTCATTATATTCTAAGTAACACCTGGTCTTCTTGCTTCAGAGTAGAAGACTTTTACTATTTTATTTAGTTGGAATACATTGAATGTTATTTTGCAAGTATGTTTAATACAAGCGTACAAAAATGTCAGCTTCCGGTGTTTACCATTCTTGGAAAGTCGATCAGGGATCGACATACCATAGTTTAGGTAAAGGTCAGCGAACGTTTATCAAAACGCGGCCAACGGAAACGACCCCAGGAAAATATCTCTCTCGTTTTCCCATTTATATAACTTAGGTTTTTACACAGTATTGAATATAATATATTAAGCGCATGTATTCCTGAGGATATAAAGGTTACACACTAATTTAATCGGCAGCTCACCGGGTTATTTCTTTCCTTTCTTCCATTGGATATTTCTCCTGGCATATATATCTGTAAAGTAGGCAGACGCTGTGAAGACAAGATCTTCGGGGAGTCGATAATAAACAACAAGTGATGAAATTGCATAGCTTAATACGTACAGGGATGTAATATATAATTCATATTCTGGAAATGTAATGAAAAAATGTAAAGATAAATGGGAAAGTTATGTATCTATATATTATATTAGTTATCGTATATCCACAATAACTAAATTTATTTTCTTTTATTCAATACGTTATCTTTCATTACATACGATTTCGTTAAGTCGTTAGAGGTCGGAACATTTTAAATGTTTCCGGTTTGATTTGGTTTCTAAAATTGGATTTATTTGGTTCATAAAGTTTGGTTGTCTTTGTTTATATATCTGCTAAACTGTAAATCAACGATTTTGGTGTAAGCAAATGCAACTCTTAGTGGGTGTTCTCATATATTCATTGTATAGAGATAATTGTACACGTATATCTGTTACTCGGATTATGTAGACATTGCCGGTTTATAATTTCTCTAAACGACATTACGTCGTAAATGCAACACTGCCTCTTATTGGATGTGATATTTATAATAGATCGTGTAACTGAAGAACATTTATTGATTAATTCTTGTCTACATAGTTTATTATAGAACTATCTTATTTAGTAACTTTGATCGGTCTATTTCACCGTTGTTTCGGGCATGTAGGTGTATTTAATATGGCAATACGTATGTGTAAAAGTAACGGAACTTTGGCACTATTAATTAACTATTAATTGTAGTGATCTGTAAGTATTACATTTATAAGTAACTAGCAGGGCTATCCGGCGTTGCCCGGGGCGATAAAAAAACAAAGTAGTAGAAATTAAAGAGTGTGTGTAACATCTTTATATAAAAACTTCAATCTCTCTTCTTTCTTTAGCCGTCTTACTTTCCCTGGTCCTCATTATTCCTCTCACTCCTTCAACCCTCTATTTTCCTTTTTCCCCATATGATTCTTATCGTTTTAAATGTGTTAAAAACTTATAATGTAATTCACGTAAATTCTTTTTACTAAATATGTATTTCATGTAACTGGATTTTCTTAAAGAAATATGTTATGTAAACAAACATTTTTGATGAAAGTTATTAATTATTCTTACATTGTATTTTTTATCCCGAAATAAAATTATATTTTATTTTTTCAAGACTTTAAAATCGATTTTGAATGCAATGAGTTCATCGCTGGCGGCCATGTTGTAATTTCCTATAATTTGCTTTCGTAAAATAGTAGCATACTTTGATTAACGTTTGTCGCTTATTTAAAAAACAATACCAAAGAACTAAAAATTTAGAGGCGCGTCCCTGGCGCTAAGAAACGTTAAATAAAATTAAAAGTTATTTCAAATTATTAGGTAATTAAATTAAAATATGACTCAGGATTTTAAAATTACTATAAAATATCATGAAAAATAACTGAAAACAGTCCCCCCGATGAAACCTGCCCCATGGACCCCTAAGGGGTTAGTTTATAGATTCGGGAATACTCCCATCAACTTACTCTGTGAATTTTACATATAAATGCACTTTTTCCCCGACCCCTCAATCTCTCCAGCCATCCCCCCAACTAATTTGGCCCGACCCCTTAAAAGTTCGGCCGGACCCCAAAAATTTTCCCCGACCCCTCAATCTTTCCAGCCCCCCATAACTTGTTTTTCACTCTCCCCCATCCCTGAGAAATATTTTGAGTTCAAAACAAAAAAAAACAAAAAAATTTGGCCTGACCCCTAAAAAGTTCGGCCTGACCCCTAACATTTTCCCTGACCCCTCAATCTCTCCAGCTCCCTCCAAATTAATTTTTCACTCTCCCACAACCTTGAGAAATATTTTAAGTTAAAAGAAATGTGAAACAAAAAATTTGGCTTGACCCTAAAAGATTTGGCCTGACCCCTAAAATTTTCCCTGACCCCCTAATCTCTCCAGCCCCCCGCCCAACATTATTTTCACTCTCCCACAACCCTGAGAAATATTTTAAGTTCAAAAAATAAAAATAAAAATTTGGCCGGACCCCTAAAAAATTTGGCCTGACCCCTAAAATGTTCCCCGACCCTCTAATCTCTCCAGCCCCCCCCCCAACATTTTTTTAACTCTCCCACAACCCTGAGAAATATTTTAATACAACCGGACACAATTTAGGGCAATACCGGGTACATCCGGCAAGGGATTATGGGATGTTTTCAGTGACTCAGCATTTTTATCGGATTAGTACATAAATACATTAGATAATTTCCAAATTAGTACTAATTAATATTGAAATATAACTGAAAAGGACGCCCCCCCCCCCGATGAAATCTGGCCCATGGACCCTCAAGTCGTGGGTTTATAGATTCGGGAATACGACCATCAACTTAGTCTGTGAATTTTCATAAGAATACACTTTTATATTGTATCTATATTCTCTAACATTTTTTCTATAGGGCACACACACACACAAACCTACAGACATTCAATTTTATATTGAAGATAATGGAAATGGAAACGGAAACGTTTATACTATATCCTAACTGCGATACGCAACATCAAAGCTATGAAATTACGAGTAGGCGAGTATTCTTGTGCGTGTACGAGGAATTAAGTCATTGTGTCTGTACACATACACTGGAATTAAGTTACAATTTGGTAAGAATGAAAACAATACATGTTCTTAATTAACACCTTAGCCTTAATGGTAAATCAGAGTGGGGAACACTAAAATAGATAGCGGCAGTGTGTTCGTAAAGAAACTAATACATTTATTACAAGTCTGTAGAGCCGGTAAAATCAATTTCGCACCTAAATATCCGAGTCAGTGTGATCGCCACGACCTCTCGGATCAGAGTGTCGCCGGCGCATAATTAAACTATGCTTTCCCCGAAACAGGTACACTTCCATTATATTAGAGTTCTTCATACAAATGTACTTATTGTCTATATGTTAATACTAATCGGCTGATAGTATGAAAAACACACACGAAAGGTGCGCGCACAGTGGGACAACCAGAAACGTGAAATGTCAATTTATTATTCTGAGAAACCTATGAAAGTCTATCTCCCAGGAACATATCTAGTTATGTTCCATTGTAAAATTAAAGGCGGGAACGTTTCAGACGACATGCACAAAAGTCATTTCACCTCATGAAGCCAATATTAATTCATGAGAAGAAATTATTTCGCGATTTCTGGAGATTTGATGGATTCTAATAAAGAATAACCAATATGGTGCTTTATATTTGTACGCTACACTATTGTCCGAGTGGAAATACGAGTAAAATGTAAAACTCTGTATAACGACCCTGGTAATAATTAATGTATAGTATAAAGGACCATTAAGATCAATTTTGCTCCATATAGTAAGTTCTGTCCGAATTCCCCATGAATGAGAGTGACGTAGATGACATGCAATGAACTAATTATCCAGCCGTAAAAGAATTATAACTCATTGGTAAATGCCTTCCCATAACCGTTGCAGCTATTTCTATGTATGCCATTAAATTAAAGAAATAAAATAATGCAACATTTATGGTCACGATGGCAATCAACTGGCACAGTTAGCTGGACGCATCAACAGTATAACATGAGATAATTGAATCATGAGATGTGTTGCGTTATGTTGAGGATCTGCTCTTGTTTGGACTCAATTGTTAAATCACGATGATTTAATCATTTGAAAAAAAATAAGTTGTTAAATGCAATCTGTTTTCGTCATGAAAAATGTGCTTTGACGAACGTTCTGATTTTGTTTCCCCTCACAGTAAATACACCAAACAAACTAGACAACAAAATCACGCCTCTTCATTCTAGAGGTGCCAAGATGATGAAGGTGTTCTATTCTAATAGCTAATTTCCTCGAACTGCTTGCATTGGAATGACCTCCCTTCTCTCTGTTGCACTTACTGTATGCACATGCAAAATTGTAATGCAATGTGAAGAAGCATCTCGCTTCTTAACTACCCAGTTAGGATGCACCTATACATCTGGACCTTTAGTCACATTAGCCGTTTACGTCTTCAAAGCTATATTAATCGTTTGGGATGAATTAAAGTAAAGTAAATGGGTGAAAACTAGTATATGAAAGTAGTAGAAGAAAAGAAGCAATAAAGAAAATAATATTTTGATATAAGAAAATTGAAGCAAGAATTAATTATTGATTGTATTATTGCTTCCAAAACCAGATTGCGTTAGAAATATATACTAATGTTGCTGCACTGTGTAACTTTTTTTCCGATGTAAACAGAAAAGTACGTTAAATCGCAGTATGCGTGGTCCTATGAACATCGATACTTAAACGTAAGGATACAAAGAAAAATAAATAGCTTGAAATACTCATCGTGAGTCGGAAATAAAGTTATACATAAATCAAGTAATCAAATAATTAAAGAAAATTGTTAGATGAAATTTAATGAGGAAAAATGAAAATTCAAAATGATGTATGACGTAACCCACTGGACACACACGATTGTTCCATTTACTGCGAAGACCACATCGTGTTCGATGAATGTAATTATGCCATTCGGTTATTCGTCAATACAGACTGTATTTTAAATACCTAATTAAAACGCTTTCAAAACATAAAGGGTAAGTGAATGGTGTGTCTCGTACTTAGGTGGAAAAAAGTAAACCATGTAACTAACAGAAAATAGAAGACCAGGTCGAACTATATGAAATGATAAAGGTGCTACAAGGATATGCATCATGTTATTAATATTTCCTTGTCAACGTTTATGACAGTGGTACTTGGTATTGGGTTAGAGTGAAATGCCTTTGACTTTCTGTATGAATGATTATGCAGAGAGTGTTTAAAGCTAAGGAACCAATCGTATATTTTCCGAAAATACGACGCAAGGAGTGGTTGAAATTCATACTGAAGCGAATTAGTGATTTCAGCATTTAGATAGAAAGATATACTCGTACAGAAAATAGGAGGAAACAATTTACATTATATATTTGATAACAGTAAAATACATTTAATTCAATATCGAATGCAACGGTCTATTAGAACGACGCTGTCACCCTCGATACGACTTACTATACCTCGATATGCATAGATGTTCATTAATTTAATAATGAGCATACACATACTCAAGTTACCGCATGCAAGTAAGAAAAACTAATCACTTAACAAAAATCGCGACAATTATGTATTAATAGGTGATAAAAACAATACTGTACATACATTAACAGGGTTTAAAATCATATCGACCTACCGTTTTAGAAATAGAAATATCAATATTCTAAAGCAACACATATGTTTTGAATACGAGAAAAAAGATAAGGCGTGCTTGCAAATTCATATATTCCTGTTGCCAGCATGATAAAAATAATCCAAATTAAAGTAAATGTCATTGATATACAAGTCAAATTAGTATCAGTGATAAATATGTGCAAATAATTTTATTATAAGGTAATGTTTATTAAATTAACATTAAATTGAATGGTCGTGTATCATGCTTGGATAGACTAAATAAAAAATACATCAAATGAATTACAACCAGTCTATCTGATATTAGAAATAAATATTACACTCAAGTTCCATGATAGAAAATAGTACTGCATACATTATTTACTTCCGCTAGACTTTAATAATACAACGTAATATCCCAAACTACATGTATAGATAGGTATGCGCAGAAAGAAGAGATGGAATTCAAAATCCTACCACTCGAAATTAGTCTGTTATGATCTACGTCTTGATATTTATACATTTGTCTCCTCTTGTTCCTTAATAACTATAGAAATACATCTGACATTGTACTTGTTAATAATTTAGGTAATGAACTCACCCTATGTTATTTCTTACAAAAACAGAACATGTAAGCTCAATACAGAATCTAACTGCTAATTACTGAACCCGAGCTGGGATAACGGATAAACATATACCTTTACATATACAAGCGTGCTATTCTAAAATGTTGGTGTTATATTTCTAATAAATAGAGCTGTTGTCTCAGTTTACTTTAGTAAACCTCATTTGGTGTTAAGTGTACGTATTATTTGTCGACAAATTGATTATACTAAACGGGTGTTAACATTTGTGATCAATCATGGCCCCCAAGGAAATGGGATCGTATTGGTTAGTTTAATCATGTGACATGGATTGTATTTGAAATTAAATGATCAGCCGTGGTGTAGAATTTAGTAAATGCTTTCTTAATAGTGTATGGTTGGAAAGCTTTTATGGTAGTAGTTAAGCAAGAAATAAAAAGGGTATCTTTTCTATAGTAAAGTATAATATATGAGCAGCCACCAACATATCTCCCACTAGGCCAAATTCAGCACTTGCAGAAACTGTATCTTTTCGAGCTGGGAAAACACGACAAACCTAATACAAATACACATGCACGGAGTGACACCTTAATTCATTGCGAGTGCAACATGCAAAAGAGTGTAACGTTGCTTAACTAGTTAGGCGTTCCGTTGTCTCTTGTAATCTTGTTTACGAAGCCAATATATTCGCTAAGGATGCAACGTTATATTACGCATACAAGAAAGACTGACATTGTTTTCGTCGAAGAATTTCTGGAAGTGTCTTTGTCTTGAAGGCAAGTTTAGAATAACATACTCGGGAAACACAATATTTCGACCTAATACTTTTCTCACACTCTTTATTTTCTGTACTGTAAAGGACAAGCGCTAAACAATTCAGTCAGAAAATCTTCTGACATTTTTTTTATTCCCCTTCTTGTATTTATGTGAAGTGTTAGTTTTTGTGCATTGCATAACTAACCAATAAATAAAATGTGTATACTCTTTAAGGTAACGTACCCTCACATTAGTTTGTACACGTATTTGAATTCCAACAGCATATACTTCATTTTTCTCCTTTAATTCTGTTCAGCGCACTTGTCGTTGCATAAATTAGTAACGCTAGCACTTAACGAATATAACCAATCTTGATACAACAGTAACTGTGTGTGATCTTTTTATGAATAAAATCGTTTGACCATTTTACGTGTGTTCGTGTATGCACTTGCGTTTCTCGTGTATACGGAAAGTATACATTACTATGTATGTTATTATTAATTAATCGATTGTGTTTTGAAATCAAAAATGCAATTGGGTAAAATATAACAGTTTAAATATCCTATTTACAAAACTGATATTATTACAAGAGCAAATCTACCATAATCCGTTTCGTGTTTTAGACTAATAAGTCATTTTACTATTTTCTTAATATCTCAAAATATAGAATTACTCACTTTGAAATGAAGACGGAATTAATGTTAGTGTTGAATAGAAAGCCATGTTTTGCTTTAAACATCTCAGATTATACTTTTATACTGAAATAGTGAAAGTGTTTCACATTTTTATTTTAGATAAAAATATGAATAATGAATAAACCAATATGACGTTTAAATTATTTGTAACTATTTAGGTCAAGTAATTATTATATTGCAGAGCGATGTGGTCAAACTTGAATTTAAATTTCAAAGTTCTATTAAATATTAATATACGTGATAGTAAACACGAAAAAAAAGCATTTTCTGGTTTCCCTGATGTACTATGACACACGCGGTATCCTTAAAATGCGGCGATACAACATGTGCTTTCATGATTATAACGGGCTGACACAATGTAAGTGACCGACCGACAGAATCTCTAATGCCGATGCCTGTACGCAACTGAAAACATAACAAAAATAATCAATGAATTAAATTAAACGAGGACCACCATGTTTGTTAAGCTATTTCGACGAGTTATGCTTACTCTCTTTTTAAAAGTATAACATGTATTTGCGTTTAATATTAATTCTTCTATCTTATCACAACCTAACAACTGAAATATCAAATAGAAAGCTATATATTAAATGTATCGATCAAGTCGGCGGGCAGTTTATTGACACGAACCAAACAATGTAATTCGAAGAGGACCCTTTATAACTAAAGGCAGAAATCGGTGATTCACGATCGATGATAGCGTCACTTTTAAATAGGAACAGTGAAGTGGCTGGAAGTCACAACACTCTCGTTGCATTATTCTCAATAGAAAACATCTCCATTAATATAGCACTTCGGGGCGATGTTCTTGTTTAACATGTTTTGTTTCAATTTTATTCAAAATCTGATTTTCTGTGTCAAAGTTGTTGTGTTATTTTAAGTCTTGTGCTGAATCACAAATAATCAAATTTGAATTTAGT
>OY744526.1:54803903-54806403 GCA_963556195.1 Sepiola atlantica | reverse complement strand
GATGTCGTCTTCTCTTGTCTACTCCTTTTTAACGTACGGGGAACTTAACAATTTGGAAACAATTATCAACGCAAAAGCAAGAGATATGATGTTGAACACAGCTATGATAATGTTAAGAGCTTACATTTTACACCGTGTCTTTTCCCAAATCACCTGCTTTTTCATGGGGTATTTCTCTTTCGATATATTTTTCTTTTTCTCACCACGCTCTACAAATCGAGAAATGTCATCTCTTGAACCCTTGGCAAGTACTTATTGTCTCAGTTCTATTCATTACCATACAATCTATAATTGCTCGGAAATTGGAAAACATTTTGTGAAATTTAGGTGAAAAAATAATCCCACAACTAAATTGCGAAAAAGTTGTTGTATATATTTTTCTTCTTTCCGAAAATGTTTTTTGAGTTTTTGACAGTTAATCGTCTAAGAAGAGAACTCTGATTCAGGGGGTTAGCGGAGTGTGTAAATCCATTAATTTCCTAACACTTTTCTTTTTTAAATGAGATAAATAATACTTAACATATTAAGAGTTGAATTATTGTAGTAATTGGAATCTAAAATACCAAAACTGCGATGTTATTATGCTGTATTTGAAAACATTGTAAATATAGCTAACCACTTTTTAATCGAAGAAATTTTTTTTCATAGAACAAACGGTATTTATGCTACTATTGCTTCGAGTTGGAATGCATTTGCTCTAATCTATTCACACTATGAGATATACGGTCGTTTAAACGAACTAGGCGAAGTACCATAAAATGTATTATTAATTTCGTTTGTTATCGAGGTTCTTATACTACCGTTTTTCAATGTATATAGTTGATATATTATACCATGAATAGTAAATATGTGTTTTTTTAAATGTTATGCTCTGCGTATTCACATTATTAAATTATGTATATAGTAAACTAGGAATATGTGTTTTATGTGTATAGGTTGAGGATCGATTATAATACTCTTGATTTTAATAAAACATAATGAAGTGTATACCTTGATAAAGAAAAACGGGACCGTTTACGAATCGATAACCGTAGATTTTGGTTTCATTTGATGAATAAAAATAAGTGTTTTATGAAAAGAAAAACACAAAAACCTTGTCCTTGAACTCATAATGATATACGGTCTTATAATAAAAGGACGCAAATAAATAATTTAATTGAAAATATTGAAAAGAAACAAAGCAATTATGTCCGTCTTAATGTTTCCAAAACGGAAACCAAATGATTCGGGGATGACGATATTATTTGCTTTTTTAATTATATTTTTTATCTTCATCCATTAACAAATTGCAAAATTAAAGATTGGGCGCGTGTAGAAGGGTGTTAATTGCTTTCAACTAATCATTTAAATTGTGTGTTTCATGGGATTTGTTTTAGATAAGGGTACACAGATTTTACACACGCTGAGACCTTGTCATTAAAGGAAATATAAAAACGACGACTCTATGACATAATCTCGAATAACATTGAAGCATTCTAGCTATAACATTTACAACACAAAATATAAAAGATAAAGCTGTGTATTTGCAATTTCATCAAATCAATGCGACCATCTTATAATGGCTTTATTTAGCATCATGTTATTGTGGGTCTTACGGCATACCAACAATATTCGTGTTATGCAATTCCGAATTAATTGATTTTCGTAAAAATAAGTATGCTTCATTTTTTGAAATATTTATGAGGTACTATTTTGCATGAAGAACGTTGTATTCTATTCTTTTGTAGAACTATATGTTATAAATAAATGGATAGTCTGTAAATGATGAATTCTATATAACTCATAGATGGAATAATTTCATAAAATATAATACTGATTTAGAGTAAACAATTTGTTTAAATAAGGAATTATTTGCATAATTAACAATACTGTCATTCTCTCCTCTTAATCGGACAAATTCGTACGATTATAATTTGTAAATCAATTTGTAAATATTATGAAAATGAATGAAATGCTTAATGACGCATTTCTTTGTGTGTTCTTTTGACGACATTCTCATTAATATTTAATACCGAACTCACTTATTTTTTGTAAAAAGAAGTATGCCGCATTTTCATTAGCATTTGTTAACTTATATTTAATAAATGGATTGCCAGTAATCGATACATTATATTTAACTTATGAATAACATTGTTGCACGCAGTCTGACTCCAGATTAGTATCAAACATTTCTATATTTTTCAAATTATTTACCTTGGTAATAATACTGTTATTTACTCCCCTTTCAGTCTGACAAATGCGATAATATCTTAACTGATAGACATTAAAAGAAAACGTATGATTATAATTTGTATGAAATCAAAACAAATTCACGGATAAAGAACACTTTAATGAAACGCTGACGACTTCTTTTAAAAAATGATAAACTTTAATGTTTCATATTATAAATTTGGCTGACTATCTTTAAAGTACTATTTTTTTATCGAAATACAAGAAGTTAAACACTTTTGAGGGACAGTCTATTTTGTATATCTATTTTAACTGGAATATTGCTAAACGA
>OY744526.1:54796403-54798903 GCA_963556195.1 Sepiola atlantica | reverse complement strand
TGCCAAATGGTTGTAAAGCCGAACTAGGTACTCCCACGCGCATCTGCCCACTCCATTACAGTATTTGAAGATATTTTACGTCGGGTGATAGTAGATGAGGTAAGACCACTGCCGGCAAACAAAATCGGAAAACGTTTACCTGTTAACCATTATGTGTGCGGCATCGAGATTTCCCGAAGCCGTCCTTTACGAAATATCTCCGCCCAAATTGTTTTGAACGCTCTCATTGTTTATTTTATAATAATGGTCGAATCGGCACGGACAGTCCAATTAGATCGAGGGTTCAATTCTATGTCGGAGTGATTTCAGCATGTGGGAAAGCACATAGGTATCTCCTCAGTGAAAGCTAGCGCATATCAACGTTAATCTCAAAGAGCCTTATAAAAAATGTCATTCTACCTAGATAAACATGATAAAAACTTACTGTTGTACCTTAACATAGTTTTGGACAGAACTTACTGTTTAGATTATGGCTTAACGAACGGGATTATAGAACCCAGTTATAGTGAATGGGATTTGCCCTGCGTTTTGGTAGGCAAGCAAGACGGGTACGTAGTATTTTGCTCAGATTATTGGAGGGTTTACGCGGTCACGAATACAGATCCACCCCCGATCCCTAGAATTGATGAATGCGTGGATCGAATTGGTAGTGCCAAATATATCACCAAATGCGACCTACTCAAGGGTTATTGAAGAGCACCACTAACTGACAGAGCACGGAAAATGTCGGCTTTTGTTACTCCCGATAAGAGCTATTAATATTGTCATGCCGTTCCGGATAAAGGACTAAACATGTGTACACTTCTATATTGACAAGATCGTGATATTTAACGAACACTGAGAAAACTATGTCCTTTTCTTAGAGGAGGGTGTTTGACAGAATTAAAACCGGTAGAGTTCCTATGATCTAATAATGTGTGGACATGTTGCTGATGCAGCCATAGTATGAATGTGTTATCCACATATCGTAGGCACATTGTTGACGTTAGTGGTATTGATCCAATCGCTATTTTCTCGACGTATCGATCTATACCTTAGCCAGTTCTGGAGACACTTGTGATCCCTTGGCTAGATCTTTGTATTGCCGGTATATATCAGATCCGATCGCGAAGTATGTGGTTTCTACACAGAAGGACACCATCTACATCAGATTATCATTTGGGTTAAAAATGCGTTCTTTCAGCAAACTATCTGAAATCAACTCATCCCGTACCACCGCCAGAGTCTGCTAGGTACTTTCGTGTACAGACTCACTACATCTTCACTCAACATCTAGTTGGAATGAATGGGAGCATTGTTTATTTTTTCTACGACGTGAGCTGGATTCTTTACATACGATGGAGATTTGCTTGTGAGTGGGCTGTTTATACGTGCCAGGAAGCGGCTCAATGGATGGCATTTTGAACCACATGTGTCTTAATGGAATGCCATCTTTGTGAATCTTACGAAAGCGGTACAGGTGTGATAGCTTGCTGTAATGCTGAACTAGCTGTCTATATTTTGTAGGTGCTGCTAGATCCTTGTTCTTACTGAACGGTTGTGACAGCTTCCTCTCTGTTTTTGAAGTCGGATTTTTTAAACTATACCGTAGCCATCAGATTCTATGAAATCTGCCATTTTTTTGTTGAATATACCGCTCTATCAATGAACACTGTAGCATTGCCTTTTCTGCTGATACGATATCATCATCACTGCGTAGTGACTTAGTAGTCAACACTTTTAGATGTTAGGTTTTGGAGACTTTCAATTCTCGACTGCTTGTCTCACCTTCCACCTTAGTTCAGCTTGTGCCTTGGGCGTATTCAAGGCTGCCTCATCTATTAGAGATATTATATTTCAGGTTTTAGTTCAGTTTAGTTTTATTTATTTATTGTATACCTAACGATATATTTATTTCTTGCTCAGACAGTTGTTTGCTATTTCACTTCTACATTTCATATAAGCTATGGGGTCTTTACAGTTTCGGATTTAAAATTTATCATTCAGACGGTTGATCTTGATTTCTACATGTACTGGCGTGTAGTATTATTTTTCATTCAATTATTGGTGAGCGTCCGTTCTCAATAATACTTTTTTTAATTCGGGTTTTTGGTTTGAATTTGGTGTTTTGATTTAAAATCTTGGGAGCTCATACCCACAGTGTGTTTTAGTTATCCGCTATTTCCTTGGCAAATATTGTGGCTTTCTAAGCAATACTTTTGGTCAGGCATTTATTTTGTAGTAGACAAAGTGTAAGAGTTATGCAGTTACAACTTTTCTGTTTATTACTAATTATTTCATTTCTAGTTTCTATTAGTGTTCTTAGTATTACTATTTGTAGTGCTTATATTTGTGCCTATCTTAATGTTATTTTGCTAGATTGGTCACTTTTTATGCAATTTTCTTTCATATCTGATGTCTTTTTAGTATTCTGTTATTGTTTGCTTGAAATATTATTATTAATAGATTTTCGCAGCAGCAATATGTCGGTTTTAGATTATTTTTATGCAATTTTATGCGG
>OY744526.1:54788903-54791403 GCA_963556195.1 Sepiola atlantica | reverse complement strand
TTATTTAATTCTCTCTCGTATATTTTGATCTGTCATAGTACATTTATTCCCAGGCATTACCTCCTTTTCAGAGGGAAGGCGTACAGAATATATTCGTGCCTCACGATACCATTTCCTCAGGATTATTTTCTTTATGTGTGTGTGAGTTAGGGTCCTATCTATTCTGTTGTCATGATATCATCCTCCCAGGCATTAACCCCTCCTTAGGGTGGGGGTTAGTGTATATAGTTCGTTCATAATGACATTTTCCTCTAAGCCTTTCATCTACATATTTCTTTTTAAGTTTCTAATGAATTACTATTTTCTAATTCGCTAATAATTCGCTAATAATTAAATGCATGCGTCTATTATTTTTCTTAACAAATGTGTAGGTGTTGCTGTTCTTATTCCTATTTACTTTCTCACACGACAAAGCAGCATGTCAATATTTAACGTGGGAAGAATACATCTTCTTCAAAATAAGGAACTATGAGTTAGAACAAAAATTGCAATTGCCATAGTCTAGAATTATTTCTCCTCTACTCACAGAAGATAAAAGTGCAGATTCAGTACAGATACATGTTGCTCCTAGCCAAAAGGCCAAGTCCTTAACATGTTGATAGTGATGATGAGTTATTATAGAAAAAAAGACACATCTTCTAATATTTCTAAATTACAAAAAAATATATTTTGCTTTAATATTCTTTACGTATTTTTCTTTCTTTTATAATAAAGGTTAAACGTGCAAAGTACACATTTCGAATTACTCAGTTATATTAAAATGGTATATTGGACTAATCGACGTTACACCCTTATGTTTATTCATGTTATTATATAACCAGTTTTAATAGGGAATTCATATAAACTTTTATTCTGAAAAATAATATATCCACGCTGAAAATCTTAAAGACTATATCTATTGACCTTTTTATTGTTTTATCCTGAATAACAAACTCTGACAGGGTTAATTCACAATATATTTCCTGAATATTGGAATATATCAAATAACACTACGACAATAATCATTTTTGTTAATTTCCTCTTAATTACCACAATGTCAAATGAAAATTACATCTTTGGTTACTGTAAAGAAAACTACAGCGTCAGATATAACCGCCCGGGTGGCAGGTAGGGGTTCTAGTTTATAATAAAGGTGATAGGTACAACGTACCCATTTGGAATTACTCAGTAATATAAAAGTAGAGTATATGACCAATCGAAGTTTCACCCTTATGTTTATTCATTTTATTATATAACCAGTTATAATGGGAAATTAATTTTTATTATTGTGCTGAAAAAGACCATATCAATTTTCTTGTTTGTTGTTTTTTCCTAAAAAAAAATTGAAGATGTTCATGCACAGAATATTTTTCTATATTAGAATATGTCAAATGACACTACGATACTCATTTTTTTTTAATTTCCTGTAAATTAACACAAATGTCAAATAAAAATTACTTATGTTTCTGTAATGAATACTACAGCGTCAGTAATTGTAGCCTCAAAATCAGGTAATCTAACTTGCATATTAATAAATACTAATACATAACTTCATGAATATATATATATATACATATGTGTTTTATTATAACGTTCAATATGTGAGTGTTTGTCTTTAACAAAACCTACAACCATATTTATGTCACATATTTTCTACTTGGTGTGTAAACATATATTTGAGGTATAGCTAATTGTATACAATTATATGATGGCGAGTAAGATGTTAGAAGAGAGAGGTATGATAGGTCTAATTATCTTTTTTATTAATAGTTCTATATAAAATGTGTATAAAAACCTTTATAATATAAACAGAATAGAATGAGCTTTAACTTGTTTCCAAACACAAAGCATACATGTGTAGAACAAATAACGAAAGAGCAATGTTGTACGCAGATTCTCCTTATTTGCTTATTTCACGTAATGAACTGGAAAAAGTCTCACTGAAACTTATATATAAGATTAGTATACAATCAACAAAGAGCGATTATAGAGAAGAGAGTATTGAATAAGTGGGGCATTGTTGGATACATACTTCCCTTTAAGTTAAGTATTTCTTCTAGACATAAAATCCTCTGTGACTTGGGATTAAGCTGAGCTTGTCTTCTCTTTAGGAGAACAGCGGTTTCTACGGCTGTGTTTTCTGAACGCGGACACACCTCTCGAGGGGGAATAGTTAAACACAAAAGTGACAAAGTTGAATTACATAATGAACAATCGAATTGATCAGCAAGATTCCCGGGTGACCAAATGACCACTAAATAAATTGTACAGTAAAAATAGTTTGTTGGTTGCTATCTTAGGTCGATTAATGGGCAATGAAGGACACATCAATTTTGTGGTTTTCTGTGTTATTTGTGTAGCAACTTAGACAGGCGATTAGATTAGAGAACAAGTAAAAATGTGTGGCCCTCTAGTATAACTCGATCTTAATAGTCTAAACAACGATTGCATATTCTAGTTTTAACTAACGGAATTACATTGTTTTAAAACGAATCAGGAGTAAACAAGAATATTCAAGGGT
>OY744526.1:54676403-54758903 GCA_963556195.1 Sepiola atlantica | reverse complement strand
GTTAGTTGTCGTAATAAGTGCTGATCATTAAATGTGGACGTCCGTTTGCGTTTTAAACTTTGACTTACGGTTAACAAAAATGACGAATCGTAACCGACTTCAATCGTACGCCTGGTCAACCCCATTTGTGTTTTGTAACAACCAGTTTCGTTATAGCAGCCTACTCACAGGGATGGCTACAACAGTGTTACAATTCACTTTTTTTTCGAAAATTACGTCAATCCATTAAGTTCCGCTTAGCCGTCGAGGTAATCCTTTTATTTCTCATCCGTCAATTATTCCAGCGGCAATATATCCAATTTCTCTACCATCATTGTATAAAATTAAATGTAACTGCTACAAATCAGTAGTTTACGTCATATAATCACAACTCTGATTGATATCGTGAGTGAAGATATAAACGACAGTTTACGGGTCAACCAATTATTTTTTAACGGCATTCTCTAACTGTACTCACACCACTTCCCGAATCACTCCTCTTACTACAACTTGCTCATACATTCACTTTGCCCAAAATCAGCAGGGTTTAATCTTAAAATGATGTACCGGTGTTCTCATGTATATATTCATCTGTTTAAAAGTCTTTATATCATATAAAATAAATATCTAATAACAAAAACATAAACTTTTCAATGTTTTAACAAAAGGGGAGACAACTTATATTAAATAGGAAACGTGTGTGTGTTTTTGCCTGTACAATTGATTGAGTGCATCGAAACAAACAGTAAATGACTGAGTATCAACTGAGAAGACGATTATAATGCACCAATCCTTTGTATAGGAAAATGCACTCTAACTTAAGAACCCATTTCCAATTCCGAATTTGGCAGCATTCCATTAAATTTATTATAACCTTTTCTGACACTCCTTGAAGCAATAATTAACCATCAATGTAAGAGATTATTCATGAAACATGATAATGGAGTTCCATGTTCTACTAAAATGGAGCAAAAGTTCGTAATGCTTCACAAAATATCGTCACATTTCAATAAAAATTAGCATTCAGAATTATTAATTTAAATTATATAAAATCTGAATGCTCGCTTTGTAACTGGCGAATGAATAGTATCCCCGACTGCCACCTTAACGATCGCCTTCCGATACTGGCCTGAATCAATTGTTTCTCTATCGAAACTGAATAGCTCTGATACAGCGAAACATACTTTCTGTGCATAACTACATATACTGACTTGAAATACATTAATCTTCACTCTTATTTTAATTATTGACAAAGACAATTGTCATAAGATAATAATGAACATATGTGAGATAATATTGTTGATTCCACGTCTATTAATTCGTAATTACTCAGTTAGGAGTTACTATGATAATCTTGAAGTTTCAAGCATTTTGGCGCTAATGATTACTCCACAAAATAGTTCCTTTAAAACGTGGAAATAGCCTTTTATTAACTTAAATAAAGATATATGATAGGTATGTTGATATCTAGTACACAAAGCAAAAGTCAATTAGTATACAATATAGGTGTTTAAAAGATTATAGTTCTACTTTGTAAGGCGCTGAGTGGAACCCGTTAATGAAAAAAGCATAACAATCTTAGATCTATGATTTTTTTTTCTGTGGTGTCTATTTATTTCATTTATGCCTGCGGATATACACTTTAAGTATTTACGATACATCACAACCACTATACCTGTTCTTAAACTGCATGAACCATAATACATTTCGCTTTATTCAACCTAGTGTCTCCGTAGCTGATTGATATTAATGAAACATAACATATGACTGTTCACTTTATATTATTCTAAGTTGGCACTTATATAAATACTAAAAATAAGAATATTAGCGCTAATAAGTAGTGCAGAAGTCAAAGTGCACACGGGTCTCCATTAAGATCAGCGCTACGTGTGATTTTCCTCGATGACATAAATGCTACTTTGATTATTGTATTATATAGCATTCTTGAAGACTAATTAAACTGTTGCGTACATGAACTGTTACTTGATTTTCATATTTGATTGAGATTTTTTAAATGAAAGCGCCCGTATTGAGTGTCCAAATAGTTCTTGGTAATCTATTACAAAATTATGATTTAATAAAAATGTCAATCCAAAAAAAATGTCGATTCACATTTAATTCTTAAACATTTATCAGCCATTTTTTTACTTTGATCACATTTGTTTTTCAAGCTAATTATTATTTTTTAATAAGAGCTTGAAAGTAAAATTTAATAAATAAAGTATTGCTTGATTATTGACTTATTATTTGAAAGACAACTCGTAATAAAACTGTGTTTTATTTTGTTAAGACAATATTAGTTAATATTCATAACATGCTAGTTTCCAAAACTTTCAAGCTCTTATTTAATTAAAGTTTACTTGAAATATTAGCCCCAGAAATATTTTTTCTCAAACCTTTTTAAAATTCCGAAATGTAATGAGGTAATACATTTCCTCTACTTCAATTATTACCAAATAATTACAATGCTTGTTTTTTAAGACTAAATTAAAAGACATTGTGATCGATTTAATTTTGTAATAAAATTACTTTTACATAGAATCTTATAGATCACGTAAGTTTTACGCAATCATATTTTTGATTTTTTAAATTTTAGTTTATAGCAAATAAAAATAATATAATGTGTCATTTTCAAAGGTATGTCAACTTGAGAATAACATAAACACGCATGAAGTTGTGTCTTGAAATTATTAATATAGATAAACTTGTATTGAACATTCAAAACATGTTTATCTATATTAATACACTCATGACATCACTTCATTTGTCTGTATTTCATTCTCACGTAGATTTAACTTTAAAAATTACACATTATATTATTTTCATTTGCTATCAACCAATACGTGTCGCCCCCAATCTAGGCTGGCCACTGTAGTGAGTCGTATTAACACAACTGTCGTCGTAGCTTTAATTCATATTCTTTCATTGATTGAAAAGATTTGCCGACAGCTTATTTATCATAGTGACCGAGTGAATTAAGGTGTCGAAATTTGAGTAAAACGTAACTCGTGTTCCGGTGTTTCGGATCTTGCGACAGTTATGAATAAGTATGTCAACACTGACGATTCCCAACACATTTGTAAACATTTGTAAACATTCGTAGATAAACACATACTTATCACCTCGTCTTTATGTATAAAACATTTTAATATGTATAGTTTATTCCCCTTTTTTAATTTAATAGCCTTAATAGTAGAGCCCTGTTTAAAATTACTAGAATGATGTAATCCCGAGATTAAGCCAAGTTCCGCTCGAGCGTTGAACGCTATTGATAATATGATACTTGGCCCCCACCTTCCAGGTAAGTGTACATTAATTTCAATTACTAACTGTGGTAATTTCTAGCGGTCGTGTGAACTTGGGCGTACATCTCGTAATTCTAGATGAATGTACGAACTGCGTTCGAGCTCATGCGACCGCTTTAAACAGTAATTCCAGCACTAATGAGGATAGAAACTCAAAACAATGTCGTATGTAATCAAGATATTCCTGTATATATACACACATATATACATATATACATATATATATATATATACATATATTTATTTATATATATATATATATACATATATTTATTTATATATATATATATATACATATATATATATATATATATTTATTTATATATATACATATATATATATATATATATATATATATAAGAATTCGATTGCAAAACGCGATGAATCCAATTATTTAAAATTGCTACCTTAACAAATCAAAAGTCGAATATATTAAATGTAGATTTTGACTAAAATCTTATTTTGATTGAAAGCAAAGAGAAATTATGGCGGTTTCATATGACTTAGGGGTATGGTCGGGTGTTCACATGAAACACTTTTCATAGTGATAGTCTCGTCATTTTGAGAATGGCGTTTATCGCGTTTTGCAGTCGAATTCTTCATATATATGTCTGTGGGTGGTGTATTGATGTGTATGGGTGTGTGCCTCCCTCTAACCATTGAACCATTGTTATCATTATTTGGCTTGACATTTGCAAAACTTGTTTCAATAATAGCTATATAGTGTGAGACATTTTAAGCTCAACGTGTTTGTGTCTTCATTTAACAAAATAAGGCAAACTTTCTCTCTACAAAGGAGAACGGATCAATTAAATCTGCCTAAAATATTACTAAACGTTTTTAATTCGTTAATTTCATTTTTCTCATTTCATTTTTGAAACAGCTTGACATCATTTTGAAATTATCGAATTTAAAATCATTATCAAACAATGGTTAACGCAGACTAATGTACATCATTTTTACTAAAACATCTGTAATCGGAAAGCTAAAAAATATATTGCATCCTACACACGTAACACACGCACCCCCACACACACACATATATATATGTGTGTGTGTGTGTGTTAAATATAAATTTACAGATATTAACATATACATACACAACACTGCCGTAAAATCACGTAGATTTCAGACAGAAGCAAGCAAAATATTATTTTGTATTTCTTGTGAATGCGGATTGTTGGAGTAAATATTATTGATGACAAATGCTCATCTAGAAGTAATTTGTTTTTTTAAGTGTAATAACATTATAGAATTGTATAACTTTGAAGATAATACTTTATTTGTCATAACTACTTAGCTCTAACTTTGTTTTGGAAACTGATTATTCTAATCGACCTGTATTATACACAATTTACATTTATAGTATGGTCTTATATATATATATATATATATATATATATATATATGTGTGTGTGTGTACATACATACGTATAATACATATACATATTTTGTTTAACTTAATTTCTTCTTTGTCGTAACTTTATATATATATATATATATATATATATATATATATACATATATATATATATATATTGTTAGTTTAAGTTACTTCTTTCTAACTTATATAAACGAATTAATGTATGCATATATTCGTGTATTCATACATTTCGCATTATGGCATGGCGGCTAAGAGGTTCACTGTTCGAATTCAGTTCGTTCTACAGTAACCATTTGATCAAACCCCACCTCTGACCTTGAGTTTAACTTTGTGAACAGAGGTTAACTTAAATACATTACGTATTTTCTATGAAAATTATATAAATATAACACCGCCGACTTTTTATGGCGGCCGATGTATCGAACGAGATTTAATTAATTGTCTATCCAATGCGTGTAATGCATAATGTGTTTCATTGTTTTTTTTAATGTATTTTATGTAGGTGATCGTCCAGAGTAGGTGTTGTCTTTAGTCGAAACTTTGTCCTTATTGCATTATACCTACCACGTAATTGCTCATTCACTCATCAACTACAAAAAGCAAGTATTTCTGTTTTTGTAGTATATATTTATTATTTTTAATGTCTACTCGAATAGATTATTTTCACATGAATGTTCGTTTTGATAATTTATAGCAACATATTTTCCGGTTAATATTTTAGTGTCCAAGGATTGCAAATTTGTCATTATATAATATAAGCATGTTCATACAGATTAATACAAAACCGAAGAAATGAATAACTGAGCTCGTTGGTAGAAAAGTCTACAAAATCTGGTTGCACTTTCTCCTCTAGCATTGTCTTGTAACTACATACAATTTGAGAACGATACAGGTGTATTCCTTGTTCTCAACTCGTTAACAGGAAAGCTAATATATAAAAGTATAATTGTTAACATCTTGGAAATTAAACAGAATAATTATATGTCCTTTATGACAATGAATGCAACTAAATACTCTTTTGAAAACATTCGGTTTGTTAATATATATATGTTTATTAAATGTCTCTTCTTGTAATGTAAATGTTTTTCGAGGGAAATGATTTTTAGAGTTTGTATGCATTCATATTTATTCCAATAAATTATCACACATTTTTATTTAATTGTCTCACCAGGTTACCAATAAAACTAGAATGTCAAATATTTGAGAAATATTGAGAATAAACATAACGAATTCACTCTAATGACTTTATCATGGCATGTTAGGGGTATACGTTTGATTTATCCTGATATTGGTTTATAGTAAATAAAACAACTACATCGTGTCATTTTTGAAGTTATGTCGACGTAAGAAAGATATATACCGACAAATAGAGTTGTGTCAGAATTTATTAATATAGATGAACCTATTTTGAATATATATATATATATATATATATATATATATATATATATGAAATAAAAATTATATTTTCCGGTTAATATTTAAGTGTCCAATGATTTCAAATTCGTCATTATATAATATTGACATGTTTATAATGAATAGTACACAACAGAAGAAATGACTTTACAAATTAATTCCAATCGGAAGAAATGTCTTCATTGTTAGAAAAGTCTACAACACCTGGTTACACTTTCTCCCTAGCATTGTCTTGTAAGTGCATACAATTTACGAAACAATGCAGATGTATTACTTTTTTTTCGATCTGTCAACAGGGAAGCAAATAAATAAAACTCTAATTCATAAAATCTGAGAAAATCAACAAAAAAAGTAGTTTTCCTGTATGAATGCAATTAAATATTCTTTCGAAAAATTCTGGTTTGTTAACATAATTTATAATTTGAAGAATTTTATGATCTCTGTTTTTGCAATGTTAGTTTTCGAAATAATTTTAAGAGTGTCTATATATTCATCTTTATTCTGATAATATATCACACATTTTGATTTTATTGAATCACCATGTTAGCAATGACACCTGTGTATAAAAGTCTGAGAATAAACATGACGAATTCAATCTAATGACTTTATGATGCCATGTAAGTTGATATTTATTCAACTATTTCATAACATAATTACTGGGTCTATATATTAAAATTATATATTTTCTACGATCAATGGTGAATCATGTTGATTCATTATTGCATTTAAGTGTAACTTAAATGATAATATACATATGTTAAATTTTTTTTATATATATCAATATACCCTGGTTTAGATCTAACAGTACTTTAGATGTAAGTGTATTCATAGGAAGAAGTTATAGTCCTGTATGCATTGGAGCGCTAAAAAGTAAGATTTCATCCAAACCGCCAACAAAATGATGCATAAAAGTACTTTATTACGATTGCTTTGTTAAGGTCGCTGGGAAAATAGTTGGATTTTTCCACCTCTCTTGCCAGCGATAAATCTAGATGGCATTCCTTAACTGTATAATTGTCAAATATGCCCTGGCATCGAGTATTGCTACCAGATCTCGGTAGGTGTTGCTCACAGAATTATTTCCTGTGCTGACAGAGTACAAAATCGACCTAGAAATCTTGTGAGGTATGATCTAATCTCTTTCTTACATCCCATTTCTTACAGAATATATTTTGATAGTCTTTCTTTGTTTTATAGGTTTTTTTTCATGCAAGTTGTTTCACTGGCTCCACTCCCTAGTTCCGCCCCTCCGATAAACAATTCATGCTGAAATGTGTCTATGTATAACAACTATAACGACTGTTGCTTTCTTCACTCATGTAACTAAATCTAAACACAATTTTCTATATGAGTAAAATCCCACGGGTCTGTTTTCGAGCTGACTACAACCTACATATTATATGTGTATATTCCAGAAATAATGAGAGATATATATATATATATATATATATATATGTGTGTGTTTATATGTATATTTAAATAAACTATTTTTATTAATCGTTTGTATTTTATTTATTTCAGGTAAGTGAGTCTTACGTATTAGCATGACACTTTGGTAAGTATAATTATTTCTTCCAGACAAAATGCTATTTCAAAATAAAATATATAAAAATGATCATGTTTTTGAAAAGTGATAAGTCCGGCGTAGCCCATATTTGTAACAATATCAACATAATCTGGGCTCGTTTTTATTCTATTAACAAAGTTGACCAAAGTTCTACTATGATGTACAATCCTATAATTTTATTTAAGGTGCACATATTGAGAGTTTACGAATATGCTTTATTATTCCTGGATATAACGCTTTGATCCATTCTAAATAATCTGTTTATATTAAAATGTTGTCATCGGTTATGAAAAGACAACATGCAAATACATTTCAAGCATGAGTTTGATCCTGCCAATATCTTTCAAAATCGACAACAATATAAAGAGAAGATATTGAAAAGTTTCAATTAGATGAAAATAAGATGCATTTCTGTATATTTGAAGTAGGGTTATGACGCGCTGTCTCTCTTTCTTTTCTAAACAGAAATTATCTGTATATGAAAATAAAATAATAATACATATTTATTTAGGAAGAAAACATTGTTTGTTTATCAGACCACGTTGCACGAATGTATTACCAGCGCAATAAAGACCACAGATCCTGAAAGA
This sequence comes from Sepiola atlantica, assembly GCA_963556195.1. NCBI lineage: Eukaryota > Metazoa > Mollusca > Cephalopoda > Sepiida > Sepiolidae > Sepiola > Sepiola atlantica. The sequence continues at coordinate 54,750,662 of OY744526.1, read as the reverse complement.
TTAAATCAACAACTCAACCATCCTACGAACGTTGAACCATATATTATATACTAAATAATCTTCTATCAGATGATGAATGGCTCATAGCTACTATACATAAATGTTGACAAATCATGTCTAACGAGTGATGGATTTCCCGAAAATGTAAAGATAACCATTCTTACGTGTGTCATTAGTTATAAAAATTCAAGCCGACACTGACCAAAATAAAAGAAGCCTGAACAGAGGACAAGAGAATAACGGACAACATTATTGAAAATAACACCTATCAATATTTCTAGTAATCTAGCACCATTCCTAGTGATCAACACGCATATCTGTTTTCGATCCCTCAACCGCATAAGTCCAATACCAGACATTCATTTAAAACATCAGTACAGAAAAGCCAATACAGAAACCATTACATGTGTTTAGAGTTATGTAATGAATTCTTACTTTCAACTGATAAGTATTACGCAGTTTCTCTCTGTTCTTCAGTTTCGATATATGTATAATATAAATATAACTATTCATTTTTGTGTTAAGAAGTCCAGTACGGTATGGGTAGCATTAACTATAGCAAAATACATCATCTGTGTATGGTAGTAACATCGTCTAAATGTTATGCGTTTCATTGTATGCGCTTAAAAGCCATGTCTGTGGCGCATCTTGAAAAAATGTTACATAGCTCCATAGATGAAAACATTGAAATATGTTTTTATATTGAATAAAAATAGAAGTATGATTTAAATATTAGAAATGCATGCGGATTTCATTTGATGTGTTGTATTCAGCGTTTATTTATTATATCCGGTAACTTAAATTAATTTGGATCAAATCACACAACATGTTTATACATTTTGTGTGATTTGATCCAAATGAATTTTACATAGATCCATCTGAAAACAATCCCTAAACCCTTTTTCTTTTTATATGTAATAGTTTGCATCGAACGTTAAATGAGAGTAGTCGGAACTTGAACATATTTTAATTTTAGATTAAAGATGGCTTTTGCTTTGAAAATTGTCGTTATATCAAATTGTATTTATCGTGATTCACCGAGGTATTTTGCTGGGCGGACCAAGTTTATCTGACACTTCAAAAAATGTCATATAGAAAATCCATCTACTTCACACTTGCTTCATCTTCTAGCAGAAGTGTCTACTCCGCTACGTTATATTGCTTTCGATTTTTGACTAAGAATTTCTTTCGCATGACGAAGCCTGTGCCCCATGGCTTTCACATTTCAGATCATGTTTCTAAACTTTCTAAACCATGGAGTTCGTTCAAATTCTTAATAAATATTCGAGTTCGTAACAGTCTTCGGTCGAATCTAAGATTAGCTTTTAGCATTTTATTAATTATTTTTTGGTATAATAGTTTACCTCTTCTAATACTGTATCTTCTATTCTTATTATCATTAGTCTTTCTAATTCTGCAATAAATTTGTTTTCATTGTTATTATCGGTTTCTATATTGCGTATATATATATATATATATATATATATATATATATATATATGCGTATATACATATATATATGCGTATATACATATATATATACATAGATATACATATATATATATATATGCGTATATACATATATATATATATATATGCGTATATACATATATATATATATATATGCGTATATACATATATATATATATATATGCGTATATACATACATAGATATATATATGCGTATATATATATACATAGATACACACACACACATATATATATATATATATATATATATATATATATATATATATGTGTGTGTATCTATGTATATATATATATACGCATATATATATCTATGTATGTATATACGCATATATATATATATATATATATATATATATATGAGAGAGAGAGAGAGGCACCATTTTTTCCTTAAGACACGTATTATTAAAAATGATCGACAATTTTTGTCTGGTTATTTTAGTATTGATCCCTTCAATTTTCCGGATTAAAATCTTAATCTCGGAAGAAAATTGGCTGATGAAAGTGCCGTAAAGTACATGTTTGTCCAGAGTACTTTCTGACTCGTCTGGGTCATCGTCACTGGAATAATCACAAACAGGTAAAGACATGGAGTGAGATTTATAATTAATTATGGCGGGAAAATTTAAATATGTAACTATATTTATTAGGTATTTTAAGCAATTTTCTTCTGAGATTAAGATTTTAATCCGGAAAACTGAAGGGATCAATACTAAAATAACCAGACAACAATTGTCGGTTATTTTTAATAATATATATATATATATATATATATATATATATATATATATATATAATTATTTCCACACTCAGACAACGTCGGAGCCCACACCCATTAAAAGAAATAAACCGTATGTCCTAGTATAGGACTACTGGTTTGTTTCTTTCATGGGTTGTGGGCTGTGGTGTTGTCTGATTGTGGAAATGATTACATTTATATTATCTCACATTCAAAAATCTAATACATATATATATTAATATATGTATGTATTCATTAAAGATGTGCATCTATGACAAAATACATATAATGAAAAATGATAAATTCGACAACGATCAATATGCAGACAACTGCTTTAAACATGTAAAGTATTCAAGTCTTAACAATATAGTGTAAAATAATAATTAGGTAAAGCGAAATTTTAAGTAAAGAATTTACTTCTTAATCTGTCTGTACTATCTATCTATTAAATTCGGAGTGTGTGTTCGGTGACATTATTACTGTTCCCTACCAGCTATAGTTCAGCTTGGGAATAGAAAAGTACTGGAGTATTTGTCAACATAATGAAGGTAATTGAATGTATTTTGTCGACAGAAAATCTAAATGATTGTTCTTTACGATTGATGTGCATAACACATACAATCTAACCCACTCGCATTGCCTTAGTCGACAAACCTAGGTTGGTCGACTTGTCCAAAAGTTTATACAACTTCGGTATAGACATGGATGACGTAAAAAAGCAGGACAAGATTAAGGTTCAGCTTCGACAATGAAAACTCATGATCAAACCAAGCACATGTTACAAATTCTTCTGCACGTTATCTATCTTATGAATCAGTGAGTTATCACTATTCGTCGAGGGGAGCGAAAAATGAAAAAATGGCAAGCTCTGATGAATAGATTTCTGCTTGTTACCAGCTACAAGACAACATTGTTCGAAAAGATTTGTTTCTCGAAACCGCGACTAACAAGGCACGAATTCGTCACAAGCGTAAGACAATCTGTCAATAACAGATGGCGTATCCCGACATACACTAAGTACACGAATTCTCAATGAGTTCGTAGGTCAACTTAGCAAACCATCAAATTGCCCGAGATGAAAATATATTATTATGCTCTATATACTAAAGATAGAAGTGTCAAGTCAGTGAAGGTGTTAAATATGTTGCCATACACTTTTATCTGCTGCAAATGAATAAAAGTTGGCATAAGTTTTACATGTTCCATTTTCTTTCTTTTTAATCTACATTTCGCGTTTTCCTGAAATGACAGATTCGCATAAGGCCTATGGCAACAAACGGAATGGTTTTAAAAGAAATCGTAACACTCTAGTGAAGTCCACATATTTTCCTGACAACTTTCTGACAATTTTTCTTTCCTACCTTTCTAGTTAAAAGCAATAGTAGCCATTTATTTTATCATACTTTAACGTAAGAGCGTTTACCTCCTTCGTAGATTTAAAAGACAATACATGAATATATATATGTACACATACATATATATACATATATATATATATATACATATGTGTGTGTATATATATATATATATATGTATACATAACTGTAATCATATATTGATGGGTATGTATATACACGCTGACAAAATAACATATACGTGTGTGTGTATATTACGTGTGTAAGTTGCATTTACTTAAATTTATGACGTTATATTTGGTTATAAATAGGCGTGTTATTATTATTCAGGATAGAAATGCGCTGATAGTGTATGCTAGTTTGCTGTGTTAAAGTAAGCAGTTCTGGATGTTATGTTCAAACATGCATATCTATATATATATATATATATATATATATATATATATTAGTAAGGTTTTCGTAAGGAGATGGTTTCAATGTATATATTACCAAGTTATATATATATATGTGTATATATATATATATATATATGAATATGGTAACTGAATAATCGATTTCATTCATATAGTAATATGTATATGTATTCACATATATACATATATATAAACATGCTTTCGCATAGTGATATGCCTATGTATATTTCAACTGCCGACATTAACAACGATTACAAATAGCGATAGGTATATATTTGTATTTACCGTTTTCCAACTATGTGTATGTGACAGTTGTATAACCTGTAGCCTGTTTACACGCGTAGAAAATAGATTCAATTGAAATATATAATTTTCTGCATTACATTTAGATGAAATATGAAGAAAATCATTGTAATTTCTAGCAAATACACACTATCGTTTAATTATATTTGGATGGTCACAAAGACAACAGAGTCTAGTATATTTGGATGGTCACAAAGACAACAGAGTCTAGTAGTTTTAAACTCATGAATTAATAAAGAATCCGGATTGCATACACGCATTTAGGTGGAAGTATCTACACTTTTACTTATGTTGCGCAATAACTTTCATTTGACAAGTTTCGTCTTATATATATTATTTCAAATATTCCTCACCCACCCTTTCAATAACCCCCCTCCCCCACCCACTCCAATCCCTCACTCATTGCTATCATTTTCCAAATATTTCAAATATTTCACACCCTATCACGACAAATCCTCCCTCTTCCCCCTCTCATCTATTTTCTCCCATACCTCTTCTTAAATTCCCTCATTTTCTCCAAACGCTCTCTAAGACCATAACTTTCGCCCATCCACCAAAATCACAGCCCCCCCTCCATCTCTACCCATCCCCATTTTCCCTGCATACACCCCCCACACACAAACATTCCAACTCACTCTTCCCCTTCAATCTCGACCACAGCCATCTGGTCAAACACCCCCTCTCCCTCTTCCTCCAATCTCTCTCTGCCATCCATTTTACCCCTGCTCATCCCCCACCTCTTTCTCTCATCGCCAGCCACAGTAGTCCTTGCTCCCTCCACCCTTCCCCTTTTTCTCCCACTCATTTTCATTCTCTAACAAGTACGGACGTCCAGCAAGACGCTGCCATTATTTTTCATTTTATTTTATTTTTCTTCCCAACATGTCTACCCTACATGTATCTGTGCTTGCATGATATCTTTTCCCTATATCATCATCCTGATGAAGTCTTATAAATAAAGACGAAACGTTGATGTACACATAAAAAACATCCAGTTTTTGGTTTTCCTTTTTCATTTTACCATATATATATATATATATACACAGACTTATATATGTATATGTATATATGTATACATATATAAGTGTGTATATATATATTTATAGATGTATATATATGTGTATATATGTATATAATATGAGAGAGAGCAAGATTATACTAAAAATATATAAATAATATTTTTAACAAGTAGACTATCAGGATAAAAACAAAGCCCAATATAGCATATAGAGCAATACTATTAATTAAATGACATAATAAAATGAGAAATGAATCAGATTTTTTAAAGTTCAAAAACAAGGAGTGATATTGCGTCCTTAACTCATGAGTTAGCAAAGAGATTATTCTCATCAGAGGGCCATTACTGCAATGCCATTACTGCAGCTCATAAAATTAAGCTTTGAAAATACATGAAAATATATAAATAAATACATAAACGTATTGGCCAAAAGCAGACCTGTTTGTTAAACTTATACAGTTAATCTAAGTGTACACTAAAAACAATTTGAAGGAAGATGTCAAAGAAGTCGATTAAAAAACAATCTACATTGTGAATGGTAAGTCAAACACGAAAAAGTTATCCAGGCGGAAAATTTGCTTGCTATCGATGCAGTAGATGAGAGTGAAAAGTGTATTCAAGGTGTATGCGAATTAATAAAAGGATTGAAAAAGCAAAATCATATAAAAAGTTAAGAAGACTCACTGGGTGTTGAATATTATAATGTCCAATGAAGATTTCTGATGAGCATATCGTAGAAATTGTGCAAATCATAACTTTCTAGTCTTACGTATATATAGAAACAATGTGATGGAGTATAAATATGCAGTAATATCCGATCAAAAACTATTGTTAAAGATAGGGATTGGAATTGCATAAACCATGAATACACTTTTCACTGTCACTTAGTGCATCAGTAAAAAGCACATTTCCATGGTAACGTTTTCGTTTTAGCTCAACTATTCACAACGTTGATTGTTTTTTTTAATCGTCTTATTTGACATCTTTCTTCAAATTGTTTTAAACTTCATGACTTGTATGTATAAGTTTAACAAAACGTGTTTTTGGCCAACATATTTGACGATTTATATACTTTGCTGTGTTTTTTATATATTTAATTAAGATGTGCATATGTGTATATATTTAATATGTGCATATATATATATATATGTATATATAATATGTGCTTATATATAATATGATATCATGTGTAAATAGATATATCCCTGTATATATGTATAAATATAGGAATACAATATGTATGCATATATGTATATATATATATACACTATGTATGCATATATATATATATATATATACAATATGTATGCATATATATATATATATATACAATATGTATGCATATATATATATATACAATATGTATGCATATATATATATATATATATATATACAATATGTATGCATATATATATATATATATATATATACAATATGTATGCATATATGTATATATATATATACAATATGTATGCATATATGTATATATATATATACAATATGTATGCATATATGTATATATATATATATACAATATGTATGCATATATGTATATATATATACAATATGTATGCATATATATATATATATATATACACAATATGTATGCATATATATATATATATATACACAATATGTATGCATATATATATATATATATATACAATATGTATGCATATATATATATATATATATATACAATATGTATGCATATATATATATATATATATACAATATGTATGCATATATGTATATATATATATATACAATATGTATGCATATATGTATATATATATATATACAATATGTATGCATATATATATATATATACAATATGTATGCATATATATATATATATACAATATGTATGCATATATGTATATATATATATACAATATGTATGCATATATGTATATATATATATATACAATATGTATGCATATATGTATATATATATATACAATATGTATGCATATATGTATATATATATACAATATGTATGCATATATGTATATATATATACAATATGTATGCATATATGTATATATATATACAATATGTATGCATATATGTATATATATATATATACAATATGTATGCATATATGTATATATATATATACAATATGTATGCATATATGTATATATATATATACAATATGTATGCATATATGTATATATATATATATACAATATGTATGCATATATGTATATATATATATATACAATATGTATGCATATATGTATATATATATATACAATATGTATGCATATATGTATATATATATATACAATATGTATGCATATATGTATATATATATATACAATATGTATGCATATATGTATATATATATATACAATATGTATGCATATATGTATATATATATATACAATATGTATGCATATATGTATATATATATATACAATATGTATGCATATATGTATATATATATATATACAATATGTATGCATATATGTATATATATATATAAAATATGTATGCATATATGTATATATATATATAAAATATGTATGCATATATGTATATATATATATATACAATATGTATGCATATATGTATATATATATATACAATATGTATGCATATATGTATATATATATATACAATATGTATGCATATATGTATATATATATATACAATATGTATGCATATATGTATATATATATATACAATATGTATGCATATATGTATATATATATACAATATGTATGCATATATGTATATATATATATGTATGCATATATGTATATATATATGTATGCATATATGTATATATATATATACAATATGTATGCATATATGTATATATATATATATACAATATGTATGCATATATGTATATATATATATATACAATATGTATGCATATATGTATATATATATACAATATGTATGCATATATGTATATATATATACAATATGTATGCATATATGTATATATATATATACAATATGTATGCATATATGTATATATATATATACAATATGTATGCATATATGTATATATATATATACAATATGTATGCATATATGTATATATATATACAATATGTATGCATATATGTATATATATATACAATATGTATGCATATATGTATATATATATACAATATGTATGCATATATGTATATATATATACAATATGTATGCATATATGTATATATATATACAATATGTATGCATATATGTATATATATATACAATATGTATGCATATATGTATATATATATATATATATATTAATGTATATACCATATGTATATTAATGTATATACCATATGTATATTAATGTATATACCATATGTATATTAATGTATATACCATATGTATATTAATGTATATACCATATGTATATTAATGTATATACCATATGTATATTAATGTATATACCATATGTATATTAATGTATATACCATATGTATATTAATGTATACGCCATATGTATATTAATGTATATACCATATGTATATTAATTTATATAAAATATGTATATGAATGTATATAAAATATGTATATAAATGCATATATACTATGCATACATGTTGATATAAAAGCATATAACGGTTGTATATAATATATAAATGTGTATATACTATGTATATATATGTATATATATACATTTATATAAATATAATGTATATATAATATATATATGTATATCTACAATAATGTGTATATAATATAATATTTATATATATATATATATATATACAATATGTGTGTATACATTGTGTATATATAATATGTATATGCATATATAATATATATATATATATATATATGTGTGTGTATACGCAGATGTATAAAAATAATATATATATATGTATAAATATCAAATATATTCGTATATATATATATATATAATCATAGACAACCTTTATCGGGACCATGGCGCAAGAGCGTTGCAATGATACATATAAAAACGGTAAAAGTTTTAAGTGTAGTAGGTCCCTTGGTCTCAATGTTATTAACAAAATAGATAGGAAAGAGATTCACTTATTAAGCACAACACATAGACAACAAATAATAAAAACAAATAGGAAAACACGACTTAAACCACATGTCTAGATTTAAACATTGATGTATATGATAGTAAGAAAAGAGATGCAAAGAACAAAGAAATACAAAGTAATATGTTTAAGAAAGATGGATAATAGTTTATGTTAATATATAGTGATCAAAATCTATGAACAGAAAAGTGTCTTAAACAAATTACAGAATAAAAAGGATGATTTACTTCAGCCAATTTACCGAATCGAATTAATGCCCTTGACTTGTACAACAAATGTATATGTAGCTGTAATTAAAATACTCGATAGTTACAACTGTTACAAAACTTAAAGCAATTTGGGGTACATGTTATTCAGTTGGAGTGGGTATCCTTGGGGTTAGCATCAAGAACCATCACGGCCGGTTGACAGATAACGATCCTCATTTCATCTACTTACTAGTAACTTAACAGATACTTCATGAAAAGCCACCGGGAGTAATTAATATAACACTAAAATCTTTGTATGAAACCAACCATAACTACAGCCCGCCTCTCTAGCGAAAACTTTCCAGGTAAAAATAGTGGTTGAGACACATTTTTCCGATGCTTAAGAAGACTTCAGCACAAAGACTCTAAGGTAGTTTATTCGGTTATATGAAAAACCATCAGGCTTCAAACATGAACGCTGGCTTGTTTTTAGTCTCGAGATGATAAGTATATATTAAGAGAATCCAAAACAGTAATCGCAAAATGGTCGGCGTTCTTACATAACGTGTATTGCAATCTACCCACCAATCGCCTATAATGTAATATAAATCTTATATAGTGTGTTACATTTTCAACTGAATAGGTAATGTCTTCTCCTGATCAGGTAAGACTAGCAATTAATCAGACGAAAGCCCTGGTCTAGACGGTATTCGGCCAAACTGTTAAAAGTTGGAAGCAAACATAGCATACAAAGTAAGAAAAATAGTTTAGATGGGGCTTTGATTCCAGCAGATTGGACCGATGGTATCTGTATATATTTATAAAAGTTGAAGGGTTGAAAAACTATGTCGTGAATTTCATAGTAGCACGTTATTAGAGGCTGCTTTTAATGTGTTCGCAATACAGTTGCGTAACAGTATTATTAGGGGGAATAGTTGCCTTGTGGGTATCACAGAAAGTTAGAACGGTTTTAGGGGCGATCGAAGGCGGATTTTGTGTAACTGTTTGCAAAACAGATACAAAAGAAGTGTATTGAGCATTGTATTCTTTTGTATCAGTTTATTGTCGACATCACCAAAGCGTTTTATTCAGTTTACATGAATTACTTACTTTATAAATTAGGAATTTTTTTACGGCATATTAAACATCTGTGTTATTTAAAGCCGAATATTTTTGTCAGATAGAAACCTAAGTTAGGATAAGTAGTTTATATTGTTGTTATTGTTTTTAAGTTGGAATCTAATATTTTTGAAAACTAAACTTCTTTCATGAAGTCTAATATTTGAGTATGAGTTGTGTCCTTATGATTTTTTAAGTTGTATTATTTATTTAGGCTTCGTTGCTGATCCTGATAGTCTATTAACATATGTTTGACTGTAGACGTTGTACTTCCAATAAAAGTTAGTGAGTAATATGCGTGCGTCTTATACGGAGTCTGGCTACTACAACTTTTTCTCTCTTCTTGCCTGTATGTTGCTTATGGGTCACTTATAAATAGATATCGATATATTGTGTAATTTACTACTTTGGTATTCTATCCTACCATGCTCCCCATGTGTGTATTTATTGTATTGTAGGCAAAAAATTCGTGTACGGAATATTAGTATTTGTGGGTATCATGTTCAGCGATTCTGTTGCTGCTCTACTTGTTTATTTTCTATTTCTACAAATGCTGATATCACTCAGTATGCAGAATACTTTCATTTACACTGCGTTTTGTTATAGATAGAACTGGGCTTGTTTAATAATTTATATAAGTAAAGGGTTATATTTAGTTTTGCCCTTCAGTGCTGTGAACACCGATTGGGGGTCAGAATATATTATGAAATCATCAGTTCTGCTATATTCTACTATTTCCCAAAGCGAAGTATATGGCTGAAGCTCCTGCGCTGAAAATTGACCCTTTGTCATGAAGCCTAAACTACATTTTGTCTCATTTAAGATAGAAGCGCGTCTGATTTAATCTAATTGTTTAACTCTATCTAGATGTGCTTATAGGTGAGATGAGGTTTTTGTATGTTTGCAAATTCATCTAGAAATATAATACGATTAGTTTTGTCTGTGAAGTTGTTATAAAATCGAAGAAAAAATAGTGTATTTAATTCTGATGGTTGAATTATGGACATTATTATTTGGTGTATTGGAAAAAAGTTAAATTCCAGTTTGTTACTAAGTTCCTGAAAAAGGAGGGTGGGGTATGGTGTCCACTTAAATTAATGAATGTAGTGAAGCAGTTGTCTGTAGATAAGTAAGTGTTCATCGGAGAGCAGCCTTCTGATGAAATCTGTGTTGACAATGGCGTAAAATAGAGTTATGTTCTTGCCTTTTCGTTTTATTTCGATTTTAAAGTATGTAACAAGACTATCTATTTGCAATTTAGAACCGATCGTTTTCGATTTGAGTAGGTCTGATGCGAATTCAAAATATAAAGAGACTGCTTATAAGATTCATCTGCAGCGTTTCGCCTTAAGATAAATCCCAAAATAAGCAATTCATTTTTGACTCTAGAGATGGGGAACACTATACTGAACATAGGAACTCGCTTCACAACATAACATTGGGAGTGGTCCACAAGTGAATTCATCTGGTATGGACACTTACGAAAGAGATCTCTTCGTATTACATAATGGATGTATGTATGTGAAAAACGATTATATCAGCCTGTATAGATTTGCTATCAAGATTGACTAAGGCACAATTTTGACACGAACATCTGTGAAACATGTTCGCTCTCAGACTAAAAATATAAACAATCTTTAAAGCAGGTCAGAGATCAGGGAAAAGTCAAACAGATGCGTTGTGACAGGTTCACTGCACCTTTATTAAGCAATAATATGATTATTGAGGAAACAAGAAAATAAATAAGTTTTTTTAATCAGCTCGTCTTCTGGGAGCGTGGTGCCCGGATGAAAAATCGAGATTTTATTATCAAACGAAATATGGGAATTAAATTCGAGACGAATGTTTGCGAGTGGCATGCCCCTTCTTGTTATCCTCCTAACTTAGTAGAATAAGGTTAAAAAGAACAATTTGTCATATCCATAAAATTTAATAAATGTGCTACTTTTATTCGTATGACGAGAAAATCTCTCCCAAATAAAGACCAGCTTAACTTTTCCGCTGGGCTCGCCTTTTTCCTCTCCGCATGGGAAGGTTTTATTACGAACACTAGACGATTGTGGCGGCGAGGTGCGGCCTACTAGGACGATGACAACGGCGAAAGACAGCGCGCTACTATGATGATGATTGTGACGAAATGCAACACACTTCGATGGTGATGCTAATGGCGCTGCGTGTCGGTATACAAAACTTGGTAGAAGAGAATACGCATTTAATCACATTATGAAGTCCAAAAGTTTCATGTGTATATGGCGTCTCTTCTGACCGCTCTTATACCTCTTCTGATAAATTTACACATTAATCAAACCGCCTGATTTGTTACGTGCATACATGTCTAAGACAAATACTAAATAAAGTGGCAGAGAATACTTTTAGTACTAATATCCTTACCAATACAAATAGCTATTTAATACACTATTGGGAGTAATATAGCTTTTTTTATACAACTTCCACCGCTATTTATTTGTTTACTTATTGAACATAAAGGATCTTGGGATAATTGAAATTCAGCATCGTCGATTTAAAATCCGCAATGCTAACCATTAATCTAATCACGAACTCACTATGTATTTTCGTCCTTACATGTAAACTCTCACCCGGTATTGTATCGATAATTTTTTTTTTACACTGGCTATGTTGTTTATTTGAGTAACTTCTAAATGTAGACGTTATTTTATCTCCCCAGCAACCTAAAGAAACAATGCTTCATTTAACATAACAACATGCGGTCCTTACGTTTCACCAGGTTAAAACGTCACACATCCGTCGCAAGGAAACAGTCAAGACAGATGACAATTCATGAATAACTACAACCATCCTCAGACCAGAATATGTGATGATATTTCAGAGGCGTCTTTGCATCACTAGTAGAGGTTATGTCCGTCTGTCGTGATGTCATGCGCCCGTTTGAAATACCATGTTTATATAGAAAATCACAGATTAAATTCTCAAACCTTATTTCACATGCACTCAGATATCTCTATAGAAATATAGGTGCGTCCATCAGCATGTCAAGTTACGTATTGAGAAGGTAAATACGTATATATGTAGAGCTTATGTTCGAAATGGTTTTCTATTGTTAAATGCAAAGACTGAACGGATGCAAGTAAACTTTGTGAGTAAAATTAAATCTCCAAAGAAAATTGTCTTGTATGTTCTTTGTTACTTTTTAGTTTGACGTTGTATTGTCGACCGCTTGACGCTTAAGTTTTACATCGAAATTTAGTTGCTATTTTACGCTTGATCATTAAATAAAACATAGTCCGATAAAATGCATTTTTTATGCTTATGTTGGTAAAAAACTTTTAATCGATATGTAGTTTTTTTAGTTGCAATTTTTTCCGTGGTGTTTACATTTGAAATATGTACTGAGGACGATATTAGCTGCATCCAGTGGTGAACTTCAATTTGGGAGTTTTTATGAGTGTAGATAGTAATAGTTACAATGCATGACCCTGATTATATGGATTAAGTAGAATATCTCTTGAAAATAACATAAAAATACGCCCGGTTGTATATACATAATTTTCCTACTGAATCACCGATAACAACTTTCTTAATCAATGTTAAGAATTATTAAGTAGTTGATGAAAAAAATTATAATTTACAAAAACACTATGATAGAAAACACTGACTTTGGCATTAAATAAATAAATAAAATATGACAATATAAAAACTGTAATATCATTTGTTAATGCGTTTACGAATTTTTATAAACGGTTCTGTACGCTGACGATCCATTAAGTTATTAGTCTCTAGTTTCAAATTACATTTTCATCGGATAAATAACTAATATTAACTGGGCGTTTCCTTACAGAGATGCGTCAAAAAATCTCAATGAGTAGATTTTTCCGTCGGTCGTACTGTCACACTTAGATATATTATATTATTTTGTTTAGTATTTTTCGGCTACTATTTTTTAGATGCGTCTAAGCAACTCTAAAACGTTGTGTAATTGATAGACATTACTTACCTTTATAACATAATTTAACACGTAGATTGAATGAACACACCTTGTATAAAATGCACACATACATATTTACAAAAAAGTATCTGTGTGTTGATCTGTCATTCTCTAGATTGAAATAACATCAGAGTCGGGCTGCTGCTGTTACCTTTCAGAATATAGACTAGTTCTGTCTGTCACGCTTAAGTTTAAACAAGTATTATTTTCGCTTCGTCGTGGTTAAGTAAACCTATGACATTTTGTTGTGTCACGCGTATGTTTGAAACACAATGATTCATATTATTTTAGATACACCAAATCATCTGTATAATTGGCTCTGTTCGGCCTTGGTTTCGCTACTTAAGTATTAAATAGCATAGTCATAGCTTAACGCGCAGAATTAGGGGACGTATGTTAAGTCACTGCGATTGTCTTCTTTTGCATCAGATAAAACAAAACAAATTTAGATATACTAAAAACTAACGGTTGGCGTAAATGGAAATTGCCTACTTCTTGTAATGCAATGGTGTGCAACGAGAAACGTGACTAGACGACTCCAAACAATGTAGAAAACACAGTTAGCGAATTAAAGGCGAGACATAAACAAAAGGAACGATGCGACACGAATTTGGTAAATGACCGTCTCTTCAAGTTGTTCGCCATATGCCAGATCACGAACAGCCAATTGACAGGCGTGTTCCACAATTTTTCTCTGAATGAATATAGACTTATTTAGGAAACTTGGATATCTCTTAATTACAACAAGAAACAGGATTCCGGCAAAATCTTCACTGGATATTTTTATTTATCCGTATTTATTTGTATCTCGTCTACATAGAATTCGCTGCGTGCACTGCGTAAAGCGCTGAAAGGCAGCATCATTGTCTCAGACAAGTTTTCGTGGAAATAAAAAGAAAATAAACTGTGTAAAAGAAAACGTTAGAATATGTTGACGCGTCATATGCGATTAAAGAATGACTTAAAAGGACAAATAACAGCAAGCTCGCAACAGACTAAAAGACGAAATAATATGCATTACTAAATACGAGACAAACCAGATGCATATTTGCTTGATTTGTCTTTCGACAGGAATACATATAAAATACAAACGTTATTGATGTCATAAAATGGAAGTCAGTTTATTTTTATGATACCGAATTCAAATTAGTTTTCATACGGAGAACGAACCCATTTTTACAAAGGTAATATAAGCCTACTTATACATAATTTAATCTGAATACAGTTTAACATATTGACATTGAGTATCTCAATGAATAAATGCGAAAGATTTTCATCCCATCGTTACTTTATTAAAATAAAAACGCCTCCGATTATCTGATTCCGTTATACATCATAACAGTGTTTAAATACCGTATACATAGTCGGTAATTTCTCGTGATTTGTATATACATTTAATAAAGAGTTTCTAATAAATTAACAATATAAACTATACATTTCTAATATGTATCGTCATATGTTCTAATATGTACGAAATAGTGTGTTCGATGGAAATATTATTATAATAATAAATAAAATGAAGGAAAGCTATTTAAAAAAAAAAATAAGATAGCGTTTTAAAAATCCTTCTTAGAATTTTAGTTTCATTATTTTTCAAGGGAGAAAATGTTATATATTTTCGTTCACCATTATACTGTCATTCAAAACTATCAGTACATGGGACCAGACAGAGTTATTGTCGAAGCAAATGTGTTTATATCCGAGATAAAATAGCAGCATATTTCGGAAAAATTATAAGCACATATAGTCTAAAATTAAAAACAGTTTTTACTTAAAATACAAACATATGAAAGTAAATTTTCTGTTTAAATTGTATTTCTTTTAAATTTAATGTTTGCTTTCACTTATTAATACATCACTTTATGAACACTTATCGTCTCCTCAACAATAAATAATATAAAACTAACTAGCTTTTCTTTATAAAACCCTGCTTTTATGTTATTTTGTTTTAGTTTACGTGACTGATATAAGAATAAAACTATTTTTCAGACTATTCTATCAACTATAGTCAGATAATACTCCTTAATTTTGAGTGAATTCTTATATCAGTCACGTAGATTCTTTATAGTAAACTTATTTCAACATTATTCATGAGTAACTTATGATATTTTTACTTTAACCCTGTTTTAGTAAAAGAACAACTATTAAAATCCATATGCTATCTTAAGTGTCACCGTACATACAAAAATAGTCGCCATATCACAAGTCGAGAAAGGTTGTAATTATGAAAAACGATGAATTCGAATTAATAGAAATGTACTTTTTATTAGATAATTATGTAGAGATCTAATCGTTTTTCATCAAGTGAAATATGTATTTTTGTTTATAAATATTACGATCATAGTTTTCCGACCAATTTTTATTGATGCGTTTCACGTTGACAAGTACACCTGTCAGAACTTAATGTTGTTAATATTATCTAATTGAATGAATGCGAAAGTATATTCCATCTATTTTAACAATATTAACGTTAAAACTGTTTATGCTTATTTTATTCAATGATACAACATAACATTGTAGACTACCTTATATATCGTTCTCTGCAAATACCCAAAGAAGTTATTTAACACTTTCTAATAAATTACTATTCTGTAAAATACATTTGTAATTTGCGTTTTCAGATTTATATATATATATATATATATATATATACACACACACACAGACACACACATATATATATATATATATATATATATATATATATACATATATATATATACGCATCTGTTATTCATTTATTAAACATATGATGTTGCTGAATACAGAGAATGCACTTAAGTTTTAGCAAAAAGACCAAGTGACTTTAAACAACAATTTGATGATTAGGCATTGTGAAACGAATACAAAAATGGGTTAATCTATTATTGTATTATCTTTTAATATGGAGTGGCAATGTAGTATCGGTTGTGTTCTCAGAGGGCCGTCTTTCCCAAAATGAACCCTTCTTTTGTAAGTTTTGGGGGTGATTCTCTTAAGTATTGCATCCTGTTTTGAGGTAGGGGCTTATGTAGTATATGTTTTATTATCAGGAAATCATCTTCTAAGAGACAGCTTTCACTTTTGGTGGACTAAGGAGTAGTGTAGTTTTTTTTATTTAGTCATAATGCCATACTGGCAGCATTACGGTCTCATTTAACTGTAGGATTTTTCCAGGTATCACATTTTCTATTATGGAGAGGTGTACCATTATCTACACATGCTAAATACATTTGCACATACGTTTACCAGTAGTTCCCCTATGTCGTAATCGGAGAAGGCGCTACAATTTACGTTATAAGAAAAGAGATGTATAGACCGCCGCTATTTTATATTCTTTCCGAAACTGGTATCAACTGGCCACCTCACCCGATCCTCTGACTTTATTCTATTCATCCTTGACGAGCATACCAAGCAACGTACGCGATCACAATTTACTATTCGGTATGAAGGACTCCTCCAAACTTAAACACACATACCCGACACATAATTATGCTAAGAAATTGTACACCCGTTCTCAGTGACACCATTGCAGAGCAAACAACAGGGGTATTCTCCTCACATTCTTATTTTACACAATATGTAACTTTTCCTTCTCTTCCTACAAACACAGGTACGAACACATAATTTGAACGAGAGTTTGAATAACCTACTAGACACCATCCTCGATTGTATTCGATCACTCTGTATAGGATGAAAATACCTACTCCTATGGGAAATTATACCAAATAACATAGTATTTGCAGCACAAATAAGATCCCCTCTGGACGGCTATACACTTGGTCATGCGCGAAATAGTCCACTTTCTCCTTGCGATGTTACCTCAAGTAGTACAACGTAGCTGGATGCTCCACCAGACTAGATATGGAGTGAGCTAAAGAGAGATTATGCGTAGAGTTACCGGCTGCGTATATGGACATTCGAGTCAAGTGAAGGTGTTGTATCTATACTTTCAGAGACAGAGTTTAGCAGAGTACAGTCCTGGGTCGAATGGTGAACGGTATAAGAATTATAAGTAGCTAACGCTGTGATGCTAAGTCAATCTAAAGTACCGGTAGGCTTGGCCATCTGATCAAAACTGATGCTCTCTTGTCAAGGGGAGGGTGTCCCGAACATGAACTCCTAGCTCGTGCATATGTTTGTCACTGGTGAGAGGAGGTTGATGATGGAAGGTTTGTTTCACTTAGTGCTGGGTATCCGAGGTGTTTGGCAAAAAAAAATGTGTATACGTCGTTTATATTGGTTCTAAGTCCTCGGGTATTAGTGAATGCGAGCCTGAAGGGCGGAGGCGAATATATCTCGGGTTAAGTGTCTTGTTTAGGTGTGATTATTTTTATTTTGCGATGACATGTTTGATTTTTGATAAAGTAGGGTGGACGAAGTGGGTTCTTGATAGTTGCCAATTAACTCACACAAGATGTCCATTAGTCGCGACCTTGTCCATGGGGGTTGTGGCTTCGGGAAAGATCACCGAAGATGACTTCAGGTCCATGCACGTACAGCTACACACGGTATAATACAACTGACGCTGGAGCAGCCGTTCTTAGCGCTACCCAAGAGTTTGGGCTCATGTCCTGTCAGGCAGAAACAGCAGCCAGACAATCTGTCTAACCTGTACCCTCGACCTGTCGGAACAAGAGCAACCGAGACCGGGCATGTAAATGATAGTGACAAAAAATTTCCCCGTTGGGCAGATAGGAAGAAAGAGAGGCATCATGCATTGTTCTATTCAGGAAAAAAGGTCAATCACTAGGTGCAGTTGAGGCGTTCCAGCGCGGGTACCTCTGCGCCTGGCTAATAGACAGAGAAGAAATGCAAAGGCCAGGGGATACGCAGAGCCCATCCCCTTCTTAAGCAATTTTAGTTTAAGATTCCTGCTCTAGACAGGTTGTCGATCAAGACTAATGAGTCCTTCCTCCACAACGGTTTGCTGAAAATATGTAAGTGTTAAGTAGTAAGGTTTTATAATTAGAATTTTCTTTCTCTTAGTTGGATGGTCTGACAAGATCAACGGGTCCAACACACCAAGAAGGGATAGACTGCGCCCATGCACTCGTCAGCTATTTATGTGTCCCTGCAGGTATGAAAAAAAACTGTATGTAATATATATATATCTATCTATATATATATATATATATATATTGATGTAGATAGAAAAGGTCTGGCTATCGCTTTCTAGAGATAATAACATACTAAATATTATTTCCCCTCTCACTCTATCATGAGCAAATTTATTGCGAGAACATTTTACCGGCCATTATGGTATGTGGGATGTTTTACTCTACGTTTATGTAGGTCCGAAAAGATGGCACTAAGCTATGACGTTACAGTATAAAAGGCAATTTAGTAGTTGCGTTAACGATCAAACTACCTAGAAAATTAGTGTTTAACAAACATTAGTCGTCGCTTATAAGCTTTAGTCGTGTTCTTGTCTTCATTTGCAGATACAAGGTGACTCAGAAAAAACGGGCCCCGTGTACACTTTATGTGATATCTCTTTTATTTATTCACCAATTGCTCTTATTTTACAGGACATGGTTGAATCAACGACCGTGAGTACACCAAGACCTCAGTGGGAGCTGGGACAAAGAATACACTGTGTTAAATTTTACTACAAGACAGGCTCGTTTAAGAAAACCCAAGACAGTTTCATGCATCAGTTCGGATGTGAAAAGACTCTACCCACAAGCAGAATTCAGAACTGGGTGGACCACTTCGAGAAGTATGGGACCGTGGAGAACTTCAATGCTGCCAGTGAGAACCGTCCAAGCACCTCGGCACGTCTCAAGAAGCGGACAGCCGAGCTGGTCGAAAGTGTGAGAGAGTCTCTCCAGGAGAGTCCGAAACGCTCTGTGAGTAAGCGAAGTCAGTCCCTCGGTATCTCCCGTGAGACTTGCAGGAGAGTGCTAGTGAACAATATCAGGGCTTACCCATATAGAATACCAACGCTGCAGACCCTTACAGCCTAAGACAAGAAGCAGAGGAGCGCTATGGCAGTCAAGATGCTCGATAAGATCGAGGAGACACCAGGTTTCCTTAACCTCCTTTGGGCATCAGATGAAGCTAACTTCCATCTTGGCGGAAAGGCGAACTCCAAGACAGATGTCTTCTAGGGGTCTTCCAGACCCAATGAAGTAGCCACCAAGCCTCTGAACTCTCCTAATTGCACGGCGTGGGATGCAATCTCGGTACGAGGCATCATCGGACCAATCTTCATCAAAGAATCAGGCGCAGCAGTGACAGTCACCCAGGAGCAGTATGTGGAGGTCCACAAAACCTTCAAGAGTGAGCTCCAGACCCTCTACCCGTCGCTCATGGTTCCAGCAAGACGGACCAAGTTCTCACACCTCAAATTTGTCCTGAGATTGGCTGAAAGAGAACTTCGGATGCCGAGTGATCAGTCTCAAGACTAATTTTGACTGGCCCCATCATAGCCCGGATCTAAGCCCCCCAGATTATTTCCCTTGGGGCTATCTTAAGGACAGAATGCACGCAAGGAAACCCAGAACCATCACGGAACTCTAGGCAGCCATCAGGGAGGAGATGAAAGCCATTCCCAATTCTATCTGTAAGAACGTCATGGACAGCTTCGTTCTGTGCCTCAAGAAATGTACGGAGCTAAAAGGCGTCCATCTAGAACACATACTGTAGAACAGAGAAAAAAACGCCAAATATCCTAGTGTTTCGATATGATGTTGTGAATATAATAAAATAGTCATGCCCCAAAATTCATTTCATTCGGACAGAACACTAAGAAACAGAGCCTAATTATATTTGGGGCCAGTTTTTTATGGGGTCACCGTGTATAAATATGTCTCAACTCGTGTCTCTTTAACTACGTCAGGGTAGTGCGTTTAAGGGGGAATACACCCTCGTTACTTAGAAAAATTTCTTAGTAGATTCCTCACCCTTTTTATTTTTTTTACACCTCGCACACGTTGACCCCTCTAAAACTTCGCAGAATATTAAAAAGAAAAAAAGATAAATAAAGATGTGTGCACAGACAATAGAAGCATAACCTTCGAAATATATATATATATATTGATATATATATATATTGATATATATATATGTGTATACATGTAAGTATATAGATATATATGTGTATACATGTAAGTATATAGATATATATGTGTATACATGTAAGTATATAGATATATATGTGTATACATGTAAGTATACAGATATATATGTGTATACATGTAAGTATATAGATATATATGTGTATACATGTAAGTATATAGATATATATGTGTATACATGTAAGTATATAGATATATATGTGTATACATGTAAGTATATAGATATATATGTATATACATGTAAGTATATATATATATATGTATATACATGTAAGTATATATATATATGTATATACATGTAAGTATATATATATATGTATATACATGTAAGTATATATATATATGTATACACATGTAAATATACAGATATATATGTATACACATGTATATATATAGATATATATGTATACACATGTATATATATAGATATATATGTATACACATGTATATATATAGATATATATGTATACACATGTATATATAGATATATATGTATACACATGTATATATATATAGATATATATGTATACACATGTAAGTATATATAGATATATATGTATACACATGTAAGTATATATAGATATATATGTATACACATGTAAGTATATCGATATATATGTATACACATGTGAGTATATAGATATATATGTATACACATGTGAGTATATAGATATATATGTATACACATGTGAGTATATAGATATATATGTATACACATGTGAGTATATAGATATATATGTATACACATGTGAGTATATAGATATATATGTATACACATGTGAGTATATAGATATATATGTATACACATGTGAGTATATAGATATATATGTATACACATGTGAGTATATAGATATATATGTATACACATGTGAGTATATAGATATATATGTATACACATGTGAGTATATAGATATATATGTATACACATGTGAGTATATAGATATATATGTATACACATGTGAGTATATAGATATATATGTATACACATGTGAGTATATAGATATATATGTATACACATGTGAGTATATAGATATATATGTATACACATGTGAGTATATAGATATATATGTATACACATGTGAGTATATAGATATATATGTATACACATGTGAGTATATAGATATATATGTATACACATGTGAGTATATAGATATATATGTATACACGTGTGAGTATATAGATATATATGTATACACGTGTGAGTATATAGATATATATGTATACACGTGTGAGTATATAGATATATATGTATACACGTGTAAGTATATAGATGTATACACGTGTAAGTATATATATGTATACACGTGTAAGTATATATATGTATACACATGTAAGTATATATATGTATACACATGTAAGTATATATATGTATACACATGTAAGTATATATATGTATACACATGTAAGTATATATATGTATACACATGTAAGTATATATATGTATACACATGTAAGTATATATATGTATACACATGTAAGTATATATATGTATACAAATGTAAGTATATATATGTATACACATGTAAGTATATATATGTATACAAATGTAAGTATATATATATGTATACATGTAAATATATAAATACATGTAAATATATAAATACATGTAAATATATAAATACATGTAAATATATAAATACATGTATATATGTGAATATATATCTATATATATATATATATAGATATACATGCATATATATATACATATATGTATGCATAGATATACATGTATATACATATATATATATACATAGTTATATATACATGTATATACACACATGCATATACGTATATATATATATATATACATTTACATACATATATGTAAATATATATGCATATATTTACATTATATATATACATATATATATATATACATGTATATATGTAAATATATATATATACAGGTATATGTAAATATACATCTATATATATATACATGTATGTAAACGTATATATGTAAATATATATCTATATATATACATGTATATATGTAAACGTATATATGTAAATATATATCTATATATATACATGTATATATGTAAACGTATATATGTAAATATATATCTATATATATACATGTATATATGTAAACGTATATATGTAATTATATATCTATATATATAAACGTATATATGTAAATATATATCTATATATATAAATGTATATATGTAAACATATATATACATGTATATATGTAAACATATATATATATACATATATGTATATATGTAAACATATATATATGTATATATGTAAACATATATATACATATATGTATATATGTAAATATATATCTATATATATATATATATATACATGTATATCTAAATATATATCTATACATATGTATATGCATGTATATATGTAAACATATATATATATACACTTATATACATGTATATATGTAAACATATATATATATATATATGTATGCATATATGTAAATATATATCTATACATATATATATATATATATACATGCATATGTGAATATATATATATACATGTATATATGTAAACACATATATACATATATGTATATATGTAAATATATATACATATATATATACATGTATATGTAAATATATATACATAAATGTGTATATGTAAATATGTATACATATATGTATATATGTAAACATATATATATATATATATATGTATGCATATATGTAAATATATATCTATACATATATATATATATATATACATGCATATGTGAATATATATATACATGTATATATGTAAACACATATATACATATATGTATATATGTAAATATATATACATATATATATACATGTATATGTAAATATATATACATAAATGTGTATATGTAAATATGTATACATATATGTATATATGTAAATATATATACATATATGTATATATGTAAATATATATATATATACATATATGTATATATGTAAATATATATATATATACATATATGTATATATGTAAATATATATATATATACATATATGTATATATGTAAATATATATATATATACATATATGTATATATGTAAATATATATATATATACATATATGTAAATATATATATATATACATATATGTATATATGTAAATATATATATATATATATATATATATACATATATGTATATATGTAAATATATATATATATATATATATATATATATATATATATACATATATGTAAATATATATATACATATATATAAAGAATTGTGGTTACCAACGCTAGTAAAAAAACTGTTTCAATAATTATTTATTATCTTATCATTTTAACATTTTAAGTTTTTTAAATATAATTTCATAACGCGTTTCGAGCATTTATCGTTTATCCATTATGCTCTCTTCAGATGTAAATTCCATTTGATAAAAGGGTTTCATTTGAGAAAAATGAAACGTTTTCTCATGATGTTTACTTCTACATAGACGACACTATTGGCCATGACAGTACCTCGAATAACATTAGTAATCATGCCTCCGGCACTTCATTTCTCTTTGTATTTGGATTATTTTGCGCAATTGGAATACATTGTATTGTTACGTCTTACACGAAACTTATTATCGTTCATCTTCAACGCTGAGATTATTGTTTTCCTCGAATTGAAATAAATTACCCTTTAATAGATGGATCTAGTTCGTTTTGTTAAAGCTGCTCGGACTGATTCTACTTCTAGACCTAAAAATGAAGACTTACTAGATGATACTGGAACATTGTTGGCTCATTAAATCGCTCTAAGAATTACGTGGTCTCTGGTGAAATTCTCTACCTGTATAAAAGTCAGATACGTCCACTGATGGAATAATCTGACAACAGCTGGACAGGACCCGTATACAGAGCTAAAATACGACACAGAAATCTGGGAAGTGGGCTAATCTCTTCTGTTGATTACATCCATCTTCATCACTGTATAAACGTTGTTAGTCTCGCCCTACTATACCATTAGTTCCATGAAATGAACTTGATTGAGCTCCAACATCTGATTCCTCCTTGTAAGACATTCACATCGAAAACGTTTCTACATTGAATCTCACTTTACGCGTTCTCGCAAAGGCTTCTCAGCTGTGGCACGCATAACAACGAAACTAATTCCGAGTGAATTTCAAAGTGTTTTTAAAGTTACTGTCCATGCAAGTATTCGAAAATAGTTCACTCCATTAATATTTTTTTGTGTTCTCGTAAGCTGTGTAATTTCTAACAATACTTTTATCCATAAACCCTTGCATTCTGGCGGCTTCAAATACTTACTATCTTTTAATATTTATTATACGATACAAATGTATGTGGCGTTAGATTATTTGTGTGTCTTTATTTAATTATTTTAATAAGCTCCTTCCATTATGTTTTCGTTTAACTACGCATTTAGCGAGTTATGTCAATTTGGTTAAAGTAATGTTTTAATTTCATAATATCTAAAACGTCTACAAATTAACTAAATAGAAATTGTGGAAATGGCATGGTCCTTTCGACATAAATCTTTATAACATACTAGTATTACATATTAGTAGTCCTTGTTAAATAGAAAATTTATCTCAATGTCCATACTATTAGGGAAGCATTTTATTTTTACTTCATGTATTTTCCTAATGTTTTTTCCTTACGTATATTTTATCAGTTTAGCAATTTCTTATTATTGTTAAATAATTGTCAATGAAACATTCTACCAATCAATGAAACACATGTCACTGTTTGAAATTCAGTTATTTACAATCGTACTATGTTAATCGACGACCCACATTTCTTTCAAGTTGGAACAATTCATTTTTAAATGGGTTATGTCGCACATCTTTGCTTATCTGACGATCTAATTGTTTAATATGTCAGTCAATTGATATCTACGTGGGAACATTAAATAGAAATACTTTAACGTAGTATTATTATTTAAAGATTAGTTTTATTTGTAGGCGTATTTCTGTACATAAATACTCAGGAAAAATATAAATTATATTAAAGTTGAGAGATTTATACCGTTTGATGTGCATTTTGTAAGACATATTAACCTTTCGGGAGGCATGTAATGCCAAATTGTTATATGTTAAGATATGATTCAAGTTTGAATATATGTAAATAGGTATTGATCATTTTATTAATAATTGGAGCGGAATGGCATAACAACCATAAGGCGTCAACACTACCGAAAGGTCACACGTCGAGTTTCAGAATCGGATATTGTGTCATCATATAATTATTGTAACTCCTTTTGTATTCTTGCACCAACTTTTCTTAATTATAAATCTCTAACAATAACTGGTCGTGTTCCTTTGATATTAGAGCAAATAAGTCTCCTTACTAAATATGTAGGATGCTCTGTTAGGTTGCAATCCATTTCTGGATGGTGCTATACGCTTTCTTTTTCATATCTCAGACAGTCAAAAGTACCTTTCAACATTGGTCCTACTACGGGCTTTTTGTGTCGGGCGGCAAATAATACTTGGTATTTGATATAAGCGTAGGCTATCATTATTCACATGCTCTTTCCTAGACTTTTAGTGGCAACATTACCAGTAGTCTCCACTTGTTGAGATACTCCTTGGAAACCACAATGGATTCCCGAAAGAGATGTTGATCATGAATGTATCGCCGATGACGAACATTAGCTTTTTTCGTATTTCAGTGTCAATCAAATTCTTAGTGCCCTTACAGTGGACTTATATGTGGTGCCTTCCCTCGCAGCTATTTTGCTCCTCCTGACATTTTCAATAAATGTTCCTGTTGTACAAACGGTTGCTGGTGCTACAATTCTCACAGAAGGTAAATATTTTATTCGAGCCTTATCTCATATATTTCCCAGATATTTCTGTTTTCCTTATTAAGAGATTAAATTTCAGCACAATGACTGATAGATATGCCATTCATTACTGACCAACCGTTTGTTATTTCTTATATCTTCAAGCTCCGTGTATTTGGCAGGTTTCTCGAATATATTGAAGGAGGCCAATACAAATAGCGGATATTGCAAAGCAATGCGAGATACGTGGACTATAGTTTCTATATTTTATCCCTATGTTTTGACAGTTTCCTTTAATATTACTGTCAATCCAGTGTTAAAAGCGATATGATATTAATAACAGCTTGCTGTTGATTTCCTCCATATTGAATTGTTTTCGTTTGTTATCAGATTGCACGTCAAATTTCAAATCACAACCAAAGTCAACGCTTATATATATATATATATATATATATATATATATTAAAGTCTTTCAAATAATCTTAATACATAAGTAAATTGGAAATAGACAAACAAATGCATTTCGAGACTACGTTTTGAGATCCAATATTTTATTGAAAATAATTTAAATGTTTTTTTTTTTACTTTTTTTTATGGTAATTTCGAATGTTAAAACATTCTTCTTCAGAGAAAGGAAGTGCGACTCAATTTCCAAACAATACCTTATTTTTTCTCTGATCGTAGCTTTGCGCCTCAGTGTTGTAAAAATGAGCACTCATGACCGCTTATGTGGTAATAACATTTTATGAAAGTCCTTTATTACTACATAATCGACTATTCGCGACAAGAAGTCCCACATTTAAAAACTAGAACGTTGTCATTATCGAGCAATGATGCAGTCTGAATGTTGCTACTACAACATTGAGTCTACAATCACAGAAACATGAAGGTATTGCCGTTAAACTGATTTACACGTCCTTTCGAAATGAGAAATATAATTTATATGATATTTAATAAAATATTTCATCCCAAAACGTGGTCTCCAAAGGGATTTGTTTGTCTATTTCCAATTTCCAATTAACTATATATATATATATATATATATATATTAGGTTTTTAGTCAAATGTTAAATACGATTTTAAAGATTCAGTCTAATTAAACACATGTTGTTTGTCTAAGTCATTTGTATAAGTACTATTTTAGCATGTGCTCTTCATAATTATTTAATATATGCTATGCTTTAGTCGTTCCAGATCGTTTGCCTCGTTGTCTAGTTATCTTTACTTTTTTGCTGTTCATTTACATTTAGTTGTAATACATATTCTGATTACAAAACAAAATGTGAAGTCTTGTGAGATCATTTTCCTGTTGATTGTTTACCTCGGGGTTTACTACTACCTATAATTTAATCTTTTCAGAATAATGTCACTCAACATCGCATGCTATTGCGTTACCTATCTCTCGTTTTGTATTCTTACATTAACTGGATTCATGCCATATCTGGATTGATTTTGAAATTTACAAAAAAATAATAAAAAATGCACGAATTATTATGGGAATTACACTAGATTGGGTGATAGGATTATAGGAAGGAGAGAATTATACTTAAGATAAAAAAGTCGAGTATGCTTAGAAAATAAAATATGATAATCAGGCCCTGTAAAAATTATAAAAAACACGCAGGGCAGGAGAAATAACAAAGTTAAAAACTGCATAGTAAAAAAATAAGAAAAAAATATATAAAATAAACAAATAAAGCCATATAAGTTTTAGAATCTTTGTGATTAAGATTTATAACTTGTATTATTCGAATTATTCAAATTATTTTGACTTCAACAAAGAACCGTGGCGAAACAATCAAAATACAATTTTATAATCTACGTGACAATCTTTTGGAAGTTGAACTTCGGTCCTCAGTACTGGACATACTAAAATTTAACTATAAATTACTTACAACGTCTACACTGTCTTCGCTGACGGAAAATAAGAAGAATACATGTGAATTGAATCAATGGTCTCGTTCAAAATTTCGTAGAGATTCCCGAGTCCTGATATAAAGATGGCAGAGTTCAGCACAACTCACATGAAGAAGGTAAGAAAGTTACATTGCCGAAACATTGTGAGAATTCCATTGAAGATTAGAACAGTATAACAGATAATTAAAATAATATATATATATATATATATATATATATATATATATATATGGGAAGAGAAGGATGAAGGTAATCCGACGTGATGGTAAAATGAAAAAGGAAAACCAAAAACTGGATGTTTTTTATGTGTCCATCAACGTTTCGTCTTTATTTATAAGACTTCATCAGGATGATGATATAGGGAAAAGATATCATGCAAGCAACATTGCTATCATTTTCCAAATATTTCAAATATTTCACACCCTATCACGACAAATCCTCCCTCTTCCCCCTCTCATCTATTTTCTCCCATACCTCTTCTTAAATTCCCTCATTTTCTCCAAACGCTCTCTAAGACCATAACTTTCGCCCATCCACCAAAATCACAGCCCCCCCTCCCTCTCTACCCATCCCCATTTTCCCTGCATACACCCCCCACACACAAACATTCCAACTCACTCTTCCCCTTCAATCTCGACCACAGCCATCTGGTCAAACACCCCTCCCCCTCTTCCTCCAATCTCTCCCTGCCATTCATTTTACCCCTGCTCATCCCCCACCTCTTTCTCTCATCGCCAGCCACAGTAGTCCTTGCTCCCTCCACCCTTCCCCTTTTTTCTCCCACTCATTTTCATTCTCTAACAAGTACGGACGTCCAGCAAGACGCTGCCATTATTTTTCATTTTATTTTATTTTTCTTCCCAACATGTCTACCCTACATGTATCTGTGCTTGCATGATATCTTTTCCCTATATCATCATCCTGATGAAGTCTTATAAATAAAGACGAAACGTTGATGTACACATAAAAAACATCCAGTTTTTGGTTTTCCTTTTTCATTTTACCATATATATATATATATGAGAGAGAGGAGAGAGCGAGACCACGAGCGAGAACGAAAGAAGGGAAACACGGAAATAGAACTAAATAACAATGATAAATATCCTATTAAAAGTTACAAGTCACAGTAAAAAAAAAGAAACTCATTAAATAAGTTTGAAAATAAATAAAAAAATGCAACAAGATAACACAAAGACTCATAAAGTTATCCAATCGAAAAGTGAACTGATTAATACATTTCAGTTATTCCTGGAGGGAAGCCAGAGAAATAACCCTCAACGACTGCCCAGTTCCATAACGACATCAAGCAGCGTGAAGCTGTCTGTAACCGGAAGACTTGCCTATTTACGCTAACTATTGACCTTTGTCCCCTTCTTCACATTAAGTATGTTTACACCGACCGACTTGAACGAGGAGAGGTGGTTATCCATTCTTATTTTTTTTTTCTGAAGGCACTTTCCATTCTCCTCTCCACTCAACTCCACTAACCACTGTTTATTTTACACTACCACCGTCTCCCGCTCTCCCCACTCTCTGTCGCAATCGCTCATATGTTCAAATAAACGGAAACACAATACCACTAGTTGCATTAATATTTCACATAGTTTCATTAAGCACGCTATCTGTAATAAATATTGCTAACAAAAATCCAATGGCCTTTGCGTGTTATTCAGCTTAATCAATTCTGCTGGATAGATGATTTGTCTCCTCGTATTCCCCGTCATCTATAAACCTATTAGTGTATAACAAGTATAAGATTATTTTGTTTTATTGTCTGTTATAACGATATTTAGTCTATTTGTGTGTTGTGGAGTGAGTTCAATTCCGATTCGCTGAATTGCTAATACTATAGTGGACATAATGAACATACGAAAAGTATAAATAAATGACTACAATGTATTCAGCTATTGCTAATTAATTGTTTAAAATACGTATTCTATTTCAGAATTGGTTAGACAATATGCTGTTTTATTTGTATTATTTGTAATATAGTTTTCATGGGAAACATGTAATGAGTCTAATAATCTGTATAATAAACAGAAAATGAAGACATAAAAAATAAAAGTAAGTTCAATTTTTTACTCTGCAGAAACTTCCCTATGATAATCTCTTCTGTATTTTAGCATATGATATATATATATATATATATACATATACATCGCAAGCATGAAAGGAAGACGAATGTTATCGTTCATGATTAAAAGTTAATCAAGAAAAACAAAACGCCAGCCGACCGGTTTCGCATTCTCTTAACAAAGGCTGTATCGAGGGATTAAAAAACAGTGATTAAAAATGGGGCTTCAAAGAGAGTACAGAATATAAAATAACGTTGTGTTATATGTACAATGGAGGATGTATCTTAGAGACTGATCATATCTAGTCCTAATGAACACTCCCTTTGTTTACAAAGGGAGGGGCGTTTAAGACGAACGTGGATCGTCTTCAAGATTTTTAGATGGTATAATGAGTGAACATTGCTGAGAATGGTGAAATAGTCCATGCTAATATTCCTAGCGCAGTAAATGGTCTGTATTGGAAGACCCGTACGTGTTATTTTGAACGTCCGTTGACCGGAAGGTTTCTATTCTTGATCTTACTCGGAATGTGCTGTTGGATTCTACTATCTAACATTAACGTCGTCCTACCCACGTAGTTAGCACTGCAACTACATTTAAAATAATAAATTACATCATTTTTATGATGAGGGGATAAGACGTTTATACGATAGGACACCAATGTTTTTTTCTTGATTAACTTTTAATCATGAACGATAAAATGCGTCTTCCCTTCATACTTGCGATAATACATTTGTGTACTCCCCCAAACATAATGGTATATATATATATAATGAAATAGGTGATGATAATAAAACTTAAAAAAACGACCAACATCAATTGAATCATCAAATACGTTTAAAAATGTATATAGATCTCTAAACTTCTATTTCATCTGGTTAGTCGCACATTGTTTGCCATTGATCTGAATCCATTAGATTTGTCTAACGGAACACTTTCATTAATCAGATTTCTTGAAGACTCTCTTCTATATTTATGAACATTCCTGATATTGTGGATGCACTTTCTAAAGCATGTTACATCATCCCGGATGGCTTTTATTCATCTGATTATCTTTGCTCAACAACTTTCTATATATTTCTTTATTTTTGTATATATGTTATGTTTGGTAATATGTGTTAATAGTGATATAAGTGTATCGTTTCATTTTTATGACCACTTTTTATGATAAAAGCTTGGATTTCTGAAAATCAATGGGTGTAAGAAAAACTACAACATGTATTTATATATTACTTGTTTAAACTACGTGATGATATAATAAATATCGGTCTTTTTCCACTTTTTAGTTTTATAACTCATTCCATCTATCTTGTATATTGAGGATTGACTTTTGAAGATCGTATTACTTTAAATATAAAATGTAATCTCTATTATCTCACCATTTATATTATATATACATATAGATTGAGAGAGAGAGAGAGAGACGTAGCGAAAGTGTGGGGGTTAAAGAAAAACGTCTATGGAGGTAGGAATTCAAAACATTGAAAAGTACATATCGTTCCGCTATCGCATTATACTCTGCTGGGAGGATATAATGATGAATGAACTACACACATAGACAACTAAAGAATGGGGTAATGACTGAGAGGATGATACAACGAATATATACTAATTTTTAAAGGAGGGTGTAATACCTGATATAGTTGTATCATTACAATAGAGCAGGTACTACACTACTTAATCTAAAATAAATTCTACCACAAAAGTAGGAGGTAATGCTTGTGAATATGGTATAATGGAAAATATATTACACTACCCCCCCAAAAAAATATAAAGGAAGAAGGTAGTCCCTTGGAAGTTGGTACTATGACAAAAGAACATATACTACCTTAACTCTTCCTCACATAAAGATGTAATACCTGGGAGTATGATCTCTTTAAAAAATAAGAGTGAATGCCTGGGAGGGCAGTCTTATGACAACAGAACCGATACTACACTACCCTATCCTTATTAAAAGATGATACAATAATAGAGTAAATCATTTTTTTTTCCTTTTGTGGGGTAGGGCATAATTATTTATAAGACCCCCTATTTTAATCCAATTATTGTTGATAAATTTATTCATGAACAAAAATGTTTCCAACAATTTGTGGATATTTTACATAGGACGGCCACAGTGGTAAGCGTGATATTGTGGTAACTGAGACGATTCTAGTTATAAGTAGGATAGACATTTTTATCGCTTTTGATGAAAGATGGTCAGCAACCTCTATTACCCAGCACTTTCAGTGGCTTTGTGTCTAATTTGTTCTGAATTTAATGTTGTATAGTGTGTGCAAATAAATAATTCAAAGGGTAATATCTGTTCTTAGCATCTAATCTACTATTTTACTATCGACGAAACTATAGCTTCAAACAATCATTTGATTTAAAAGCAATAATAAAATAATACGGCGTCGTTAACAAGAGAGGGGGGGGGGAAATAAAGACGATGCAAGAGCCAGCCAAACAGATAGAAAGAAAAATGGTGTTTTTTTAAGTAAAACTTATCTCGCATTTTTGTTTATTTTCTGGTTTTATTATTTTATTTTTTGTTGTAAGTTTTACCTCGATAAGTTGTTTCAGTTTTTACAGTAAGATTTATTTTTCGTGTGACAACAGTAGGAAATTAAGTTTAATTGATAAAAATAAATTGTTATTCACCGGGTAGCCTTGCCAGTTCAAAATAATGACTTCTTCGAACACGAAACATAAACATTTTCGTATTTTCGAAACAGATGTATGTATCTGTTGAAGGTGACCAAAAGAAAAGAGAGAGAAAAATGGTCAGTAAAATAAGAATGTCGGAACACAAATGTCAATATGGTTTGGTTTGGTTTGTTTTACGGCGTATTAACCAACTATGGGTTATGTAATGCCGACAAATGTGTGTCTAGAAAGTAAAACAATACTGCGAAACGAAACTATTTGTAATAATGAAATTATCAAATTCAGCAAATTAAAAAAATAACAAATAACAGTTTGTTAATAAAATTTACTTTTTCAAAACTAATATCACGTGGGAAAGAACGTAATGTCGTATTTTTTACTACATCACTTTGCAGCCTCCTAAGTTGTGCACAGTTCTAGATTTGTTTGTGAATTGGTGTCTTAATATCTTGTTTTCCCTTTCAGATATAGTAATTAGTTGGAAACTATTAAGTTTAACAGTCTCAGCCGTCATAAAATTGATATTAGTGAGAGGAATCTGAGACAGTGCATGCACTATGAATTCAAAAAAGGAAACTCAGCCGCAGAAGCTACAAGGAATATTAGCAGTGTTTATGGGATAAATGTTCTGAATGATCGAAAATGTCAACGGGTATTTGCAAAATCGGCGACGTTCGGGAAGGCCAAAATCAATTGAAGACGCCATTGAAGACGCTGTGGAGGGCAATCCCAAATTAACCAGCAGGGAATTAGCTCAACATTTCAATACAATCCATACCACAATTATGTCATGCACACACGAGTTAGGAATAGTTTAAAAGTGGAACTCTGTATTTCTTGTATTGAAATTATTTTATATATTGAAACTGTTTTATATACTGAAAGTATATTCATGCGCACGTACTTACTTTAAATATATTGTTGCTTGAAAGTGGATATGTGTGTGTGTCCATGGTAAGATGTGTGGGTATATTTATGTATGTTTGTTTATATGTACTTGTGTATCTATTAAATTTGTTTACATGTGTGTATTTTACATATAGATGAGATATTTATACCTAAATGTGTTTGTAAAACTTGGAAAGTTAAACAGAGTTAGAAAGGTAACCAAAGGTAAGTAGGTAATAAAACAAGAACAAAAGAATAGGCAGGTCATAAAAAGAATAAAAAAGATAAAAAAAAGAGTCAACAAGTAAAATAGGTAATCCGATACCAATCCCAAACAAAGATTTATTTGGGGGAGAAAGGTCTACAAATCAATCCCATTTCTCTGGAATCCTTGGTCTGATAAGGTTGACTTTCTGCGAAGAGTGCAACCGATATATGTATGCACATATGTAACCAATGATGTTTGTATAAATAAAAAGTTATACTTATATATATATATATATATATATATATATATATATATATATATATATTAGAGATGGGCGGTTTTACCGAAAAGCCGCGGTTTTTCGGTTTCGTCTCCATACCGAATACCGAATCGTTTTTTTTTAAACCGTAACCGTTCGGTATTGTCTTTTTACTACAGTAAGCCACCATATACAAGGAAACACGGTTGAAAAAATTTTCCGATTTGAATAAAATTGAATATTACCAAAAAATGTTAGATTAGTAAGAGGACAGATTGGACAAATATATGATAAAAACATTTGGTAAAAACGTATTGTAGTATCCATATTTTGGGAGGCTCTGCGCATGCGTCAGATTCATTCATAAAAAAGTCGTAGTGAGTGATTCAAACCAGCGCATGCGCAGAGGAAACAGAATGAGAACAAACACGCTAAAACAAAAAGTGGGCATTTTTAACAATTAAGTTACTATCGCTGAGAATAAACACGCTAAAAGTGAAGAAAACGAAAGGTGTGAAGAATAAAAACAACTGAAAATGAAAACAAACACGAAAAAAACACGTGTTTTTATCTAAAACAAAAAATGAAACACGTTTTTTTTCCTACAAACTGAATTGTGTGCGCATGCGCTGGTTTGAATCACTCACTACGACTTTTTTATGAATGAATCTGACGCATGCGCAGAGCCTCCCAAAATATGGATACTACAATACGTTTTTACCAAACATTTAATTGACTTGTAGGAAGAAATCTTTGTTTACAGTTTGTTTATCATTAACATTTTGAATTTTCAAATGAAAAAAAAGAGAAATACGACAGACAACATGACATCGTATTTTTAGCATATACTATTTTCAAATGAAAAAGAAAAAATCAAACGCGTTCCGTATGATGTCGAAAATCTATTTGATTCAACTCAAAATTGTAAAATAATTATTTATGTTTATCTTATGAGTTATCTAAAAAAATAAGTTATTAAAATGAAATAAAAAAAAATCATTGTTGTAAAAGTAAATACTCGAAAAGTAGCGAGCGAGTATAAACATTTAAAAAGAAAAAAAGTAGTTGCCAATGCTAGTATCACTTTATTCGGATTTTGAAAATTATTTAAACATTAAGTATTTCATTGTTTACTTTTGAAAAGCCATTTCATACATAAATTGTCATTTCTAGAGAACTATCTCTCAACTATACCGTTTTCTCTCCCCAAAATGGGTTATTCAAAAAGTAGACTATGCAACGATTTATATTTTACTAAATTTTAATATGGTATTTATTTAGAGTTGACAATTTATTCGAAAGTTTAATTATTAAACTTTAATCCAAGTCATGAATTCTATGACTAAAATTACCTTAAAGCTTAAAAAATAACTTTAGGTGAATTAATAATCTCTACTTTTTTTTTAACCATCCTTCCTTTTCCCTTGGCGCGGTTTGGTTTTCGGGTGTACTACTAATCTTTTACGCGTGTCTATAAAGTTTTATTACCCTGTCTTAAAACCAAATATTAGCTTCTGATGGGTTAAAGGATTAGATAGAATGTATATTCAAACTCAGTTTTATTCTTCAGAAATCTTTCATGAATCTTTGGTCACTGTTTTAATGAGTTAACTGTTGAAAAGGTATCAGAACTTTGATTACAACAGTCAACACCTTAAAACTTATATGATTCATATCATGAAGAATGATTCAGTCACAAAAGTATCGAAACAGTGGCATAATTGAACTAAACGTTGAATAATAACTAATCATCACACAAGAGAATGAATAGCTTCCATAGTAAAACATTTTTTTTCCAAAACCCGAACCGTAAACCGAGGTTTTAAGGGAAAAAAAAACGAAACCGAAACCAAAATTTCAAAACCGTCCAACTCTAATATATATATATATATATATATATTGAGAGAGAGACTGTGTGTCATTGGATCTTTACTGTCGCGATCTATTTGTCAGCTGTATATAATTCTTAGGCTTTTATGTAATTATTTTGCGTAATTTTTTCTAGCTGTAACTAACTATACAGTGTTTTTTTCTGTGCAAGCAGTCATCTATATGTGTGTTTCTATGCTAGTGTATTGTTTTATGTGTGTGTAAATCATCTATATATCTACTTCTTTCTCATTTTTCTTTTTCTCGATGTTTTATATCTCATTCTAATGTTCTCCGCATTGTTTACTTAAGCGGTGTTTTCCACGGCTGTAATCAGTCTCCACGAATCTGGTCTTGCACATTTTCTTCATCCGTTCAATAAATCTTGAATAATTATACAACCGACGTAGGTGTTCTATCGTTTTCTCATACTGTTAGTCAGTTCAATTATTTCGGTGCTGCGTATCATGCATAGTCCTTATTTGCGTTGCTCTTTGATCCATGTAATTACGCTCTTTTTTGTTCAGTTCATAAAGGATTCGGTTAATTTACTAGAGATACCGCCCAAGTACTTCTATCTTACAATTTGTTTTCTGGTATATCGTATTGTTTCTGAGAACTATCGTTTTTCTTATGTAGTATTAGTAGTGCTCACTAGGAGTTCTCACACAGGTCGTCGTCAGTTATTGTCCACCGACAACAACCGGTTGTATTCTTTGAATCTGAGTTACAAAAAAGCCTCTCCAGATTCCCAGTATTTTCCACTTTTCGATAATCAGCGCAAATAACCTTGCGGTATCGAAACAACCGCTTACCATTGATTTCTCGCTGATAAATACCATTGGGCTCCTCAATTTAGGTGAAATAAGCCTCCCCATGTCCTTAGCACTTGTGTAGGGAGGTTGGGTTTGTGCTGTCATTCCTGGGTCCTCTTAAACCTCCTACACACTTAACAAATAGTATTTTGTGTGTCAACAATAGTCGGCATCATTTGTTATGCGTGGAAGGGGGAGAGTGGGGAGGAACCGCTTATGGTGTGTCTTGCAATTTCTGCTCATTGGTTCAATTTGGTGTGGTCAGCTGAGGCCGGTGTAATTGTGATGGTTCTTTCTGTTTCTGTTCCTTGCTTCGTAAGGTTAGGTTCTTCGTGTGGTTTGGTTTTCTTCCTGATGTAAATTCCATGCGATTGCATCTCCACCGTAGATTATGTGTGTTGGTTTCCGCATTCAAGTATTTTCCTTAAGATCGCAGCTGTTTTGATCATTGCCTACATTAGTATGTTTTCAATGATACCTTTGATTCCGATTTATCCCCGTTTTTCCCCCCAGTTCTATGGGGATTGTTCCTAGTGCTCCTACGATTATTGGTATTATACTGAATTTCTTCATGTTCTATATTCCTTTTACTTCTCTGGCTAGTTGCGTGTATCTGATTAGTTTTCCGTCTCTTTGATCTGATCTCTGTGGTCTGCTGGTACGACGAAGTCTACGATTTTGCAAGAGTTTTTCTTCTGGTCGATTATGATAACATCCGGTCCCATTGCTTGGGTTGTGTGTGTGTGTTTCGTTTTCCAGTACTGTTTCTGGTTTACATGTGTAGCATTCTCTTCGTATTCGAAATTCACTTGTTTGCTTTCCCAACACTGATTTTGTATTATTATTATTATTATTATTATTATTATTATTATTAGTATTAGTATTAGTATTAGTATTAGTATTATTATTAGTATTAGTATTAGTATTATTATTATTAGTAGTAGTAGTAGTAGAATAATAATAATAATTAGTAGTAGTAGAATAATAATAATAATTAGTAGTAGTAGTATAATAATAATAATTAGTAGTAGTAGTATAATAATAATAATTAGTAGTAGTAGTATAATAATAATAATTAGTAGTAGTATAATAATAATAATAAGTAGTAGTAGTATAATAATAATAATAAGTAGTAGTAGTATAATAATAATAATAATTAGTAGTAGTAGTATTATAATAATAATAATAAGTAGTGGTAGTATTATAATAATAATAATAATTAGTGGTAGTATTATAATAATAATAATTAGTGGTAGTATTATAATAATAATTAGTGGTAGTATTATAATAATAATAATTAGTGGTAGTATTATTATAATAATAATTAGTAGTAGTATTATTATAATAATAATTAGTAGTAGTATTATTATAATAATAATTAGTAGTAGTATTATAATAATAATAATTAGTAGTAGTATTATTAGTAGTAGTATTATTATTTATAATAATAATATTTTTTTTTTTTTTTTTTTTTTTTTGTACTTACAAGGAAGTATCACACAATTCACCGTAAGTGATTGCTCACTGATAATAACCGTTGGGGTTCCCTGGAGTCTGTTTGAAAAAGAGCCGCTCTAAATTTTCAGTACTCTCCACTTTTATCGATAACAATTGCAAATTACTTTGCGGTATCGCAACAGCCGTTTTTCATAAATTTTACGCTGATAACGAGCATTTGTCTCCTCTAGGATGTGGGTGTTACTACGCCTCCACAAGGTCTGAGTACTCTCCGTACTCTTCCAGTGGAGGTCTTGTTGGTGCTCTCTCCAACCAGTATTTATATTCTCTTTTAGTTGTTACGATTACTTTGTGTTATTAGCCGATCCAACTGATATCATTTTTTGGATGGGAGGGGGCATGTTTATAAGATTTCTTGCAGTTTCTGTTTCTTTGGTTCGGGGTGGTGTTCTTCTTTTAGTTGCGTTTTCTTTTATTGTAACTTCCATAAAACGGTAGATTAAACGGGTTGGTTTCCGCATTCGGGGATTTACCTTAAGATTGCAGCTGAGTTTATCATTGCCGTTTTTTTAGTGTCTCAGTGACCGCTTTACTTCTATTTTCTTCATGTATTTTGCCAGGTTTTTGTAGACTGTTCTTAATGCTTCAACGATTATTGGTATTATATAGACTTTCTTCATGCGCTATATCATTTCAAGTTATCT
The DNA here is from genome assembly GCA_963556195.1 of Sepiola atlantica. Lineage (NCBI taxonomy): Eukaryota > Metazoa > Mollusca > Cephalopoda > Sepiida > Sepiolidae > Sepiola > Sepiola atlantica. The sequence goes on along the minus strand of OY744526.1, from coordinate 54,710,411 downwards.
GGCAGGTTCCGTGTATTTGCTTCATTTTCCGTCTCTTTAATATTACTTCTGTGGTCTGGTGGAACGGCAAACTCTTCGATTGGAATGATTTTTCCTTGTTCGCTAATATTACCCCCGGTCTCCTTGCTTGCATGAGTTTATCTGTTTTCACCTCCACGTCCCAGAGGATTTTGTGATTGTCGTTTTCGAGTAGTGTATTTGGTTTATGTTTGTATTATATGGCTGTGTGTTAAAATGCAGCCGTGTGTATAGTTCCCATTGTAGTGGTTTCACTATGCAGTTGTTTCTATTGTTGTATTCTTTTGAGGCGAGTTTGCTGTATTTATATATCATGTGATTTGTGTTTTGTCTCTTTGTCAACACAATATGCATTCATTGTTTTTTCTGGGTGTTATCTATTGTAGCTTTGATGTAATTAGTTCCAATCGAATTGTTCTGTGCAGCTGTCAGTAAAGATTCCGTTACTATGTGCAAGTCTCTTTTTCTTTGCCCTATCCAGGATTGTTGGTGCGTTTCCTCCTAGTAACTACTAATCAACCGCCCATGTAGTTGTTTTTCATCCCACTTTTCTATTCTTTTCGTTTTGATTCCAGTTTCCGTGCTTCTCGAGTTGTTCATTGGGACGGTGATCAGCATTTTTTGTTCTGCGTTATATATTTTTCCAGCTCTTCTTTCTGGCTTTCACACAATCTCTGATACAAACCAGTGATCGTCCTCCTTCGTTTCTCATAACGTAGAGTCTGTCTGTATCGTATTTTGAACCTAGTACGTTGTTTATGCTTATCAATGTTCTAGTCTGCTTCTCAAGGTGTCTGAGTTCCAGCTCATGAATAGTCCAGAGTATCTCATTACTGATACTGATACTGATTATGTTTGTTTATATTTGTTTTTTACTTGATTTCTGCTATATATTTTAGTTTCTAAAAGTGCCCTTGTTTTTTTTCCTGGTATTTTTTACCAATCTTCTCTTTCATTTTAGTAGATTGGATGATGTTTGCGTCATGAACTCCGAAATATTTATAGCTATCCTGATCGCTTAGTGCCCTGATCTTCTGTTTGGTTGGCCAATTCAATACTCTCTGTTGTCTTTAATTTCCGCTTTTTATCTATAGCAGTGCACACTTTACCATTCCAAATTCCATTTGGCTGCCCTTTCATAAAAGATCTTGTCAGATTTATCACATGTTCTAGTTTATTTTAGTGTGTTGCAAATAGATTCAGGTCGTCTATGGTGTGGTTCATTCTTTACTCTGTGTCTGCAAACTTGTATCCGGCATCACATATACTGAGTATGTAGTTGAGTGTCAGTATTGCTATTATAAATAGTAGTGATAGGGAGTCTCATTAGAAGATGCGTTTCTGTATTTTTATCTCAGTCAGGTGTAGTCTTCAAGCTGCCATCTCTAGCCTCAATATTCCCATTGGTTTCTTAATGAGATTGATTACGCTATCTAGTATCTTGTACGTTTAAATATTCGATTATTTATGGTTATAAACTTTTTTGTAATGGAGATGTTGTTTTTTCTGTTTTACTTCATTCGGGATCTTTTCATTTATGTATAGCAGTTCATGTATCCTTCTATTCTTTTCTGACATCATTTTTATACCTCGAGGAACAGTCACCAATTGTTAACTGAGTGGTAGATGTTTTCTCTCGTTGGTGCTGTCAAGATTGGCAACATTGTTGGTAAACATATTATTATTATTATTATTATTATTATTATTATTATTATTATTTACTACTACTACAACTACTCTTTACAGGAGTAATCACCAATACTTGCTCACTGGCTAAAATATAATGGTCGAGTGATAACAATTCACATAAGTTTTTCACATTTTTTGTTCTCTTCCGATCAAGTTTGCAAATCACGTTCTATAACCGAAATAGTCGTTTACCATTGAGTTCTCGGTAATCGGTGTCGTTCACTGTCTCTTGCGTTTTTAATGATATTTGTGCCGTACCAGTAGAGTGTTGAATAATGTTCATCTTCATCAGGCTTCCCATCCTCCTATACGTTCATGCACATTATTATTTGTACCAAACGTTGTTTGTGCCACCACGTTATTTTTTGGGGGGTGGGGGGGGGGGTGGGGGTAATGGCTATATATCTACACCGTCATTTTTTTAGTGTTTCTCTCGAATCGTCTACAATTCGTACTTTACTTAACTTTTAAATAGTATCACTATTAATTATGGATCATTTCTTATTAATAGTTGTAATACAAAATATAATCAGTCATCACACACTGGCAGATACAGCTGGTGTTCCTGAAATCTGAGTGACAGCAGTTTTTCACCGGGTATTATCACTATTTGCAATCACCATTGTAAATTGTTACTCAACATTTGGTTACCAGTGAGTTATCGCTGATAACGATCGTTGGCTTTTTTATGAATTTTAGTAACAATAAATAAATTTAGACATCTACTACTCTACATACACGTGATATTAAAGGACTGTATCGTACTGACTCTCCTCATCTCAAAAATTTACGCGCATATAATGATGTTTCTGAAACAGCGATATGTTTATGCTTTTTTGTTTGGCGTGAGTTCTAGAATACTGTAATTATTTAATAATGTTAATGACACCCAAGCATGAAGCCATTAAGTTTTATGTCTAGTTTGGGAATCTTATAATTGATTCAGATTTAGCGGCTACCTCTCAGACATTAACGGGCGTATCTAACATTTAGAATGTTCGCTTTATTGAATTGTTAAATACCCGTGACTGAACCATTTAATTGTCCACTACGTTTTAATGACATTTCAAGACAATGCTCCAATGCGCGTTCGGAATTCATAAAAATGTTTAAACTATGTCGATATTTTTCATGTGGAAATAATAGGCATTTTAATAATCTTTGTTTCTACGCACAATATATCGACATAGTTTACACATTTTGACATATTTAATTTCGTGTGGAGCGGTGTCTTGCATTTAAAATTCTAAGGGTCTGTGATTATTTTAGAAAAAGATGTTCAGCAGCCGTAATCAGCATAACATGTCCATCATATATTTTTTCGATCTAAAAATGTATAGTATCTGCAGATTTGAAAACTAGATCTATTAACAAATACAATACTGTTTGCTTATGGAGTAATCTAATGTTTAAACAAATTCATTCGCATGTAAGATACAGAAGAACAATTGCGGAGAGCATCATTAGATGGAACTCGGTGAATTTACACAGCATAGTAACAATGAATTCGGAGAGTAATTATTAGGAAATGTTGTGTGATATGTGTAACAGCATTTGATTTGTATATTGTTTTTCGATCAGTTGTGTTAATATTTGCATGGACAACTTATAGTTTGTTTTTAATATCCTATATTATATTTTATATTATGTGATTCTTGTCCCAGCGTTCAAAATGCGCGACGGCCGTGAACGGTTATCCCTAAACTTATGATTATGCAAGAATAAAATGTATACGCGTGTAGATAATATTTAAATGTGTACTATTACATAATTCCATTAGCTTTAAGGCATAGCTCATTTTGTAAAACCTAATTCGAGCACTCGTCAATGTTTACATTGAGATATCACCCATAAGCAGTCAGTGTCGCATGATGGCGCAGGGGAAGTGGCGCCAACTATCAGCTCGACGGTTGCGTTTCAATCCCAGCGAAACGGTATGTATGTGGATGACATATAATCATTTATATATATATATATATATATATATATATATATATAAAATCATCTATTAAAGTTAGTTGGAGTAATATATTAAAATTCTTGATCGTAGGTTCTAAAAGAGCTAATATTAATTATTTAATGTTAATGTTGGGGATAGCCGGAGTGCATCAAGTTGGTAATCTTGTATTAAATAGAGAAGCCGGCTAGTTATTCCAATAAATTTCGCCACGCGTGCTCTTGGAACTTTTGATATCAAGTTGGACCGATTGATATCGAAACTTATATATATATATATAATAAAAATAAACTCACTGTCGAAAGAAATATACGTAAAATCAAAAGGTGTATTTTAAAGTAACAAAACGCTCTATTTTTGTCTTAGATCAATCACCTTTAATAGTGAACACTAAGGTGCCAACTTGATGTTTGACAGGCACTCTCCTGCATTTATCTGGATATTACTAGTGCAATAGGTAACTAATAATATAAGAATCTGCCGAGTTTATTCTGCGACTAAGTACACCGCCACCGGAATTACTGAAATGAGAAACAAATGGCAGTGCGAATATCATACATGCTTGATTTTGTCAAAATCATTATGTTAATATTACACTTACCAGAAATGAGTTCCACGACTACGAGAATTGTGATATAACACAGATGTTGCGAAAAACAGTAAATAACGCTAAACAGAAATAGATCAAGAAAAGAAATAAACGCCATCAAATGTTAATCAAAAACAACACATGTTAATATAATTATCGTAAAGTCGTCTTAATCTTGCAAGTAATATTATTTTTTAATTATAGAATCAGAAAAATATGTTCAATATAAATGTATCCTGGAATCGGATGGAATGATTTTCTATTAAAAAACATTTATTGAATTAAATTATGATTAAATGAGACAATGGATCTCAATAAAAAACGTTGTATGTTAGTCGTTTTCTCAAACTTCCGGTAAAAATAGCATTACCATCGCTAGACGATGGATCTCAATAAAAAACGTTGTATGTTAGTCGTTTTCTCAAACTTCCGGTAAAAATAGCATTACCATCGCTAGACGATGGATCTCAATAAAAAACGTTGTATGTTAGTCGTTTTCTCAAACTTCCGGTAAAAATAGCATTACCATCGCTAGACGATGGATCTCAATAAAAAACGTTGTATGTTAGTCGTTTTCTCAAACTTCCGGTAAAAATAGCATTACCATCGCTAGACGATGGAATGGGTGCATCTTATTTTCGGTGCGTCTGAGAATATTTTTAAAATCTTCGTTCCTCGATGTATTAATCCCGACCATTTTTTTTTAAATGACAGTTTCTGTTGTGTCCATGCATCTTTATATAAGACTATGTTCCTTAGCTAGGCTTTAGCTGCATACTAGTATAACTATTGAACGGAATCCTATGAAAAAAAGCTTCCTATATTTTATAAAGTTCCTATATTCTAACCTTGACTATATCGCCCGCCCACACTCTCAACCACCCTGTAACTTTAACTTCATCCCCATATCCGACCTTTTTCTCTTTTTTCTTTTTTCTTCCTTTTGATTTCTTCCCAACACATACAGCGGCTATTTAAACAATTCCGAACCCCATGACCCCTCGCGCTTTAAACCCTCCCTCCCCCTAACCCCAAATTGTAACCGTTTAGTTTTGTTTCATTTGGATTTGAACCTTGAACGAGATGTCATCTGCCTTTTTGGGTCCAGGAAGTATATAAAAAATGGGCAGTCCTTCTCTTTTCAATCCCTTTTAAGTGCGTTTAGATTTACTTGTAATTTTGAGAACTTTCTCCAAACTGCTCCTACGCAAAGAGTTTTACAATTCATCGGACTTCCTTTCAACAGAAATTTACCACCCGGACAAACCGGATATCTTTTTTTACGGAACTTCTCTTTTCATTCACTGCGTTTCTTTAATAATAATTTTAAAAAAAAATGTTCATATTTTTCAAATATTTGAACTTTGTTTTTTTTCGAAAGCCAACTTATCTATCTGTATTTCTCCTCTGATAATAAGATCTCGATCTTTGAAAAGCCTTGGCTTAAGGAAAGAATAATACACACTAGTTTATTACTGAATACACCTTGCATTGAACAATTGAAATTTGACATAAATTTGGACAATCGTCGCATTTTTATCACTTATTTTTCTTCTATCTCTACAATTATATATATCTATATATCTATATATACCTATACCTATATATATATATATATATACCTATATATATATATATACCTATATATATATATATATACCTATATATATATATATACCTATATATATATATATACCTATATATATATATATACCTATATATATACCTATATATATATATATATATATATATATATACCTATATATATATATATATATACCTATATATATATACCTATATATATATATATATATATATATATATACCTATATATATATATATATATATATATATATATATATATATATATACCTATATATATATATATATACCTATATATATATATATATATACCTATATATATATATATATATACCTATATATATATATATATACCTATATATATATATATATACCTATATATATATATATATACCTATATATATATATATATACCTATATATATATATATATATACCTATATATATATATATATACCTATATATATATATATATACCTATATATATATATATATACCTATATATATATATATATATACCTATATATATATATATATACCTATATATATATACCTATATATATACCTATATATATATACCTATATATATATATATATATATATACCTATATATATATATATATATACCTATATATATATACCTATATATATATACCTATATATATATATATATACCTATATATATATATATATATACCTATATATATATATATATATACCTATATATATATATATATATACCTATATATATATATATATATACCTATATATATATATATATATACCTATATATATATATATATACCTATATATATATATATATATACCTATATATATATATATATATACCTATATATATATATATATACCTATATATATATATATATACCTATATATATATATATATATACCTATATATATATATATATATACCTATATATATATATATATACCTATATATATATATATATATACCTATATATATATATATATATACCTATATATATATATATATATATATATACCTATATATATATATATATATATATATACCTATATATATATATATATATATATATATATATACCTATATATATATATATATATATATATACCTATATATATATATATATATATACCTATATATATATATATACCTATATATATATATATATATATATACCTATATATATATATATACCTATATATATATATATATATATACCTATATATATATATATATATATATACCTATATATATATATATATACCTATATATATATACCTATATATATATATATATACCTATATATATATACCTATATATATATATATATACCTATATATATATACCTATATATACCTATATATATATACCTATATATATATATATATATATACCTATATATATATATATACCTATATATATATATATATATATACCTATATATATATATATATATACCTATATATATACCTATATATATACCTATATATATACCTATATATATATATATATATATACCTATATATATACCTATATATATACCTATATATATATACCTATATATATATATATATATATACCTATATATATATATATATATACCTATATATATATATATATATATATATATATACCTATATATATATATATATATATATATATATACCTATATATATATATATATATATACCTATATATATATATATATATATATACCTATATATATATATATATGGATGAGAGAGTGTCAGGCAGCCCCTCGAAGGGGGTGAGGGCCCACGATATTGTGCTCGTATGATGTGGTCGTGAGCCTACGAAATCGATGGTACAATTACCGCTCTAGTACGAATAGAGAGAAAGAGAACCATAAACAGCACTGGACGTAATTTGACAGCTGCGATGAGAATAAGAGAACCGAATTATTTTTATTTATAGCTTACAAAAGATAGGATAAAAACGAATTAACTTCTCAAAGTCGATATGAGAACGGCCACGGTTGGAGGGTTTTGGACACCTGAACTTCGTGGGAAACTTTTGGTGACGGTCGAGTCTTAAGTATCGAATCTCGACACAAGGTTGTTGACCCGACCCAGTTGATTGTTTACTAATATAAAAAAAACACAGCATGGGAGTGAGTACTCGCTGGGCCAGGCGCTTTACCAAGTTGTTAAAACTCACTTTTTAGAATTATAGCACACACACCGAATTTCCAGTCCAATATTATACGATATAATGAAAGAGAAACGATTATTATCAAATTGTAGTAGCTTTTCCGATGGATAATGCACCCCATAGACTGGTATTGTCTTGGCTTTTGGATATTGATTTACTCCGGTCTATGGGTCTGTCCTGTGCAGTTCTAGGAGGTCCACCCTCTCAGGCTTCGCCTTTCCTCTTTAAGGAGGAGTAAGTTTGTTGCTTACTGCCTGAGGCGCCCCTGCCGGGGAATGCCGAGGGGGCTGCTCAGGCAATTTTTAATGGCCAGAGTGCTCAACTTTCGGGCGCTGGCTTTTCAAACCCCACTCTCCCGACCCGACCTCGGGTCATATCTTACTTGTGGGAGTAAAATAAAACTGGCCTTGTGCCTAACTCATGGAGAGGAGTAAATCAATACTTTGACAGATAAAAAGTGAAAAGAAAAGGGAATTGCGTGTGATTGTGCACATACATTCCACAATCGTAAACTACGTTCAATCAAGTAGAGGAATGAATAAATAACAATAGGCATTCTATGTCGAAAGTGCATAATCTTACAAGTGTGTTATGCAATAGAACATTCAAGTCAACGATGATAAAAGATAATTCAACATGGAAGCAAAACAAGATTGAGAGAAAATGAATTTTCAATAGACACTACTGATATGATGTACGTTAATTAATATACGTCTTTAGCGAGATCGAAGCTCGAGGCGAGCCGAAAATTCTTGTAAAGATTGTAATAAAATACAGTAAAATATGCTGCGATCAAGATTAACTTTCTCCTGTTAAAGAGACAAAAATAGTGGGTATCGAGTTTGGCCATACTTAAGGCCAGAAATCCCACTAAAAAACATGATCAAAAGGAGAACAGTGAACTTAATTGGCTTCAGTTGTATGATCCTGGAAATATTAGGTTAACATTATTTACCATATGTTCTTTGTAGAGTGCACACTCCCTTAAATTAATAAAGGGTTGACTTCAAACATCTTAATTGTTGATAAACTGAAATCATTCTTCCATATATTTCTGTCATTGTTAATATCGATATCCCCCCGTTCCAAGTATATATATATATATATATATATATATATTAGTGTGTGTATTTAGTCAGAACTTTTTCATTTATGAAAACATTGTTAAAATAACATAATCCGTCTGTTTAATCATACGTTCTTAATTTTTGTCAATTTTTCTGATGGTCTTTTCTGTATTTAAATAATAAAAAAGTGTTCCATAGGTTTCACGAACGTTTTCGATTCTTCGTCGAATTATCCTCAGGTGCCAAAAGCAAATGGAGAAAAAAGCTATAGAAAGAAGAGAATTAAAAAAAAAGACTGCAGAGAAACTCGCAGATAACCTTTTTAGCATTGTTCCAGGAATGGATATTTTCCTCTATATAATACTATTCCTTGAATTAAAAAATATAAAACAAGTAATTATAAACAATTAATTACCTAATGTTATCGTTGATGACCAAATAAAATTAATGAAGAATCGAAAATGTTCGTGAAACATATGGAATATATATTATTTTTTTTATTTCAATACAAAACAAATGATCAGAAAAATTGAACGAATAAATAGATCTTTAATTAAACAGACAAATTCTGTAATTTTAACTATGTTATATATATATATATATATATATATATATATGATTATTTTTATTTACACAGATGTGTACAAAATTTGCGACACTTACATGTCGATGTTATCGATCAACAATTATTATAAACTGAGATCTCATCAGGCAGAGTTAGAATCCGCTTTTTACCTCAGATCATATTTGGAGAGAACCCAAATATGATCTGAGGTTAAGATCGGATTCTAACTGCCTGATGAGATCTCAGTTTATAATAACTGTTCATCGATAACATCGACATGCTAGTGTCGCAGATTTTGTACATGGCTGTGTAAATACACATAATCATATATAAAGCTCTATTTGATATTGAGCACTTTTTATAAACCCGGTTGAAATTTTGGATTACTACCCTGTGGATGTTTTACCTGGATTATTATCGTCATATTATATATATATATATATATATATATATATATATATATATAAATATGTGCTATATAAAGTTTTATTTGCAGTGAAGCAAAGGCAAAACTAGGCGAATATCTGATCGTCCTCTTCAGCACATATACTTCATCAATTCCAATTAAGAAAATATTCATTCAAAGGTTTTGATGGATTGATGTAATGGAATATTTTTCTATAGTGACAAGCCAACTACGTGAGTAAAACATTAAATAAAAACACATTTAAAGATAATTATCCAACTACCTATTTACCATTACCTTACATAGCAACGACTAGCTACGATTAAAATAGTTTGTAATTTGTTTTATCACATGAATAATGCTTAATTACCTGAGAAAAGACAATAATCTTAATTACAAATAGTGTTTCGAGGTCTAACATTTATGTACATAGAAATACCAAAATGACATTGTTTTATAATTCCGACTTTCTATTTTGGATGTTTTCAAAAAAACATAAATTAATTCCAAACATCATTGTACAACTATGCGTGTAAATGTTTATTTCGTGGCTATAATAACCGATTTCTGTTTGGAAGACCATGAGCAATAAAAAATGTTTCTGCTACTGATAATTATTAACAAATATGGTATAGTAAAGGGAAGATAACTCCTAAACGTAATAGAATATATAGCAGAACCGGATTTAGTAAATTTATAAGTTGGTGTTTTATTTTAAAACACTTAACTTATCACATTTATTTTACGATGAATTACAAAAATCATATTCATTATAATTTTTCCTGGAATCAATGGAATATTAATTATTAATTCATTAAGACATGAGTCACAAGAAGATCGTGTTACTACGTCCAGTCCTATAACTATGCATTTAAATGGCCAATTAATATGTTGACACAGACAGTGATCCAACGTTTATCATATAACACTTTAAAGGGATAAACCCATATTAACCCTGTTTAGAAAAGCGGAGGAAACGTATTCGCAAATGAGGAAACCAGTTTAATCTAAAATAAAATTGACCTTTTTGTGTCAATAACTGTGATATAGTACAATATTGTACGTTCTTATATTTAACTTACCATTATATGTGCATAGTTGAGACAACGATAGTCGTATCAGATTCACATATATTTTCACTATTGTCAAATAAGATAGACGTATTTCGATTTTCGCAGTTTAATTAGGTGATAAAGATAATTAGACTTACACATTTATCGAGTGAACTTATTTAGTATTATTTGCATGAATTCATTTCAGATTCTAAAATCTGTATATATTACTTAAATTATATGTTAATTGTTTATTATACATTTGGACACAGTTTTGCGTGTTGATTTTTAGATCTTGATTACAAAATATTTAGTGTTATAATGATTTTTTTCTACTAAGGAAAAATTCATATATATATATATATTATATAATTATTACTTTTATTTTTGTTATCAAGCGTACTTGTTCCTATTCGGCAGTGATGAGATATATATCTCACTTTCGATCCATCTTGTTCTATCTCTCTCTTATATATATATATATATATATATATATATATAGTGAATGCTTTTATTCAAACATGTACAAGGTCTGCTACACTGGCATGTCGATGTTATCGATCTACAGCTATCAAGAGCTGGGGTCTCATCAGGCAGAAAGTGTTTTATGATCACACCCGGTCGCTGAATTCCAGGAAGAAGGTTTCTTCCTTGAATTCAGCGACCGGGTTGGATCATAAAAACTTTCTGCCTGATGAGACCTCAGCTCTTGATAGCTGTAGATCGATAAAATCGACATGCCAATGTAGCAGACCTTGTACATGTTTGAATAAAAGCATTCACAATACAGCTCTATATTTTTATTCAGCACTCTTTTATAAGCCCGGTTTGATTCCCTTTGGATGTCTACCCTGTGGATTTTTACCCAACCTGGATTAATATATATATATATATATATATATATATATATATATATATATATAATCGACAAAGTAGTTTCATGGGAGTCGAAACGTGTATAGTGATTCAGCCAATATGTGATACGTAGTGGTAATGTTTGTTACGTGAATGTGTGTATGTTCTTTTATACATATTGTCTGTAAGTGTGTGTCTCTACATGCGTTTGTGAGTTCGTGTAACTGCGTCCTTCTCTATATATTCCCTTTATCTACTTCAAACACACCGTTTTACAGACAAGTCTCGTTTGAAGAACGATCTCTATTAAATGAAGGGACGTCTCGCAATCAGGCTAACTATCAGTTCGCTCGGCTTGTTAACCGAAGCCAACTGGTATTTAACATGGCTGCTCGACCCTTCTCGTCTAATTACCGAGTCGTTATGCGACACAGTGTTATTCCTCTTTCATGTTTCCTTTGTTTCTTCGTATTGAACTTATTTACAGACAGACTGTCCAATGTGTTTATCCTAATGTCGGTCTTTACGTCGGTTATTCTAGTGCCACACGCACGTGTTCTGAGATAATGTATTGCCACTTGCCAACGTGGCCATTAATTTGCCGCCGCCGGTTTTTGCCTTCTCAGACCAGACATCTTCTCGAGATATTTACCAACCAAGAATATTTATTTTCTATTCAAACAAATGTCTGCGATTATCAATATTAAAGTTTACGCTCTCTGTATTTACTTTTATGGTTCCTTAAATTTACGCATTTTTTTCTTCCAATTACAGAAGGCAGAATAGAAATATCTATAAAGAAATAATCATACTCTCTGTGATCTGTCCAGATGAGTGAATTCACGACGAACGTGATTTTTTGAAGAATGCTTTATTTGTAAACGTGGGGTAATCTCTATACAACATACATGCGTTTCATTTATCTGAATTGTGTGTGTCTATCGTACTTTATATCTTATTATCTGTTGTTAGTTAAAATTAATAGAAGTATGTTCCACAATGTTCAAAAAGAGGATCTACTGGATGAGAGTAGAAAATGAACATTGAGTTGATTTTCGGCACCCTCCAATCTCTCGATCTCTGTGTTTGTCCTTAACTCCTCACATTCTATGAGCGACGTTTCTGACAAAGGGGTAATAATTTATGTTTTATTGGTGAAAATCTATCAATCTAACACTTATCTTTGGCTAGTTCTTGACCTTGAAGTAATATTTTTCAGCCGCTTACATTATTTCATGTCTGGAGCAATTTGCAGAAAAACGAAAAACGATAAAAAAGAACAGAATATTAGCGAATTACATGTTAGGTTATTACACATACTAGTATTACATATACGTAGAATTGTGTGTAATAAAAACCTCAACGATCGGCATTACCGCTAAACATTCACAAATAATAAATACAACGTGTTAACCTATTTTATTATTCAAGTTGAAATGGTAATATCAGATTACGGTTTAAAGGCTATGATACACACGAGCATTTATTATGAACATTCGTCTATATGTATATAGGTACGTGTATTCGACGAAAGTTCCACAACTCGACTATTTGACAAAAAACGTTGCAATATTATTCCAATTGATTTTATTACTCGTCGTGTTGCATTCCTAAGTATTAAACCGACACCACCAAGATAAACTGCTCAGTAAATTAAGTATTACTCTTTCAAACTGTGCCTCTCTTGGTAAAATCGATTGATACGTTGTTATTATTAAACAAAAATGGTTGACGATTACAACAAAACAAAGCTGCTGTAGAAGATGATGATTGTCGTGTATATTACCAAGAGTGCCGACTAGTAAAGGGGCATGTATATTGGGAATATCGTATTTTAGCTAAAAGTGTTCGCCATTAATTTCCATCCAGTGCTTTAGTTTAGTTAGATGAATAAGATATATGTTATATTTCAAACCTATCATACTTTCTGGTCTCTTTAAGGCCTAATGTCATAATTATCTTTATTATTAACTTTTTTTTTATTTTTAACACATCTTAGTCACCAGAAATCGCATGCCGATAATTGTGTCCGTATTGTCTTGTCTGTCAGTGACGTTTACTTCTGATCGTCAATGCTTTTATAAATTTGTACAATCTCTTAGAATTTTCCATTTCAAATATTTTCCCGAGTTTATGGTGACCCTACTTGAATGCTACTTACCAATATATATGTCATACACAGACGTCAATGAAACAGGGGGACAGTCTTCATCATTAAGACTCTTTCAATCTATCTGCACGCCCATCTTGTATTCGCTCATTTTATTGTCAAGAGAAGCAACCTTATCCCCGCAAAATCTAAACTTGCTGGTAAATTTAAATAAGATTGAATACGAAAGCTGATCTTTTTACTACTACTACTACTACTACTACTACTACTACTACTACTACTACTACTACTACTACTAATAATAATAATAATAATAATAATAATAATAACAACAAATAATAAATAAAAGTAGCAACAACAATAATCATAATAATAATTGGGTAGATTTGTTTTCATTAAGACTCATTGAGCGGTCACGTAACAATTAGGAATCAAGAATCAAGTTAAATAATTAGAGTATTATAAACGAGCTCCGGTCTCTGCAAACCGCAGTGGCACCGGCATTAAAATACACACACACACACACACACACACACACACACACACACACACATATATATATATATGTATATATATACACTGGAAAATTGTAGTCGCCCTCCGGCGGCAATTACCGACGTTGTAGTCTTGTTTACAGAAACCAAATAAATAATTTTCATTTGACATTTTGGTAATTCAGAGCAAGTTTAAAAAATGATGATTGTCGTAGTGTTATTTAATATATTCCAATATGGGGGAAATATACTGTGCGTAAACATCGTCCAAATTTTTTTTTTTAGGAAGAAACAAAACAAAAAGCTCAATTGTGATGGTATTTTTTTTTAACATAGTTCACCCCAAACAAGGTATTCCTCAACTGTAGACGTAAGAAGCTTCTGAGAAAAAGAAAAGGGGAGAAGGTATGGTGGGTCAACCTTAATTGGGATTTAAGATATTCAACGTCCATATTATTTTGTTTCAGTATAAAAATTAAAATGAATTCCCCATTTAAACTGATTATATAATCAAATGAATAAACATACGGGTGGAACGTCGATTAGTCAAATATTCTATTTTTATATTACTGAGTAATTTGAAATTTGTAGTTTGTACTTTGAACTTTTATTATAAAACAAAGAAAAATACGTAAAGAATATTAAAGAAAAATACTTTTTTGGGTAATTTAGAAAGATTACAGCATGTTTATTTCTTTTCTATGGCAAAGCATCATCATCATCATCGCCACTACCAGCATGTTAACTCCTTGGCCTTATGGCAAGGAGCAAAATGTAGTATCTGAACTTAATCTGTACTTAGTTTTTATGATCACTTGAAAGTGATCATAAAAAAAGAGAAATCCGTCTAGAGCGAGGCAATTAAAATTCAAAGTGCTTATTTTTGAGGAGCTGGACTATCCCCACGTTAAATTTAACATTGAGCCTAACTCAGCTCTCGTGGGAGAAAGTAAATAGGAATAGGAACAGCAGCAACGACAACAACCACAACAACAACAACAGCCACACATTTATTGAAAAATAATCAACGTATGTATTTAATTATTAACATATTAGAAAATATTAATTCATTAGAAACTAAAAAAATAAATATGCAAATGAGAGGATGATATCACTGACCCCACCCCAAGAAGGAGTTAATGCCTAGGAGGATGATATCATGACAACAGGATAGATAGTACACTAACTCCCCTCCACACACCAAACTGGAAATCTTGAGGAAATGATATCGTGAGGAACGAATGTATACGAAGAGGAAGAAAAATGAAAATATACTACGGAGAATTAAATAAGCATAAACTGTTTAAATGTCAATATAGTAAGAATAGGTGGAAACAACAATTACATTTATTTATTTATTTAGATAACATGAAAAAAAAACTATGGAAAGTTTCATTGTTCATGTGAAACGCCTAAATAAAAATTGACTGGAAACATATAGTCGCCATCTTTATGGGTAAAAATAAATATGCTGGCTAAAGAAGAACTATAACCTTCATAATTTTCGAGTTAAATAAACATGTTTATTCTAAACTTGAGTTGTCGTTATTCTTTAGCTTGTATTATGGCGAACGAACATACACTACAGTGACCCCCACCTGACAGACAATAATAGAATGATGAAGGAACACGATTTACCTCCACCTAAAAAAGAGAAAGTCATTCTTGCGTGGACGATGTTATGAGAAGAGAATCGAATTACACTACCCTCCCCTTAAAATATATTCTGACTAAATCGAGTATTGGGGATTTTTTAGAATTCCCCCTTACACACAATTAAAACAGGGGATTCAATTCCTGGGAGAACAACAGTCTTATGACAACAGAACCGATACTACACTACATCGCCCATTAAAAATATTCCAATTTAATCAAGTTTTTTCATTTAAAAATGCGTAGTCACAAAAAATATATTTTTTTATTCTGTGGTTTATTGCCTTAGATCAGAATGTAATATATGTTCGACATAACAGCGATATTTGACACTTTACTTCAGCCGGAAGTAAATTATTTCCATTGTAATTTGCTTACTAAATAAGTTTTTAAACGCTATGATTTAAAAAAAATAAAATATCTCTATCTATTTCATTTATAAATTTAATAATAGTACTATCGATAATACGAGTGTGTATGTAGAACAGTTTACAATACAAAGTACAAAAGTTTATTACAGAATATTAATTTATTAAAAAATTTCAAATAAATAAATATGCAAAACAAGAAAATCTAATTTTTTTTAGTGAGTAAGAGATGTTGATATTGAGGGCATTTCAATATATTCTTATATCATTATAATTAAATAATCCTAGCGGTTGTTGTTGTTAATGTATCTAGGATAGGTGGAAAAACTTTCGCATTTATTAATTTAGATATATACACATATATGTATACACACACGCACGCACACACACACACACCCACACATGTATATATATATATATATATATATATATATATATATACATGATTAGTTTTATTTACAAAGACATGTACAAAATCTGCGACACTGGCATGTCGATTTTATCGATCAACACTTTTTATAAACTGAGATCTAATCAGACAGAGTTAGAATCCGATCTTAACATCAGATCATATTTGGAGAGAATGAAGTGGAGAGAAAAAAGAAGAAAGGAAATTTAAAGTTTCAAAATTTAGGGAGTTACGTGGTTTAGGACCGTTAAACATAAAAAAGTTAAAATCTAAAATCTAAAAATTAAACAAAATAGAACCAATAAAACAAATAAAGTTAAAAGAGAGACATATAATGAAAAGGGTAGGATTAAGATAGATAGATAGAAAAAATGTAGACGTCTGTTGATTCAGACAGAGAGTAGAGAGCAGAAGGGGGAAGTTAATGTGTCAACAAATCGACAGTAATTTCAGCTCAGGCGAACAAGCGTATTGTCAAATCAACAGTAATTATGTCTATAAGTGTGTAGGCGTGCGTGCGTGCCCCGACATTTGTTGTAATTGGTAGTATGGGCGTGCAGACGCGTGTGATAAGGCTAAGTGGTTGTTAATCAATTGTGTCACAAATTCTAAATTTATACTGTTTTATTTTTATCTAGAGTTTACCAACTTATCATTAATAAATTAATAAATCAAACAAATATACTTGTAAATGAATTAAGTCTAACATAGTTATTAGTAATAATAATAAGAAGATTAATAATAATATATAAGTAGGCAGCAATATAATGGTTGTAAATATGGTAATAGGAATCCGTGGTTGCAATAATACTGATCATATTAAAATGGAAATAATAATAGCTATACCAACAGCAACAATCGCAATGGTAACCCCAATAATTCTAACAATAGTCATAATGATAGTAAACAAAATAAATAATAATAAAACAATACCAATAGTGGTAGTAATAATAATAATAAAAATAATAGTCATAATAATAATGATAATAATAATAATAATAAAAATAATAGTCATAATAATAATAATGATAATAATAATCATAATTAAAATAATAGAATTATAGATATGACATTATCATTAATGGTAATACCACCATTGTTACTAAAACTAATAATAACAATAAAAATAAAAGTCAGCTAACGGTACCCATGACAATATCAATATTATTAACAATAATAATAAAGTGGTTATATTGTCATTACTATAGCTACAAACAATAATAACTATGATAATAATAGTAAACACAACAGTAACATTTATAATAATAATAACTTCGATAATACAGAAATGTCAAAACATGAAGTAAGAAATAATAACTCAACGTGTATTTTTTAAACAAAAATTGTTAATAGAATATATCAAATTTCTAGACAGCCTTACTCCATGATTTAGTACTGCCGATAAAGACAAATAACAAAATACCATAAGCCAATCATCAAAACTTGTAATTTTACAAATAAAGTTATTATAAATTTCTTAATGAAGTTTGCAATTAAAAATAACTTCATTTTTACTTCATCATAATAAGTACATTATAAAAATATAGTGAATTAAAACATGTTCCTTTTGTGTACATACCTATTACATGCTTGAGTAATGCCCATATCGAAACACCCCAATTGACTGAACTTTATTAATAAATTCCGAGATTAAGTTTAAAAATAGAGTTATTTCGAAATAATAAATAGAAATAACATAGAAATATTCTTAATTCTGTTATTTATTTAAAATATTTTTAGAATATTATTCAATGAATACATTTGCAATTTCTGGGCAATCTTACTATATGTTTCAGTACTGCCCACTAAGACAAAGTCGCAAATAACAACATTCTATAAATTAAAGTTGTTATTACACGCAAAATAAATAACGAGGTTGCTTAGAACCCTCGAAACTTCCCCCAAATGATTCTATTATTATTATTTAATATTTATTTTCGTCGTACTTTTGTTTTTCTTTTAAACAACATTTACTATTTTCGTTTCAATTATTAGAGATTCACTTATTAATAAGGTGAGAATGATAAATACATTTCTATTTACACATCTATTTTTTAATTAATAAGATACGGTTTTACTTATTAGTTATATTTAATAATCTCAGGTTTTTCATCTTTTTTAAATAATGATTCGATATTCTAATTCAAATTTAATGATTTGCAACCATTGTCAACATTTGCAGAATTTTCATTTTTAGATGAAAGTAAAATAAAATAAAACATAGGTTGAATATTTTAAATTCAAATATCAATTAACTAAAAAAAAAAACTGACGTTCAGAATAAGTTACAGAATTATTAGACTAAGTTTCAGTTTCTAAGTTTCGAATTAGTTAAAAATTATTTATTGTGAGAACCAGTGTAATTTCTCGTCTGTTAGAACGGCTTGTATAATAATAATAATAATAATAATAATAATAATAAGGAAAAGACGGAGTGAAACCCAAAAAAAGAGAGCACGGACCAGACCCCCACTGAAAGAGTTCGGAGAATACTGGGACCTTTGAGAAGCTTATTGCCCCCCCACATTTTGGAAAATTCCACGAAAGGAATGGTAAGCGACTTTTGTGATAACGCAAATTACTTTTGCAGTTGTTATCGGAAAAAGTAGTCAGTACTGAACATCCGTGGAGGCTCTTTGTCAGTCAGATTCCAGGAAGCACCACCGGTTATTATTAGTGAGAAATCACTGATAATGACCTATGTGATAACTAATGAGTATAAATACTACTACTATGTGTAACCAAGTCCGGGTGCCCCCTTGAAGAAGAATAACCAAACAGGTTAAGTGCGGACCTACCCCCCCCTAGAATGTTCTAGAGAAAATCTTAAAATATATTTTGGAGACGTTTTTGTGAAACAAACCAGTTCAAAGGTTCACACAAGCGGTTGATGCCCCACCCTTCCCCGTTGAGAGGAGAGACAAAACAAAGTGTTGTTTTTTGTAAATATAATTAAATTGTTTATTTAAGAAACCTGAGAACTCTGTGAGTTAAATTTAAAAAGATTATTTACTAAACTGTTTATTTTTTCCGTTCGGATCTTTTGAGGCCAGCGATTGTGTTATTTTTAGCAATGACAAATCAGTTACCAACTGACAATTGAATATATCTCGGTCAGTGAAACCATATCTGCGTCGGATTCCGATGGCAAACTGAAAACTGTTATATATAGCCATTTGGGGCGAAAGCACGTTAGTTTGCACTCAGCCCGTTGAAGCAGAGAGAACGACAGAGACTGCCGACAGAGGGCAAAGCGACACTCTCAGATCCCCAGAGGCCAACACTCTATAAGTTTTGAAAGCTGACGCCTTCAACAGTGCTTGTAGAACGCTAAACACATCGCTTCCTTCAAAAGTCTGAAAGACTGATAAAAACTTAATTGTATTCTTTTGAATATATTATGGTGTATAATTGGTTGTCCTGTTTTTCTTTCAAATACACCACAAATCCACGGCTCTCTTTCGACGACGTTCGTCGTTAAGAGGGTACACAACAAACTGGTCCAGGACGTATAACTAGACGATCCACCGATAATTCAGTCACTACCCCATACCCGTAACTCAGACGGCCAAGAATTATCACCGGCAGGAGAAAGGTTCGGAGGTCGACGATCGTACGCAACAGACGGGTGAAGGTGAGAGTAAGGGGGTGACACTATGTGTTTTTAATATCACACCCATTTACATTTCTCCGTAAAAAAAAACAGTTGCACCACCACTAGTTTGTACCAGAAATATGCTTTCATAGTGTCTGAAAAAATAGGAAATTTGCAAAGAGAAATGTCAATCAAAGACTCAACAATTAGGTGCATAGGGTACTGGAATAAGAATGAGACAGCTTTTCGTAATACACATATTTGCAAAATCGTTTAGACGTTATCGGCTAACACTTTATACTAGAAAGATGTGTCGCAACGCAGTTATTTTCAATGTTATATAAAGGAAACGGAGAGTTCTGGAGATCTCCGGAGACTTTTGCTTCAAACGCCAATTTACACCATGTGTGTTGTTTTTACAACACCCAATAACTGGTAATCACTCGTCTAAGGATTACTTGTGAGTAAGATATTATGTTAAGAAGAAAAGAAAAAACAGAACAAGAATAATGAGAAAGGAAGAAGAATAAGATGCAACCGAGAAAATGTAGAAAAATAATACGAGAAGATTAATACTAATATAGAATTCGTGGATAAGGAGATTGAGAGGACGGGAAGAACGAGAAGAAAAGGAGAAACATGAAAGAGAAAACATAGACTACGAAAACGATGAGAATACGAAAAGAAGGATAACGAGAGAATAAAACGGTGATGACGAGGAATGCAGCATAAAAAGACGGCACATCTAAAATCCGAAGAATCCGTTGCAGCAATTGAAATTCTCAGCAGCGACTTATTCAAAGAAGTCTTTTGAATATGTGTCACTTTGTTTTTAGATTCGGTGATCCGATTCCAGCTGAAGAATCAGCCACATTTCCTGGTACTAATTTCATGCCTTTTCTACTTCTTTTATTCTAATCACTGGAAGTCTTATACTCAAAAGGAAGTGATGGTTTCTATGTTCTTGAAAAAAAACTCTCCTCAGGCGTAATGGTCGCATTGAAGAACGGAAGCATTTCACTTGAATCCACTCACTCGATCCGGGTGTAAATTCGAGATTGCTATAATTATATAATAGAACTATTATTCTGCATTGATTTGAAGCACAGTCATATCTATTATGTATTAAGTGCAATTGGTTATATAACGTGCGAACAATGCTACACGGCCGATTTATCCGCCAGCCTCAAACTATGAATGGATGAAGCCATTGAAATTCTTTTTTCTTTCCACCTTTCTAGAAACTTGTAAAAAAGCCGCCCTCTGGGTAGACTTATCGCCAAAATAAGGCAACATAGCGTTGATAATTCAGCACGGATTTTATAAAATCCATGAAATACGATTTAAGCTTTTATGTATATCTGCAAATTGTTCACACTTGCGAGGCTAGTATCTATAATTGATACGACGTGATACCCACCTGTGTCGTTGTAAGACACGACACAGCCTGTTTATAGATCAGATATACATTAAAATCGCCATCAGTGCACGTGCCTATAAGTCGGCAGGGCACTGATGAAATAGACAACAGTTTGCAGCCATATCTCGTTGTGATGTTACTCACGAGATACCGTGTATAGTCTCGCTTTGATAATAGAACACCAAGATATGATAGTGTGAAAAATAGACTCCCCTTTGAATAAATACGAGGTAAAAAATGTGAAAGCGCACTATATTTGTTTACAATATAATTGGTGTAAGTTGTGCTAGTTTAGGAATGTAAAGAGCAAATATGTGCCGGACGATTATAAATACATTTTAGAGACAATAACGCTTTCAGTGAAATCAGCAGACATACTAGTCGAAAGGGTCAAGAACGCCACATATGATATGCATATTTTTTTTACTTAGATGGGTTCATATACCATAATAAACAATAGTTTATCATTAGGGGAACATTATTCGTACTGGATAAGGTACAAACTATTGAATCGGAATAGCAAATTTATATCTAACTTAATTTTACGCATTCAAGTTCAATAGCAACATAATTAATTATCGTTTACACAGAACGGTTTTCACTAGATAATATATATCGATATTAAATAACACAGACGCTTTGATACGTAATTAGCCATACCCACATTCTAGCTTTCTGAGTGAACTTGAAAATAAAATATTTTAGTAACTTTAGTCTATTTCAGTTTTACTTTACCCTCTGTACTGTGACCGACTGAGAAATGTGTACGTTTATATACATTGCCAATGTTCATGTTCATGTTAATTGTATGAAGCGAAACATTCTGCGCATCCCTGTTATCCACATTTATATATTTATATTTGTTTAGTCACTACAATTTTCCTTAGGCTATTATATGAATAAAATGTATCAAGCAAATATCTATATAAAATTATAATATGAAGCCGACATGAAAAGCATCGTTTTTTTAAAGCGACATACTGTTGGCGTACAATTCAAAGAAGTGTTATAAACGTTACAATGAATCATTTACGGATACAATTATTCAAACAATATTGACTTGATTGATATTCACAGAAATATTTCCATTGGTATAATGTATCTCTTGAAAAACAGTAATTCGGCTTGCATATACATCAATCAAGTAGTTTCACAAACCGCTGTATTTCTCATATGCACACATGATTCAACTTTTTGAAATAACAATGTTTAATTGTACCATATATAGTGATATCCTGCGTCCCTATGAAAATGTACACATGTAGTATTCAACTTACGTAAGCATTAATTTATTTGACACTTGAAATCAAAAACAGTAAAGTCGCCATTTATTGCCGTCTTATTAAGCATCGCTTTTATCTATGTAGTCTCCCATATGTATTTTCTTTTCGCTTAATAGAATTTACTTTATTTAGTAATAACTTTTGTGCAGGTTATTCATTCATTCATTGATGTAAATAATGAATACATGTTACCTAAACATATTGTAATAAAAGTATTTTATATTTACTATGTATGTATATATATATATATATATATATATATATATATATGAACAGGTATGTGTAGCTGTCAAACTTTATATCTGTCAAAGTATACCCTACTATGATTCTCTTGTTGAAATATGGTCTCGTTAATTCTACGCTCTAGATTCAAACATAGCACCTGCACGCACGTACACATATGACATACACGCACCAATAGACAGACACACACATATATGCACTTTCGTCCGTATGTCACTGAACTTGGATCTGACATCTTCAACCAGTTAATTCAATAAAACTCCTGCAGCGTACATCGAACCCACCTCATTAATTGTTCAGCTTTGGTCACTCCCATTTCTGAGATAGAAAATGTACTAATTCAATCAATGGACTCAGCTGTGTATTTAAACGTATCTCGAAGTCTAAAAGGACCACAGTTCAAAGAGATCTCTTGGGAATACCAGTTCTTACATAATGCGTATATATTATCTGAAATTGTTATGTCTTAGTTCTATGTAATTACAATTATTATTATTATTATTATTATTATTATTATTATTATTATTATTATTATTATTATTATTATTATTATCTCCCAGAGTCGCACGTAGTAAAGTAACCTCTCAAAATTCTAGAATTATATTTAATAAAGCAGTCGTTCTAAGATAAGTTTTGTTTTCGCATATTTTTTTGGAACCGTTATCATGTGTGTTCCTCTAAAATTACTTAGTTCTTTATTACTTCCACAATGAATATCTCTGGCTAAAACAAGTTTCTCCCTTTGAATTACTATATTATTCCATTACTTGTGATGACAGTTGCGTCAGTAATTAAACATCACTTCGGTATATTCACAACACTTTCTTTCTTACAAAAGATATGTGTCTTTTTAATAAAATATTGGAAAGTGTTTCTAAGAGGTGATAAAAGGAAAGCCTCACCAAAATCTCTTGATAAATTCCTTAAAATGTAAATAGTACCGCACCTCCTAGATGTGTCGATAGTTGATTAGCTTTTTTAAATCGTATTTTAATTATTCCCCGCACCTGGGGAAAAGGGGAAAAAGATACTAGATATGATCGCCCCGCTTTAAATGTACTGCCTCAATTGTTCATGCAAATAAGGAAGGACATTTATCGTCTTTTCTATTTTATTTTTAGTAGCTGTCTAAACATATACGAAATATATACTTAGTAAATATTTCTGTTTTTTTATGGTTTATTGCATTTCGTTTATTGTGTACTGTGTCTTAATGTGCGTGTGATAGTCCACTTTAACAATCATGAGAATGAAAAAAAACTATTCCTGTGACACGATTACATGTAAAATAAGGCTGAGTTTGGCTATGAAAATCAGCCGGGAGACAATGGAAAAAGGTATGCATGTCATAAATGGAGATTGATCTTTCCTTGGCTTACATGGCGGCCCAGTCAACATCCTGTGAATGGTGGTTTCTCTAATTTCAAAAACAAAAACATCGCGGGCCAAAAACAGTTTAGAAACCACTCGCATTCAAAGTACGGAATTTACGCGGAGCAAAGACAGGGAATCTGTAATGAACCAAACAAAAAACTAAACTCTCAGAGGACTAACTACATCACAAAAGAGAATAGACTTGTAATTGAATGCTACTACAGAATCTCGCCAACAAACAGGCTATAGAAAACAGATGGCAATTGTACTGGGCTTTGCTACAAACTAAAATACATCAGACCGAAGGATAACAGACCAAACCAGCTATATTGCCAATAGAAGGGGATTCTGAGTTCTGGAATCAATGGAAATTCAACGAAAGATTAATTAGGGAAACACCACTTAAAGTAAACCCACAAGTAGAAAGCTGCTAAAACATAAACACTGAAACTGAGGATACCGGAAACAATGTAATGAAAGAACTCACTGAGGAATAACCTACAGAAATTGAAAACCTTAACAAAAATTATGGAGCAAGAAAAAACAAATCTCATATCTCTAAGGAGCGACAATTGTGCGAAATTGAAATTTTAAACGGAAAATGTAAAGTGACTCCTCAATACATCCCTATATATAATATTCCAGACCGAAACTACCTTATACATGCAGAGGCCAAAAAAGTAACTATGAAACTCAAAATAGAAACAAGAACTGGCCAAGAGAATGAACCGACAAAGCATGGATAAGGAAATCATACTGAAAACTCAGATAATAAAACTATGAAGGAAATCGAAATCGTTAAATAAGATCTATATGACAGAACATAATAATGGAAGAGCAGAGATGTGATTCACAAATAAGAAATGCTTAATAAGAAATATTAATAACTAAAGAAAAAGATAGTAGCTACAGAGGAAAGGCTAAAACGATACAGATACAGATCGGACCAAGACAGAAACATGGTCTTCGACGACAATGCAATCCCTTTCTATTAAGATATACACGGAGTATAAACTAGAACAGAATAACCAGAACCGACAGAAACAAAACACTTCTTGAGCAAGACCTGGGGAAAACTACAAGACAATAACCGGCATATAAAATGTGTGAAAAGCACAAAAGAAGAACAATTAAAAAGAAACAGAAAGAGAAATTAATGAAAGAACGATAAAGACAACCCTAGGAAAAATGGCAAACTGGAAAGGGCCAAACCACGATTGAATACATGAATACTGATTTTTTTAAATCCAGGACCCTACATTAAAAGCTTACTAAAAAACTTAGAAGATGTATTAATAAACCGGACGCACTTAAATGGATGACCAAAGCAAAACAAGATTAAGACTAACACACATTAAAAGGGGAACGATAAAATAATACACCGCCTAAAAACCATGTAGACAATCGCAATGGCATAACAAAGAGTACATATATACCACTATTTAACAATCGGTAACTTCTTCCTGAAAAAGAAGAATTATGTTGGGAAGGGACATGAAGAAAGCATGATTTGCTATGAATGGTAAAATTAAGAAAAAAGAATATATCCATGTAATTGATCGTCAATAAGAAGTTTTACGACAGTATGTTTCAAGAATGAATATTGGATGCTTGCGAATGTACAAGCTATACGACATGAGTATTCATTTTGTTAAGAAGGCAATGTGAAAATGAAGACTAGAACTGACAGCTGGAGGACACCACCTGACTTAAACAACACTACTAAGAGGCATTTGTAAGGAGACTCTTTATAACCACTATTTTTAATTATAGCCTTGATGCCACTCAACTACTTACGGAAACTGATAGTGGATATATGTTTACAGACCCATACAGAATAACTAACTTCATCTATATTGACGACAGGAAGCTATTTAGAGAAATTAACAAAAAAAAAAAAATAATAATTAACACGACTAGAATGTTCGGCTTGAGCACTCAAATTGAATTCGAAATGGTAAAGTGTGCGCTGCAAGTGGTGAAAACAACAGAAGGCATTGAAATGCGCAACTAAGAAGAGATGAAAACGCCTAGCGAATATTATACCTATACATATTTGGGAATTCTGGAACTAGACACCATCAAATCTACAGTAATGAAAGAGATGAGTAGAAAATAATATTTGAAAAGAACAAAAAACCCGTAAAAAGAAAAGTATATAGTAGAACTCTAGTAAAAACGAAACTACAACTTAGCAGTATCACTAATAAGACACTCTAGACAATGCATAGGTTAGACAAAAGAAAAACTAAGGCAACTTGGCCGGAAGATTCGCTAACTAATGACCATGCACAATGTACTACACAAACACAGATGCTGACATACTTTATGTGAAAATGAACGAAGGGGAAAGACGATTCGTAAGTATAGAAGATTGTGTTGAAGGCACAAAAAAGAATTTGAAAAAGACATAACACAGAAAAAATTGATCACCGCAGCAAAGGTCACCTTGAATATGAACAGCTATAGAAACAGCGAAACCAGGAACAAAAATACACATAGGAAGAGAAACAGCTACATGAACGATGTATAATAATAACAAAAGAAGTGACCCACAAACGCACGTAGACATAGCTAAGAAAATGACACATGCGCAGAAAAACAGAATCGCTATTGACAGCTGCAAAGAACAATGCGATTTTAACTAACTATATCTAAAGCTAAAAGAGATACACTAAAAAACGGTAAATGCAGACTGTTGTCACATGAGTTAATGCAGCTAACTCACCTAAAATAACACAATAACATACACACCTGTCTGGAGTATGCAGTACACTGTGAACTATGCAAACCACTGAATGTGTCACCTTCAGACACACAGAAACAAACCGGAGACAGTACTAGAAAAGGAAACTTACAAAATGTTCTATGGCATGGAGATACAATTAGATAAACATCTACAAGCAAGAAGATCGGATATCATAATAGTCAACATATAGCAAAAATCCTGTCAAATTGCAGATTTAGCATTCACAGGGTTAAGATCAAAGACAGATAAAACGGCGTAAATGCCTAGCACTTCACAGAGAACTGAAAAATATGGAACATGAAGAAAGTCAATATAATACCATTTATTGTAGAACTATGAATAGCCACGTCACACATGTAAGGCTGTGAGAAATAAGAATGAAAAGGTAAGACTGCGATCATACACAGTAATAAAATATCGGAAATCTTACGGAAAATCCCCGAATGTGTAAAGCATCCGACATTAACTGCCAACTTTAACTATCCACATAGAAAGTGCAATAGAAAGAAAATAAAAACATAGAAAGAACATCACCACATGAACCCAAACTAAGTCAATCTGCAGAAAATTTCATGAAATGCCCCTAAACAGAAACAAATAAAACCATAAAGAAACAGTACCAGCCTCGGCTGATATCTCACAAATGTTACATGAAACGTCAATGAGAATAACATACCGAGAAGGGAATACGACTACTGATAGATAGCGGTCGATATTAGGACCGTATAAGGCTTATATCCACCTAAACCTAATATGTTAATAATCAGTCAGCTATTAGTGATTATGACCTGTGTGACAACTCCCAGTAAGCTAATAATATATCTTGAAGGATGTGCAAGTCGACGAAAGGCTGTAACTATAGCATAAGTTGACTATATAAAAGCTTTAGTCCCCTCCACTCAAGAATGACTATGTGAATGCTTATGAATGTACACAATTTATTTTGCGCGTATCCTCCCCGAGGAGAAAACATTAGAAACATGGAGACGGGAACGGGCATATGGAGGACAACACCTCGCAGGGATATTAATATAGAGAGCCATTTCTGAAAAAGAGCTTTATCGTCGCTTCTATAGATAATAGCTATGATCCTACTCCCGGCATACAATATCAGATACAAAAAAGCAAATACAAGAAAACAACCTCATGTACATGGATTAATTCGAAGTATTTTCAGAAAAGAAAAGAAAATTAATAAATCTAATAAATACATCAAAACATTCTGTCACGTCATTCAAATAGAATCACGGACGCAAAAGAGGAAAACTGGAAAGATCCGAGGGCATATAATTTTCCAACCAGGAGTTGTTAGAAATATGCCTTCTATGCATATCTCTGTGATCTGGAAGCGGGCACTATAAAATCAATGGAATTGAAGTACAATGTTAGAAGAGTACACATGAGAATGAAAAGAAAAACACACTGAAACTACAATACGCAGTAGAAACCTAATATAAGGAATAAGAACCCGGTATATTTCATTAGTAATGTATTCGAGACACTTCATAACAGAAGAACAACGGGCGTTGACCAAGTAAAGAGGAAACTATTGACTATGCATCATTATGCACTGCATCAGAATTAGAGTAATGTATAAATGAAAGAATTGAAAAGAGACTGCGTGGATAATACGATAAACGAAACTAAAAATACATAACATGAATAGAGCAATTGTATAAAAATCATCAATTTGAAAGACAAAAACGACCAATAAAAAAGCTTGAGAGAAGCACCTACATGGATAACTTACCAGATTGAACAGAAAAGTGAACACCCTGGGCACGACCACGAAAATGGCACGTTAGCAGATACAAAGGATCGATGCTGCGACCCATACCAAGCAAAATGCTAAGAACCTGCTACAGTATATGTAAATAAAAACAACGTAAAAAGAAACGAAACAATAAATAACATCAGTACATGAAGCACACTAGTCCTTATAAATATAAAACGGATATGACTGCGTATAGAAGGCAATCAAACTAGAACTATGCAAACGACTGTACTTCAACCATGAATACACACAACGATAATGGTAATAATACAATCCCTTGTGACGAGCAGTACAACAAGTAAAAAACGCACCGGAGCAAAGAGACGGGATGTGTTATAATCAAACAGTCAAAAGAAATCATGAAGATAAATGAGGCAGAAAAACTAAAGAAATACATGTAACTTCCCAAAGAGTTAAAAGTTACAAAAGCTGAAAAAATACAGTGATACTATTAATTGTTGGATAGTGTAAAACTGTTCTATAGAATTAGAACACCGATCAAGAAAAATTGGAACCAAACAATAAATTAGCACTATGTAAGGAACAGTGTTGATTAAAACATCTCAAATATTACGTAAACTCATCGCAGTCGCACATCAACTCCTATAATCAAGAAACCACCTATAAGTAAATTGAAATAAGAAATGAAATAATTAAAGAAAATTACACGAATCCGTGCAAACTGCAGCTTACTGAGCTTACTGAGTCACTCTAAAATGATAACTGGAGGAAACGGGCTGGTAATTATTGGACACTCCACGTTTTGTTTGTTGTACTACACAAAATATTTATGACTCAATATACGTTTCTCTTTGATTGGTTAAATAAAATTGCCAATTGAAATGCTTGCACAATCGAGAGTCGATACGTAATAATAATATTAATAGTTGCTTTAATGTCGGACAAGATCAATGAAAACATATGTGCTTTCTAATGCATTGAAGTAATCAGTGAATTGGTTGTTTCTCCCTAGTAAATATCTAAATATATTCAATTAAATATATTATGCTATTCATGTTAAATCACTTAAGAATGTTTTATAAATACATTAGAGAAAATACAGTTTCATGAAACAAACTATATATAGTAAACAGAAATGGATACTTACAGACTATTTCGCACTTGGAACCTGTATGCGGTAAACATAGCCATTTCTTTGCATAATTCTTCCGATTGTGTACCAGAACAAATAGTTAAACTCTCATTGCTTGTCAACACCTGCTTTCCACTAACGCATATCCATGATAAATAACAATGTTTTAGTTGTTTAGCTGATGTGTGTATGTTTTTCGTCGAATGGTTATTTACGATTAATCGTTGTGTATATTCTAAAAAGTGAGGAACAAGATAAATCAGTTTGTTGATGCTTATTAACTCTTGGTTTAAATTTAATTACGCACCGTCTAGAGTCACAATATATTGATATCACTACACTGATATAAATAAGAACTATATTGTTCTTGTTTCTGCTAGCAGCGATTATCTGCCTTTAATCTGCGAAATGGAAAATAAAACAGATTTAGAAGTGTCTTGTCTCGGTGCTGAGAAGTTAGAGAGTATAAATTAAATTAAAAATAATATATTCTGATGTAACACGTCACTCCAAAGCCTGTGAGATGCTCACAGACACCTAACGAAAACAACAGCCGACATGGCTGAAAAGCATATAACTTTAATGAAACACACACACACATATATATATATATATATATATATATATATATATATGTATGTATATGTATGTATATATATATGTATTTATATGTGATTGTATGAAAAAAGAAAAAGATGCTATCAATATCACACGCACAAGTAGATAACTAAACTAAAATAGTTAAGCACTAGAAATATATTCGACCTTCTAATTGTATATGTTTACTTCGGCCATTTCAGATGTTAAGTCAAGTAAATGGTATGTTGAATACAAGGAAAGTGTTTGGAAAGGAATATATTTTAACTGTTTATGATAAATAGTAGATGATTGTTAACGAAAATTTGTTTCATTGAAATGTTTTTTTTCAAAAAACTAAATAATGAAAATGCCATCGGTCACTTGAATTGCTTCATTGATAAATCGTATTAGTTTGGCGCTTCCTCTTAAAAATTCTAAAAAATACAAAAAGCCCAAAATTAACGATACCAGTTCCAATTTCTATTACATTTGGAACTAAATCAAATATTTATCTAATTCAAAAAAATAGATGGGTAAGCAATAAAAGTAATTAAATAGATGAGTAATCGTAGAGACACATCTCATTAGCTAGGATATTTTACACTATATGAAAAGACAATCGTATTCGAGTTACTATCAAAGAACCACCCCTTTTCTCATCATAACGTGGTTTGATACAACTTGATCATTCTGAGGCGTAGAGTCTTCTCTGTCTGTTTAACATTTAAGTGTTCCATATTGAATGTCGTTTATATAAACTAGTTATATGTAATACTTATTTTCCTTGTGAGCGGTAAAATCGTTCAAGTATCTCGGGTAGGTGATTTGTCTAGAGTGGGCATGATATCAGATTAGTCCGAAACCAGAGCGACAAAAAAGTAGGAGTGACGTTAGACTGGAGTAATTGGAGACATTACGTGTTTTCAATTGGAAAATAAAACCATTAGAAGGTAGTCGAAACCGACTTCAAGTTATAATCCAAAGTTTATCTTTTTTCCGCCTTTCACATCCTGTCGATTGGCACGTACCAAAATGAAGAAATAACACGGTACTTAATAATTTGGTGTTATTAATTTTGAAATGACTGTTCATCCAGTTTGAAAAATCACTCTACAATGATGTTCAATGATTAAACTTGATAAAGATGCAGGCTCCATAGTTATCAAGATGAGAACGAATATGAATATCTAGATATTTGATTGGTTGCGAACAAACCCACAATCACAGCATAGTAAACACAATCCCACCTGAAAATAATATTCCCCTATCATGATTTTACATTAATAATGATCGGAAATGGCTACTGTGATAATGCATTGTATATCGCTGTAACACAGGTTCAAGTTATGCTTTGGTATAGAAATTACTGACATTATTTACTAACACTTATTCAGGTGACTAAACACACATAGATAAACCTCACTAAATAAGTCAAAGAGATTCACTCATCAAAGCAACAAATACGGTAAACAAGATTCGTGTGTAAACATCTATTCTAAAGACAATCGGAAAGCAAATAAATCTAAACCAATGATTATCATGTTTTTCTGTTATAAAACTTACTTACCAAACATGTTTATGTCTTGTTATGATTGCTATTTAGTGTAGGAAACTTATATAGTTTAAAAGAGAACAAATCGAAACTGATAGCTTTTTTTGATTAATTTATTTCAAATAATATATCGAATAGTTACAAGTACTAATTTAACGATGAAATATAAGTTTGAATAAAGCGTTCATATTATACAACATTTAAATATAACGATGAAACTCGTGAAACATTGTTTTACATTGTTTGTATGTTGTGTCAATGTTTGTAAATAATAATTTTTATGAAATATTTTCAATATTAATTTGCACAAAATAACTTCTAGTATACTTAAAATGTTAATTCGATTACGAAACTAATGTGCAATTAAGTATGTAACTCTGACTTTAATTAGCATTGAAAATTACTATTACATTAATAAGAAAAATGAAGTTAATAACATTACAATCATTTAATTCTTAAGGAGTCCTTAAATAATACTTGTATAAAGTAAAACAAAAGAAAAAATACATTTATTTAAAATATATTCCTCTTAACTTACATGCAACTCATGTTTTTTGATGCAGCTGTTCACTTCTATCATTATAACATATACTTAATTTAAATTAACATTCTCTGTTTGTTCTATTGTAAACTAGACTTCAAAAATGTATAACTATAATTTAACAGAATATGGTGTCTTAAATTGAGATTTTGTAATGGTTCCTGTACCTGAATTTATATTTATTATTTTGAAATACTAAATAAAATCCTACATGTTCTTATTCTCAAGCAGAGTTATAGCGCTAAAGTTGATTTTCTTTTTAAATTTAAATTTATTATTTTTTTTAGTACTTCTATTTTTGTAAGCCGACGTTTTTTAATTATGACAAAATTGGCACTAAATGAAATACGTGCCTTATTGTTGCACGAATTAGCATACATATTGTGGCACTTATATGCTTAAGAAATTCCAAATATAAAATATGTCATAGACTGTGTCAAGTTGCTTCTAATGAGTATGCACCGCAAAGCTATTATCTTCGTTGATAGCGATTCGTCAAAATTCCATGCAACCCACCCCCAAAAATGTACTTAATTTGTATTTTTGGCAGTTGTATTAGTCGACCGTCTAGTTGTTTTTTGGAAACGGTTTTATCCAGCATTTTAGAACAAAATCAAGACTAAGAATCGTGTTTAATTGTTATTGATGGGAAATTCATGAAATTCTCACAAAATTGCTTCTAAAAGGTATGCCTCGCGTATCCACTATTGATCTCCAGTCCAATCCATACCGAGAAAAACAAAGCACACGACGTATTCGCCTGTCAACTTCGTTGTTTCCTCATCTGCTCATG
>OY744526.1:54666403-54671403 GCA_963556195.1 Sepiola atlantica | reverse complement strand
GGGGCGGGATTTGATGATTGAGCACAGATTTGGAGATATTCCATAGCTAGCAACCTTGTGAAGGAAACGTTTATGCCCAACAATATAAAAGGCTGTGCTATATCAAGAGTTATTTTTTTAGAAAGGAAGCCCTCGTCAATAGATTAACTGAGCCTGTGTGTTATGACAGTCAGTACATCAGCTGTTTATTTTTCATGATGAAATCCATAATACTTGTATCTGAGTAAAATGTTTCTGTTGAGAAGATTGATAACTTCTTGGGTTACTACACATCCAATAAACTTACTTATGGCACACAATAGACTGATCCAAGAGGTAAGCACAAGGCCAGTTTTTATCTTACTCACACAAGTAGGATGTGACCCAAGGTCGGGTCGGGAAAGTGGGGTTTAAAAATTGCCTGGGCAGCCCGTCGGCATTCCCCGGTAGGGGCGCCTCAGACAGTAAGCAATAAACTTACTCCTCCCCAAAGAGGGGAGGCAAAACCATGGAAGGTGGACCTCCCAGAACTGCACAGGACAGACCTATTGACCGGCGGAAATCAAGACCTGGAGGCCAAGACAACACCAGTATGGGGTGCAGCATTCATCGGAACAGATACTACACTTTTATCTTAGCCAATCGCAGAGTAATTACGAAATATTCATGAATAGTTGCATATAATATGAGTATGAGATAAATATATAGATAGCTACGAAAGAGTTCGGTGACTTGTTCAATTTAGTGTATCTTACTGACTATTATAAAAATTAAAATGTAATATTTTTAACATTTGTTAATTGACTAGAAATAGAAACACGCTGGGTTCTAAAACTATATAAAACATATGGGGATACGCCGATTTAGTAAAATATTAGATAACAGTTGTAAATAAAAGGATATTATCTATCTTAAAGGGTAACATTACTATATACGAAACAAAATAAGTACAAATAAAATGAATGAATATATCGCTTTATGTAGATGAAGCCGTTTTCTTTTTGTTTGCTTTTCTCGTCTTTTTGCCGATTAACTGGATATTAAACGTGGATGCTTATGTTGTTTTCGTTTTAAAAACTATTTTCATAATGGAACAATTGGCATGGTTACTGATGCAGATTACATTTATACTCATGATATTTTAGACTTAAGCGAGATATAACAACTTAAAAGTATTATTACATCTAAAGCGAGCCCAGAACATTAAATGATATTTCAAACATCAGCGTGAGATAATTGAACATGTTCTTTCTTTTTCTTTGTTTCTTTAATTTCTTTTTCTTTTTCTTCTTTTCTTATTCTTTCTTCTATTCTTATTTTTACTTCTTTGTCTTCTTTTTTTTCCTTTTTTCGTCTTAAATGAATGTTCGGTTTCATGGTTAACATCGCGCCATTAAGAACAGTTCTCCAGCCATTTCTGTCGTAATACCTTATTTCATGTCTGTCGACGGTTTGGGTCAAGTTTGACGTCTGATAATTTTTTTTCATCACTTGATCGAGCCATGCCATATTTAGTTGTCCTGATGTTTTTGTATTAAGCTTTATAAATACGTCAAGTGCTTTACGTGCAGGTGTTTCTGATGACAGACTTATTAAATGTCGCACACCTCAGATGTTCTTGTGAGTATGACAGCACGTCATGGGTTTGTTTGATGAAAATGCAGTTTTAAATACAGAAACAACAACGTATGGTATTAATTTTAAGAAATGTAATTGAGAGATACAAATTACATGCTATTTTAGAATGTTATCGTGACACATCCTGTGACAGATACGTGGTCTTATACATAACATAAGACAAGCTTTAAATAATAATTGTCAATTCTATCTGCGCTTTTAGGGACAGAAATGTTATGTAAAAGCAGCCCCTAACATACAACCTACATAGCTGCTGACAATTAATAAAGTGTACTATATTTTCTGATGTAGCACTTAGACAATTATATCCTTGCTCAGTGAAGGAGAGTAATTTCTAGTCTCGGGCAGTTTTCATTTGTATTCCCATACAGAGTTCTTCTTTTTGGAGAACTGGATCTATCCCTATTAAAAACTAACCTTCTGTCTTACTTTTCCATCGTGGGAAAGCAAGTACATAAGAATCGGCAACCTACAGAGAGCTAAAGTTTGACTTGATCAATGGCGGTACTTTAAAATATTACTTACAATTGAACGAAAACAAATGTAAACGTTTAGAAGCAGGCCTAAGTGACAGAAATTTCTAATCTCAGATTCGTAATATATCTTTGCAAAATGTACAAAAGCAAGTCGACTGCTGATCTTCCATGTCCAGAACGAATGTTGGAATGTTAAATTAAAGGAGGTATAAGCAGAAAAGATAGCGTGATGATGTATTTCCATGTATTTTCAGATCAAGTCAGGTAATTAGAAACTGTAGTGAGAGGAAGCTGAACGTGGAGACACTTAATAGATCGTGTTTTTCAATATACATTGAAAATGGCCGATGGAAATGATGGACGTAGAACATCTAAATAGAGATGCTAAACTTTAAACTCAGGTAAATTTATGATATACACGTTGTTTTGTAGTGGGTCTATAACGTAAAAGGTGTTTGATCAAAAATGACTGCTCGCAAACAGGATTTAGTTTACTGATTATAATGTATTGTAGTAAAATGCCGACAATATTTTCGAATTCTGAGTCTCAACTACACCGTAAGTTTTGCAGAACCTGCTTTAAGTGTTTTTCTGATTTTGTATCTCGATCGGTGACGTAACTTTGACAATTATTATTATAGCGACGCTTACCTACATGCCTGGCATACACTTCGTTACTATCAAGCTTATTCATCATGATCTAATCGTAGTGGTGTCACGCATCTCCCTGGGTGTTTTACGCCATCTCGCTCTATAATCTATCACACCTAGTAAGGCTTGATAGATGCATTTTGAGTATTCTGTTAGTTGTAAGTTCTGTGCGGTCTATCCACTGAGCCATTCTTGGCCGTTTGGCTAAGATCAAAGTGTAGTATCTGTTCCAATGGATACTGTACCCCATACTGGTGTTGTCTTGGCCTCCGGGTCTTGATTTACGCCGGTCAATGGGTCTGTCCTGTGCAGTTCTGGGAGGTCCACCTTCCCTAGCTTACTGTCTGAGGCGCCTCTACCGGGGAATGCCGACGGGGCTGCCCAGGCAATTTTTAAACCCCACCTTCCCGACCCAACCTTGGGTCAGATCTTACTTGTGGGAGTAAGATAAAAACTGGCCTTGTGCCTAACTCCTGGAGAGGATTATATCAATATCCACTGAGCCATATTCTTTTTTGGCATCCACAGAAGTGCATCGCTAATGATTGTATTTTTAGCTTTTCAGCAATGCCCAGCAAATCTGTTTCTTTTCGTCTCTCTCTGAACAAGGCTTTAATCTGAGGGAGGCTCCCATAGAGGTGCTTTCTCGTAGGGTGATGTCTCCAGCATATTTAAAGACCAGCTATTAACAGTCTAGTGTATACGCCATCAATTTTCATTTACTTCCAGATATGAGTACTGATACCACAATGGCTTCAAAGCACTAATGTTTCATCTTGGTAGGTAGAGTTGACTTCCAGATCGCTTTCATCACGTCATCTACCGCCAGTGCCTTGCTGATTCACACATTCAGTTCACTCTCTGTCGAATTATTCTTGGAAACTTTTTTTTACTAATATAGGTAAACTCGTTGACACTTTTAGACAAGTCTTTCTGATGGAGAAATATTTCCATGTTGGTTCAGAAAAATGTGCTTTGTTTTGCTTTTGTTGACAAAAACAACCAATGCCATTTGCCGTTTCTTCAATAAAGTTTAGTATGGTATCTGCCTATCTAGTGTTATCAGCAAACAATACAATGCTATCAGCATAGCCCGCGTCTGTGATATTCTTTGATGGATATATTGTACTATGGATATGATAACTCCCATTAACTGGTACCCTAGGTTGCGGATTGGAAACTACCACACAAAATAAGCAATGTCAGACAAATGCGTAGCCCTCGTAAGCCACTCCGCCAAGGTTACGATGAGACCAAGGGGATCAGCTTGGTGCATGTGTGCTACCTGCAATTGAACTCGCAAGTTTTAGTCAATAGTGAAGCATATTAATTCAACAAAAGAACTGCTGCGTTTTCTATTGGTGTGACGCCTGGAAACACTATACAGCTATCGAAAGATTCATTATGGTATGTGTTTATTACCGTATGGTAAATACGTAACATAGTTGTGACTTCGAGTGTTAAATAACAGTAAAAAGTGGACGATTTATCAAGGAATTTGCATGATTCTCAAGAAGCGAAACACGTTCAAATTCTATATAATATCACGATTATTCTAAAGTAGTCCATTAATTCCTCTTATTACGAACTATTGGTTATGCAGATTAACCTGTCGATACCGCTAGTTTATATTATCATTCTATCAAGAAATCGGAGTTATGCATGCAGTTAATGTGAAAGACTAATTGGAAAGAAATTTACAGCTTCCTGTTTGATGATGAAAACTCAGTAACTAAATTTGCAATGGAAGCCATCAGACTAAATGCAGGTAATTAAATCTAGACTCGCGTGGAATAATCTCTTGATTTGCTTTCAGGCATGAATATTGCTCACGAAAATTAAGTGCAACCCATGTCAAAAGACGTGAATATTAATTCATGTGTTAATAGCTATCACATAAATTACGCTATTCAAGGAAGATACTATAATGGAAATGAAGCAAACGTTTATTCTTAACAACTTGTAAATATTTACATATAATACATAAATTACTATATATACAGTATCTACAATAAGTGAGTACACCCAACGAATCTTTTACTTTTTACTTCATAGAACTTTAATTTTTCGTAGGATTTAAATGAAACTCGGTGTGAACATAGCCATGTAGTGGTTTAATAGCTTTATAAACTATGAAGGAACAAATATCTTGTCAATGCAAAAGAATTGAACAAAAACATTTGGAACAAGTAACAAAAAGTGAGTACACATGAGCATTTTAAACAAATAATCTTATTTTTAATACTTTGTATGACC
>OY744526.1:54656403-54661403 GCA_963556195.1 Sepiola atlantica | reverse complement strand
GTACGTGCAAAAGAAACAATTGATATGATTGCCAATATTATTAACAATAACTCGTTTCTTCTATGACTTAATATCAATATATAAAAAAGCGAAAAAGTTACCGTTTAAGTACCTTTTCATAACTTCAATGAAAACATGTACCCGCAAATTGACAGACATCCAATGGGTTATGTTCTCCTACCGACTGTAAGCGAATTTTATGACAATCCTAGAAAATAATATATTTAACCAGATTATAAAACCCTTTATTAACGTACTCTATGTTGATGACATTCGTATTCTAACTGATAATAATAACCACATAAACTAATTACTTCACTCTTTTAAAAAATACTATGTTATTAGTTTTACCTGAGAAATACCATTCTTTTTTATGATCATATCGACATCCTTAATAATGTTTAACACTCATATTCGGAAAAAAAAACAACCAACGTTCATTTTTTTCTTGTAAATTACATGAGCAAATCCCCCATCGCTTCAGTATAGCCATGTTTAAAACATACGAAACCATGCAAAGCTAATAAGCTCCACCAAAAATATTAATTGTATTCAAATTATGAAACACGTTCTTATTAATAACGAATTCTATAATTATATAGTTTATGAACAAATCAAATTAATGATTCAACACTGCGAAAAATACTACTACTAACAATAAGATCCAGCATCACAACGCCTACAATATTTACCTATACGATTGTAATTAAATGTAGCAAAACTGTAGATTAGATAAAATAAGTGATAACAAATCTTATACACCGAGCCATATCCCCAATTGATTCAACTAATTACACTAGATTCATTATTTACTATTACGAATTTAGGACCTACAATCTTGTAGTAGAAATACAAACTCTTCTCGAATTCACAAACATTATAAAGAATGTATGTTATTTAAAAATGCGAATGCTTATTCTAAAAATCTAACTCCCATGAAAATGATAAAGCGTACTGCTACATTGGTTGTACAACATGTATTCCATGCCGCCGCCTAACCATTCATCTTGTACACTATCTCAATTCATCAACATCTGAAATAACATAAGTGTATCCTCTTATTTAATACAAATTTTAGTTAATAACACGAAAATAATAAATATATATCATAGCGAATATTTTCAAAGGTTTTGAG
Organism: Sepiola atlantica; assembly: GCA_963556195.1. NCBI lineage: Eukaryota > Metazoa > Mollusca > Cephalopoda > Sepiida > Sepiolidae > Sepiola > Sepiola atlantica. The sequence goes on along the minus strand of OY744526.1, from coordinate 54,660,268 downwards.
GAATCCTTGCTGTTTACTCTGGGTTATAGACCCTTTTGTTATTGGCGTTACCTGGACAGTACTTTTGCCATTTTTGAGTCTCGTAGCATAGCATCTGATTTTTCCTGTAATGGTTTCTAATAATATTTTATTACAAAAAAAAGGAAGGAAACTAGTTTTCATGTTCACTCTATGAATGCCAATGGACAAAGCGGCACATGTTGAGTTTGAGTGTTAAATTGTTAACACGCTGTGTTTTCAGCCAATTGTCTGGAACATGTCCGTTTCGTGATTTGATTTCTTAGACTAGCTTCGCTTCCGGCACGTTGGGTTGCCATATGTGTTCGCAGGTACAACGAGAAAGATGCCTGTCGATCAGCAGAAAAAAAAAACATCACCAACAAATTAGAAGACAAACATGTCATCGACGTGACAGTCGTCCGACAGTAAAATATTGCATCAACGACATGATTGCAACGTATTATACAGTAATATATAGACGATTAAAGTAACGTATTAAGAGGCCTGTAAATACAAATTATAGAAAATTACACAGTTTACTTTTTAAAAAAAGAAAAGGAATAAAAAAGACAAAAGAGTGTCTGTATTACCATGGTTAGCGTTTTTAAAACCGAAAATTTGGATATTTTTTTAAAAATCTTATTTGACAAAATCTCGCGTCATGTTGCATGGCTTCTCAATTTTCAAAGTTTATATTATATCAGTTTACAATGTAATATATGTGTTTATATTACACTGTAATACATATACATATATATATATACAATATTATAAAGTAAAATAATATATTATGTATACATATATATATACATATATATATATACATATATATATATACACATATATATATACAATATTATAAAGTAAAATAATATATTATGTATATATATATATATACATATATATATATATATATATATATATATATATATATATATATATATATTCTATTTATCTGCATCCCACAACGTAAGATGTGACACAAGGTCGGGAAAGTGGGGAAAAAACAGCGCACGAGAATTTGAGCACTCTGGCTATTTAAAAATTGCTTGAGCAGCCCCGTCAGCATTGCCCGGTAGGATCGCTTCAGGTGATTAGCAATAAACTAACCCCCTCTCAAAGGGTGAGAAGGCAAAGCCTGGGAGGGTGCACCTCCTAGAACTGCACAGGACAGACAACCGATTGACCGGCGTAAATCTAGACCCGAAGGTCCGGACACTACCGATCTATAAGGTGGGGTAAAAAAAACCTTATTTACTTCACCAATGCTCATGAATATATTTACATTTTTGTAGGAAAAAACATACATGGACATATGACATTACGCCTATATTTTCAACGTGGGGAGGCAAGTAGATGTAGATGTTGAGCTTGTTATGTCATAAGTACAAACATTGTTTGGACCCCTTAAATGTTTGACATTATTAATGTTATTTAAACAACTATCGTTTTTTAACTACCATCTTATGAAAGAGATATACAGCACAGTGATCATAGTCTGAGCGAGTACATCCACTCGCTATACACCGCTTTCATCGAATCACAAATATTTTATTTGTTTTGCGCACGCATATTCCTTATCCAGTGTTGTATTTATACTTTTCTTACATGAAAAAATACATTCTGTCCAAATCTTCACGCATAATGTTGTAAGTATATCTAGCGAGCGAGGTGTGTTTATAGTGATATATCGTTTAAGCAGATTCACCTTCCGGCTTTGTTGGGAAACTTTAGGATACTATTGAACGAATCAGATCTTAACAATTAAACTGATGCATTTTCGGAAAAGGATTACGTTAAATCCAATAGTGTTCATATAAAGAAGATCGTAGCACAATCACAAAGAACGGGTTATTAAAAATTAAATATATATTTTGAAGGCGATAAAAATTACAGAATCTGACTCACTTTACTCACTTATACACACACACACACACACACATACATACATATATATATATATATATATATGTATTTGTGTGTGTGTGTGTGTGTGTATGCGTGAATCAAAAACGATGAATCGTATATATGTATATTAGATTATATTACGATAAGTAAATGCTCGATATACTCGATAGAGCAATACTATAAGTAAATCACTGACGAACATTTGTTTGCTTAATTACAATATCTATTATTTATGAAGTATTGAAAATCTTAATCTATTTAAACATCATTATAAATATCTCAAAGGTTAAAATCAGAAAACAATGTACTACTAGTTAGCTAAAGTTAAGAAATATAAAAAGTTATCAGAAAAAAGCAATGCTCACATCATTTCTTCTCCTATTTAACCCCTTGAATATGTACATGCGCACGTGATCTTTTCCTACGCAAATATCATTAAATATGTTTTTATGCTAACAACTTTTACATATTTTCAAATTCATGGTACCACTGATACATCTTTTGCTATTTTCCTCTGACAAAAAAGGTTTATAGTTTTAAGTCCATAAAGTAGAAAAAAATATATACTTTGTCTGAATACTTGTTAAATTTATAGATATTGTAAATTTTCAATATCTTTTCATTCATTCATATATATATATATATATAGTTTAATTTCTTTAAAAAAAAAGTTCGGTTAAAAGCTCAATAGTATATACATTACTAGCGCAAAAATATAATAAAATCAATGTTCAGAGTTTGCTATTGTCGTGGTACTGTTAAGGGGCCGGACTAAAAACACGAACTCGGGGTGTGGAAAAAAAGAATATTCAAGAAAATATAATACAACAGAAAAACAAGAATGGTGGTATGTAACTCTTGACTTCCAGTATAGACCGATCTTAATTGAACACTGAGGAGCAGCGGCTCCCAGTATTTATGCTGAATGGAGGACGCCAAATTCCGCTATAATAAGGTACCATAACAGTTATAAAAAGTAATTATTTCTGCAACCATAAAAACATAAACTCTATTTGAGAACTTATTTTTCAAAGGGCATTTTCACTGAGTGTTTCTTTAGTTTAATGTACACAAAAAATCACAGCTGGAATAGTCAAAATTGTTCTCTGCAGCAAACCTATAGAAGTATAATAAAACTGTGGTACTTACATATTTGTCGATTATTAAATAGATTCTAATAGTAAAATAGACTAAAATTATCTTATTTACTGTGTATAATGCTCCGTATAAGACCTTAGATTAAGAGAATGCAAATGAAAAAAGAATATAATTAAATAAAAAGGTAATTTAATCGCGTACTTAAATCTTTAACCTAACCCCTTTGTTATTCGATTTCGTTTTTATTTATTTTGATGCAATAAAATCACAAAGAAAACTTAGTCACGCAGTTCGTGTATATATATATATATATATATATATATATATATATATTAGTATTTCATAATCAACATATAAGTTTATAAGGAGATATCATTTTGTGTGTATCTATTTTCAGTATATATATATTCATACATACATTCATACATACACACATGCATGCATACATACATACATACATACATACACATGTATACTTTATATAGAAATACACATCTACAAAACCAAGGACTGGATCTACAGATTCATGAGAGAGCTGCAGCTCGAATTATCCACTAGCAAGTTTTAATTATTAACTAGAAACCATTCTTGAGTCGCTTAATGCTATCCGTACAAGGGTGTATCAGGACAACTTGACATGAGGATAGTTCACCCTACAAATACACCATTAGAAAATGTACTTTAATAACATAGTATTCGAAGCCCAAATAGAATTTCTTTGACACGGCTATACACTTTCCTATACGAAGAATGGTGCACTATTTTCATAACAGCACTTATCTAGATACTCTACCAAACTAGATATGCTTTTGTCCTGAAATCCGGCAAAATTCCAAAAATACAACAATAACGTTAAAGT
>OY744526.1:54646403-54648903 GCA_963556195.1 Sepiola atlantica | reverse complement strand
ATATATATATATAGAGAGAGAGAGAGAGTAGGATATATATATATATATAGAGAGAGAGAGTAGGATATATATATATAGAGAGAGAGAGTAGGGGATATATATATATATATAGAGAGAGAGAGAGAGTAGGATATATATATATATAGAGAGAGAGAGTAGGATATATATATATATATATAGAGAGAGAGAGTAGGATATATATATATATATATATAGAGAGAGAGAGAGTAGGATATATATATATATATATAGAGAGAGAGAGAGAGTAGGATATATATATATATATATAGAGAGAGAGAGAGAGTAGGATATATATATATATATATATAGAGAGAGAGAGAGAGAGAGTAGGATATATATATATATAGAGAGAGAGAGTAGGAGATAGATATATATATATATAGAGAGAGTAGGAGATATATATATAGAGAGAGAGAGAGAGTGGGATAGCTATATATATATAGAGGGGGAGAGATATATGAAGAGATATTGAGAAAGAAAAGAGGATAGTGCAGGATTAGTGCAAATCCATCGAGAGAAAATATATATGTAAAGAAGTAAGGCAACTAACATGTGTAAAAAGTTTTTTTCAACATTTATTTTTTTTATCATTGTATAACGTGTGTCGAGCGTGGTGCGCTCTCATCAGATATGAAAATCAATTTGAAGAAATGTTTTACGATTTAAAAGGGTGATTTTTATTTTAGGAAACGTGTTTTGTTTTATGTTTTTGTGCATATATTGTGTGTAGTTTCAGTTACGATCTGTTCAATGCTGGATTGATTTTAAATTCAACCTAGTATTGAAAAGTTTTGAGTTACGATCTATTAACGCGTTACAAAATTATGAATTTAGAAAAATATAAAATAGTAAAATAACAAGATAATAAATAACTGTTTAAAAAAAGCTTTACTCCTCTACAGACACACACACACACACCCACATATATATATATATATATAAAACGATATTGCATATGCAAAGTAGCTGAAGTATGCCTATGTAAAGAGAGGCAACTTCGTAATACTCAAGGTAAGCAAATCTACTAGTAGTACAATTATCGTATCAATTATCAATAACACAAAAAAAGCTGTATAAACGATAAATTATCACGTTATTTCCGACGTGTATTTCATGCTAAGATTACACGAGAACGCATATGTCATATTTGTCCATAAGAATATACAACCCTTTTAAATTAAAATATTTTGCATGTTGTATTATTCATTTTTTGTAGTCGATTATTAATATTTACTCAGTGGTAAGTATTAACAACTTATATGTATATTTTTTATTCAGATTATTAGTAAAACTGAAATAAAATATATTAACTTGGCTTATTTTCTTTGTATCAATTTAAAATACAAAAGGAGAATCTTAAATATATGCACGGGAATGAAAGACACTTCTCCGTGCATGTCGTGTGATTTAGTTTCAAAATTTATGATTAAGAGTTTTTTCAACAATCCTAATAAGATGACATGAACAAAGAGAGAAACAATCAAACAGGCAGGACTTATTATACATTAAATTGTGTGTGTTTAGGCAACATTTTCTCATGTAAGTAAACATTGATAAAATAACAGAATTCGTCTGTTTAATTATCCTTCTTGATTTCTTTCAATTTTTTTATGGTCAATTTTTTATTAAAATAACGAAAATGGTTAATAATATATGAAATAAACATTTACCTACTCTACTTGAAATTTATTCTTTCTTGGCCTTTTGGCTAAGATCAAAGTGTAGTATCTGTTCCGATGGATACTGCACCCCATACTGGTGTTGTCTTGGCCTTCGGGTCTTGATTTACGCCGGTCAATGGGTCTGTCCTGTGCAGTTCTAGGAGGTCCACCCTCCCAGACTTCGCCTCCCCTCTTTGGGGAGGAGTAAGTTTATTGCTTAATGCCTGAGGTTCTGTGCGGTCTATCCACTGAGCCATTTTTGGCCTTTTGGCTAAGATCAAAGTGTTGTATGTGTTCCGATGGATACTGCACCCCATACTGGTGTTGTCTTGGCCCTCGGGTCTTGATTTACGCCGGTGAATGGATCTGTCCTCTGCAGTTCTGGGAGGTCCACCTTCCCAGGCTTTGCCTCCCCTCTTTGGGGAGGAGTAAGTTTATTGCTTACTGTCTGAGGCGCCTCTACCGGGGAATGCCGACGGGGCTGCCCAGGCAATTTTTAAACCCCACTTTCCCGACCCGACTTGGGTCACATCTTACTTGTGGGAGTAAGATAAAAACTGGCCTTGTGCCTAACGCCTGGAGAGGAGTAAATCAATACTCTACTTGAAATTAATAAAAAATATTTAATTAGTTAATTAGTTCTGCACCACTGAAGTACCTTTCTATGATTTCAAGGGAAACATTTACACATAAATTGACAGAGTTCCAGTGGGTTCGGTTCTTGGGCTGATTCTTAACGAATTCTATTTTTCAAACTTGGAACAAATGAATAACATTAAATAAAACTCTCGAAATGTACGCTATTTCGACGATATTCT
>OY744526.1:54606403-54633903 GCA_963556195.1 Sepiola atlantica | reverse complement strand
GCGCATAATGATTGTGAACACATTCAAATTATGTACCGCATTTTTTTGAAAAATATAAACATCCTTGAAGTACGATACATTAAGTCAAACATAACCAACTTGGTGTTTTTTTCGGTTTGTTAAATGAAGGGAGAGAAAACACAAAGTAATAAAAATGGATTTCGAAAAATCAGTATTTACCGTTTTACCATGTAAATTTTATAAAATAATTTAAAACACTTCACCTAAAAAGTAAATGATGCAAATAATAATGTTTTATTTACACTTTATTTAGCATTGATTATTTCAGGATTTTTTTTATTAATGACTGAATTCGTCACAAAAAAAAATAATGTCTAATGTTGGAACGATAAAAAATCATATTTATTTCAAGAAGTATTAAATGCCAGAATAACGTTACATTTAATTTTAAATAATTGTATAAGGTTCTAAGTATTATACAGAAATTCATTTAGAAAATGGTTTTATGTTCTCTCAAAGTTGAATTACTTTATTCGTTATGTAAGTATTATGTAATCTGGTAGGCAAAACCTTCTGGATCACTGTAGGATGACCCACATTAAACAAACCTTGTGATTTAAAATTAAATTATCAATATTCTTAAGAAAAGAATAATAGAGTGGTTTGACAACCTCGTCAGAAAAAACGAATAACAACAATATATAGCGTACATTGAAACACGAATTCGCCTGTATAAAAACGCTTTAACGCTTCCAAAACTCACGACTGATCAGATTCACAGCGAACCTTTGTCCGTCGTTCTCAACTACAAACGGTGGAAAGATTAGCAAAATACCGACTAAAATGGAAAAAGTATGATTTCAGAAACTGAGAAGATCCTTTGAGGATTGAGCAATAAATAAAATATTTATCTGCATGTTGTATATCAAGTCTAGAAAATCCTTCCTGTAATGATCACCAAATAGGAAAGGAATCGTTTTTCGAAACATGTTTAACAAAGAATAAATAAACTGTTATGTGTGTTCAACCGTCCTTCCGTAAACTTATTTATGTATCAATACACAGTCCGTAGAATGCAACGCCGCTTAATCAACAGTTATAGTCATAAGGATATATGTTTAGTAAAGTGTTTGTATTAAATATCTGATGAAATAACTAAAGACAACAACAAATTAATCCAGCTAAATATATGTATACGTATGTAAGTATGCACGTACATATATGTAGATATGGTTGTATATATGTGTGCTGGAATCAGAATGATTGACGCCGTTTTGGCTTTTTAAATATGACTAGTTTTTATTCCTTCCAAGAACGGTGGTTGTAAAATACGTTCTATAGAAAGTCGAAAAATATGTTCTTACGTAAAGATTATTCGCAGTGAACTAATTCCAAATACGCTATATGTCTATTGTTTAATTTTTTATAACTTATTAAAACAGTATACTTGTTTTATAAGATATTTTAGATTAACCTGAGATTCGATAACGGGGATGGGAAGTGTATAGAAAACGGTGTTAAGTATCTTCCATCCTTGATAATGTGTATTCTGCTTATTTTTGTTTTATAACCAAACACATGTTTCTATTTCTTAAGGAACAGACTCCAAAAATATTACTTTTATTAATATATAAATACTACTGTCTTTACACTACCTGAGTGCGTTAATGTTTTACCAGCAATCTATTTTTTAATCATCAAATTGTCTTATTTCTTAGTACGCGTTTGATCATTATTATTCAATTTTTCTCCATCAGCAAATGTCCGACTGGTGTTTATTATTTAAGCACGATTTACACTTAATTGTCACCAATACTTCACGAATCCTGTGTATATTTCTATTTTCAATTCCGTTATTTAAATATACTGGGTGATTTATTATGTTACTGTATACACACCATCAGAAAAATGAGCGAGAGTATTTAACAAAGCGCAAGTGACAGCAAGTGTACGTCACATCTCACTAAACTTATCTTAGTATATGTAATGTTTGAGTGTAGTGATGTGTGGAAGAAAGAAAGCTTTATTTGGAATGCTGTCTGATTGAATTTTACTATTTCCAGAAAACGGTCTGATTTTATTTAACAAAGCGCAAGTAACAATATGTATTCCCAACCTTAAAGTACACCATTTTTGAAACACTGTTGTGTGTGTGTTTCCAGTTGTTTTTTTTATAGGCGTTTAAACTCACGTTGTGTTATCGTACACATAATTAACTATTTAGTAACACCTGATAACGGTTGATGGCTATCTCTGAAATTTAAGTGACGAAAAGCATTCCTATGATCCTAGTACTATCTATCCCTGCTATGTCGAAGTATTAATGAGTGTATACCACTTTTGGGTCTTTTCATCCTCTCATACCTTTTACATCCAGTGTCTATAGTATCAACTAATGTTGGTTCTTCTGCTCTTGTCGGAGGGATGAGCAAATAAGTGTCTTGTAGTTCCAGCTAAACACACTCAATTTCTCTTCGGTTCGTCCTAGCATTTTTCATATATACTTCTACAGTTTCTGATGTACTAATGTTGTTCCGCTGATTATAACTCTTTGATTGTCACCCGGTGTATGGCTTCGTTTCCACAATATAGGACATGCCTTCATATCTTTTTTTCTCCCAATTTATTCTACTCTTATTTGTCAGCTTTTTTTTGGGGGGGGGGGGCTGTTTCTATTGTTTCTAGAAAGAAATACGATCGCGGTTGCAATGTTCCAATTCTTTTAGCTTTTTTGCAACTTCAAAATAATTACTTCGTGTTTTCATTTTTTTACACTCTCTGGTAACTTCTATTTACTTCCTTTGATTTCTGTCTTGTTTAGCGTCACGCTATGCCCACCTGAGACGAGTAAATCTACTATTCGGAAGGTGTTTTTCTTGTACAACATTATCGTGGCGGGGTGCTTTATCCTTGGTCGAGATGTGGATGTGTTTGTCTCTATCTCAGAATGTTATATGCCTATTCTTTTCCAATACAGGTTACGATTTGTGCTTGGGTGTAAAACGTGCAGTTCTACCTTGTTAAATTTGGACTACCATTTACACATTTAAGTCAATTGTCTACCATATTTGGGCTGATTGTTTCATTCACTTATCATCTAGTTGACTGTTTTATCATGTTGAGCACAACATCCCTATTGTCGGTTTAACTGGGTCTTGATTACCGTTGCTTTTATGCAGTTTGCTATGATGCCGTTGTTTCATGTGGTTGTCAGTGCGAATCACTTTACTCTTTTCGTGGATTTATTTGGTACCCAGATAAATGTTGTATCGTGTAATATATTAGTGTTGTGTTATGCATTTCTTTTGTCTATATATTGCACTGAATATACTTTAATCCCTTCTAGTTTATTTTCCACCGTTTCAATTCTGTGTATAGAGTCGGTCTCTAGCATTTTCCGAGGCAATGTACTGTGCATATAATTAGTTTCCAGATTTCTGAAGCAGGTTCCTATGCACTATCTTTGCCCAGTTCATAAATCGTCGAGAACATTTTACAAATATTTTGTTTTTTTAGATTTCAACTATATATTTTTTAAACTCCTATATCATGTCTTAATTTCTAGTCGTGGTTTTAGTGCTTATATCTACTATTTCAATTTCTGACATTAGTTTCAGATTATAATTATTATTTACTCAATAGAAGTCCTTACACAAGCCATTATGCATAATTTCTCACTGACATTAACCAGTGAGTTTCCCGGAGTGTTAGTTACAACAAATCTCCACATATTTCAACCATACTTCGTTTCTTTTGACACCCAAACCCGTTACAACTTACTTTACGTTACTGACACACATACTAACCATTGATGCATCACTGGGAAATACGTGTTTGAAGGTTAAGTAGCAATAACACTCTTCAAAGTTCAAGCACTCTCTGCACCCTTCCAGCTGAAATCTGGTTAGTGTTATCCTTATTGGGTGTTTAATCCTTATTGACTATGTATATGTAGGTATTTTAGGGAGGTGTCATAATATAAGATTTCCGGCAGTGATCTTGTTTTTCTTACTGTTTTGTAAATCTCTTTTCCATTGATGCTTAGACTATTTACTTTTATTTTAATTGATGTAACACATATGGATCATCTTGATAAAATAACACATTATATTTGTTAAATAACATCTGAATTTATTCATCCTTATAACAGTAAAACTTATATTTCTAATAACAACAAATACACTGCGAATACGTATGCCCATAATTAAATGGATATTATTTACCAATACCAAACGCAATTGTTATTAATTTGTATTATTTACGTATATAAACAACCCTTTCCTATGCTTAAGTTGAGAAAGCAAAAATCACATGTTTAGGATAAATAAGTGTAACATTCACAAATGAAAATATCTAAATGTATAACATATTTGAGAGTTTATTAACAGTTTGATTAAGTCGAATACTTTTATTAAGCGACATGGGAAGAATTGAAATAAGAAAATATGAATAGTGTAATAGTTTAATTTCAGAGTGAAGTCTATCATATCAAATTCTAAAATGTGATACTATTTCGACAATAAAAATAATTTTAATGAATAAAAGTGACCATGAAATATTTCTGTCATAAAAATAAATATGTAGAAGCTGATAGTACAGTTACCATTACACCTGCTATTATAAATACTTTACTACGACTACTAGATCTGCTACTACCATTACTATTGGCCATGACAGTATTACTTATGGGGAAAGATGTATTTATTGTGCGTGCCCGGCGGCACCCCGCTGAAACACAAAAGAACCTAAACGCGGATATTTCCGCATTTGAATCTTGAAAGGACTCCAAGATGAAATACAATTAGTAACTTGCTACATTTAGCTCTGATTGTGAGCCAGTTTATTAGAGTGTCTCTGAGGCGTGTCCAGCCATGGCCAGTTCCACTCCGGCCATCGCTAGGCTTATTGTCTGATAGACCCTTTTCCTCGCTTACTCACCCCACCTACTTTTCTATTTAATAATTGGCAAAGGGGCAGGGAAAACACATTCTTTTGTTGGGATATTTTTAATACTGGATTCGATGAAAGACATCGGTATTGATTCATTCGTACACGCTATAATTAGCGTGGGCGTAGACTAATTTTCCAGCTTTCGGGTTGGGGTAAAACTGTAGTATCTGCTCTGTAGCTCGTCATTGAAGGGCACATTTATATTAACTAAGTATGTTATTATTATATTCCTATCCAAAGTACTACTAGACAAAAATGTAGCAATATCCTATACGTCTTAATGCATTTAGCTAAGATCAGACTGTATTATCTGTTCCGATTGATGTTCCACTCTGTAGACTGGTACCGTCTTTGCCTTTTAGTCATGTATCCCGCCGACCTGCTGTATTGTTATGTACAATTCTAGAAGGCATCCACTCCCAGAGTTTACTTTCTCTTGGAGAAGGGGGTCGTTTATTGCTAATCTCCTGACACGCCCCTACCAGGAAATAGCAACATGGTCGCTCCGGTATTTTCTGTATGCCAGAGGGCGCTTATCTTAGTGCGTTGAATAACATGACCTTTGTCTAACCTAATAGAGAGAAGTTACATTAAAAAATACTGTGACCTAGTGTCTAACCTCCTAATAAATACTTTTTTAATGGATTTTTATACATTTAATGATCTTTCTAACTCTGTATGACGATGCATAGTACAGTAATACTTTTCTGAGAATTGCATATACGGTAAAACTGCAGTAACCTCAATATTTTGCAAAATAGCATTTAAAATGAAAAATATAATTTCACAATTACATAAATGTTATCAAATAAAATATGATTTTAAGAATTACGAAATATACGACGGGCGAAATATTAACAATTCTGATGATGATAACGGTCCCACTATGTTACGCATAAACGACGAATTTGACACTTTTTGGAAAGGACGAACACGTTATATTTATGGCCAATAAATTATGTATTCTTAAAATTAAAAGTGCATCTCTTAGAAAATGTGTTACCGAATGCAGCTCACTTGAATCTGAACTATGCCACCTCTAAAGCTTACAGGCGGGTTCTGATCAATAGCGTGCAGTCATCACGGTGTTTCTAAGAAGGTACTTGAACACCCGTTTTATTAGGGCAGTCAGCGTATCATTGACGTTGCAGGCGGTATGTCTGGTGTTTTTTCTCAACTTCGACCGGGCTATATAATTTAGGTATTTGCAATTACGCGAGATAAGACGATGATGTTTGAAGTAGTGATGTGTACATTCTTTGACAGACACTTTTTTATTTATTTCGTGAGGCTGAAACCGAGCTGAATTCTGCTGTCACACGTATCCTTTTCTCGCAACAAGAATCTGCACCTATCGCTTGACAACAGCTCAAATAACCATCTGCATTGAAGTTGGGTTATTTTCGAAGATGTGGTGTGGTATGACGTCGCCTTAGCTGGAGATCATCAAAGTTTCAAGGAACGTAGTCGTCATGACGCGTGGAATTTCGTGCGAACTGTCTACTTGTCTCTATTTACTTGCACCCTACGCAGTAATAGTAAGACAACAGATAGTTCTTTTTAATGTAGCACAAATCCAGCTCCCTAAACAAGGGCACTCTGGATTTGAACAACATTAAATATCCCATCAGTTTAGAAAGACCTCTCTTTTACTGACCGATGACAAAATATTCAGTGTCGCATCAGAACAGATATTACACTTTGGTTCTATTCAAATGGGTAACACTCCATCTTTTATTCAGTCCGTTGTTAAACAGATTCGTAAAAAAACTAGATAATTCTTAGTCGGAAAGTACTGAACCTTATGGGGAAGTTCCTTAGCTTTCGTACAACTGATAATTTGGTATTGACGGGTCGTAGTTGGTTTGTCTGCCTTTTTTATGAGAGATATCTGATATCATCGTTTAACGTATTCTTGACAGGGACCACTGCGATGCCATCACTCACAAGACAATATCCGCATTGTCTGCTATGATCCTATCTCACTTTTTTGTTTCGTCACGAATTTTCCTGTTCCATGATATCATTGTCTTCTAATTTCAGTGTTCTATGATACTATTGTTGTTTCGTATATTACAATTTATTTCACACTTCAGAGATATAATCAACATTATTTGCGTCTGAAGTGGCGTAAATAAAGTGGCATGAATTGAACGGGCATCGTCATGTACATCAACTAGAATGACTATAAAATTTGGTATGTATCCAAGTATCCATACTCAATTGTTTGAAATGATACAATGTTGATAAATACTTTTTAAATACATTAAACACCATTAAACACGAGTCTACAATTATTTTTGTATTGCGCCTTTATATTTTGTTATCTGTTTTCTAAAAGTTAGACTGTTTTTGTTCATGCAAAAAAATGGTATCTTTCAGCAGGAACAATCGTCAATTGAGCTATCTACTGTTCGTTATGATTTTTTTTCGTGTAAAAATAATTAGGAGATCAACGAAAGGTTACTTATCGAACGATTTCTGTCTTCTGAATTTCTAATGGTGACCATATAGTGGCATTTGTCCAACAAAGTTGCTGCAATTATCTCTTACTTCCGGAAACGATTTTTCTATCCGCATTCTTATTATTTCAATTATTTTCGATTTGTATTATATATATATATATATATATATATATATATATTTATATGTGTGTGTGTGTGTGTGTTATGCACCTAAGCGTCTCTACAAGTTTCTCTCTCAGTCTGTTTGTCATTTTATCTAATTGTCTGTAAAAATTAAAAAGTTTTTGCTCAAGGTTCAGGGTATATAGACGCATCTTAATATAGATGCGTTCATTACTTTATCATGCCAGCTGGTCGTTTGCCATGTCACATTTAATTATGTAATATAATTTCCGGATGTTAGCAGAAAATTTACTGGACGCATCTCATTCATGAGATTCGTGCAAATATCTAATGTGAAAATATGTACGCCAATCGGCGAGTCGATACGTCCCACAGTATGACATGCTTCTATTTATGTTCCTCCCACAAGGTAAGATGTGACACAAGGTCGGGAAAGTGGGAAAGAACCAGCGCTCGGGAATTTGAGCACTCTGGCTGTTTAAAAATTGCCTGGGCAGCCCCGTCGGCATTCCCCGGTAGGGGCGCCTCAGACAGTAAGCAATAAACTTACTCCTTCCCAAAGAGGGGAGGCAAGGCCCGGGAGGGTGTACCTTCTAGAACTGCACATGACCAACAACCAATAGACCGGCGTAAATCCAGACCCGAAGGCCCGGACAATACCGGTTTATTGGGCGGGGTAAAAAAAACCCGCAGTATAACATGAGTAAGTGCAAAATATTATAGTCACCATATAAAACGCATAATTTACAGAAACGTGTTATTTATTTTACATGTTATGTTATGTTATCTGAAGATACGCATATGAATCGCTATAGGAGGCTTTACACGTCGGTTGTTCTTACACATCTTACTTTTAGATAGCGTTATTCATGCTTCAAATAATCACTATAAGAGCGTCGACCTGTTCTATAAAAGTGTATGTTCGTCCGTTAGTCTGTCACCTCTTAGTTTGAAACATAATTATTATCGTTTAACGTGCATATAGAATGGGCATATCTTAAGAATAGCCATTCTTGGTAGTTTATGATATATTAGTAGTAGTATCAGTGGTATTATTATTAGTAGTCGTTTTAGTAGTAGTAGAAGTTTCCTTATTGTTAATATTATCATTATTATTAACTAACTTAGAGTTTTCACAAAACCATCATCAATAATTGATGATTGACAATAATCTGTGGTGTCCCCTGCAGTGACAACATGTCTCTTCAGATTTATATTATTTTTAAGTCCTTAGAAAACTTTAGCAAATTAATTTGCATTATCGCAGCACTAACATAGAATGTATTTCTTTAGTGGCAATGACAATTAGGTGTCTCTGAAATTTGAGCTATGATAAGCCCCCTTAAGCTCCCATCATTATCCGCGCTCTTGAATGTATTGTTAGTGCTCTCCTACTTCACTCTTTCCCGACTATTTTACCCTTTCACTGAGATGACTGGTACTATCAAAAGGTGTGTCTGTTTTTTTTTTGGGGGGGGGGGGGGAACGTGACAGTCTATAAACTATATTGCAGTTTAACGTCCCTCTTGTTCACGTGGTGTGTTTTGTAAGTTTTTTTTTTGGGGGGGGGGGCTGTTTAACTTCACTCTTGTTCACATGGTGTCTTTGTGTGTTTTTTGGTTGGAATTTTATGAGATTTTCTGCAGTTTAACTTCCATCTTATTAACGTTGGTGTCCGTTTGTGCATTTTTCAAATTTATTTTATTGCTATTGCAACTCATATGTGACTTGTAAGTTGTTGTAGTTCTTGTGAGTTAGTTTCCGCATTCGAGGATTTTAAAAAATAATATACGTTGTTTAGTTGCGGGTTCCCCTTTAGTTCAAATGTCTTTTTGTCTTTTTTCCAGGTTTTTTGGTACTGTTCTTAGTCGTCCTACGATTATTGCTATTATACTGACTTTTTTCATGTTCCATTACTTTTCAGTTCTTTTTCAAGTAAGGTTTATTATATTAACCCTGTGATCTTCTGTGTCGGCAAAATCAACGAGTTTGAATTTTTTCTCTCTGTTAAATATTATAACATTCAGTCTCTTTACGTGGTTGAGTTTATCCGTTATATGTCGCATATGATTCTGCTATTTTCCTTATCGAATACTGTTTACGGATTTTATTGATACTATTTGTCTGCGTGTTCCGAATGCAGTCATTTGCATAGTTTCCAGTGTACTGCCATCCCCACGCAGTCGTATCTGTGTTTGTATTATTTTTGGGCTAGTTTACTGCATTCACTTACGTGATTTAAAATTTCGTTATTTAGTGTTATATTATGACGGGCCATATATTCTGTAAACGTGTAAACTTAGCTAGTATGAATTCGGAGAAGGGGCGAACTTATCGGGCTCGGTGCAAGGTCACGCCAACACGCACCGAATGGAACCGTTATGAGTCACGCGTGTTTGGAGAAACAAAAGGTCAAAAAGGCGTGAGTGAACGCGAGGGTTTTGCATGAGAGTAACTCGTGTACATACGACGTCAAACCCTGTTGGTGAGAGATTTTTAGTTTTGGAAAAAAGTGTGACTAGTTTTGGGAGCAAGCGAGACGGTCGACCCATCGAAAGGCTCCGAAAAGTCGAGAATGTAAAGACTGTCGTAATGAATGGGTCTGGGGGGGGGAGGGACCCAGTAGCAAGTATCGTAGCTTTCCTTCAGCTGGAAGAATGAGAAAAACTAATGAGGCATGACTAGAAGAACGAATGGAAACAGAACCCTTTCCGCAACGCACGAATAAAAGGTTGAATCTCTCTGATGGAAAATCGTCTCCTTCTCTTCTGCCTGTCAATAGACTTTGCCCACATAAAACAGATACTCCACGACGATCACGAGCCAGCAGCAGAGATGGGGTGCCAACGAACTCGCGACGAACGAGAACTGCAAAGGTAATGTTCTTAGTTCATATTCAAAAGAGACTTAAAAGACTATATTTAAATTGTTATATTGGAAATGCTATGTTTGAAAATGAACCGACAGTTTAAAGACTTAAAATCGCTTTACAAAAAATGTATTAAAAGTGACTCTTGAGACTGTGTATAGAAATTACCTAACGAAATGAATATATAAAAAGAGGTTTGTAAACGCTTAATAGTCTTCTCTCATAAAGTTTCGTTTTGTTTTGACTACGAGAAGATTAGTTCACAAGCATTATGTAACAAATCTCGTTTTGGTGCCACGCCGTTTCAGTAATTATGTAATATTCAGTCCACATGGTGTTACATTTTTCTCTGGATGTTGTCTATTTTAGCTCTGCTATTGTTTGTTCTAAGTATATTGGTTCATGCAGCTGTCAGTAACAACTCCGTTTCTCTGTGCAAGTGCTCATTTCGTAGCCTGCCACGTGTTTTCGTAAATCTCTTCACATGTCAATTTTATGAATCCTCAATGTTTCAGTTTTCCCACTTTTGCTTTTCGTTTTTGTTTTGTTTCTCAATACGCTACTCCCTGCATTGTTCAATTTGACGGCGTCTCTTGCTGCAGTTATCGGTCATTTTGAGCTCTGGGTTATGTATTTTTCCAGCTGTTGTGTCTTCTGCACATTCTTCTATACTCAGCATACCTCTTCGTTTTCTCCTTTTTCACGTAGAGCTCGTTAGCATCACCCCTCGTGGTTAGGTATCGTGCATGGTCATAGGTTACTCAGTCTAATCGTTAAGATGCCTACGTTCTTATTTTGTCCAGCCTATCATTGGTCCAAAATAGTGTATTATTAATAGTGCTCAGGTGTCTAGTGTCTTTTATAAGATGTATACTATATATTTTAGTTTCCAAGAGTTATATTGCTCTTTTCGGATAGTCTTGGTTAACCTTCCCTTTCATTTCAGTTGATTTGATGGTGTCTCAACATAGAAATATGTGTAGGTATCAAGTTCGCCAACCGCCCCCCCCCTTTTTTGTTGGACTGTTCCGTGATTTCCGGTGCATCCACTTCTCCCATTTTAATCTCTCACAGTGCACTTTTTTCAATTCCGAATTTCATTTTAATTTATTGACGTAAGATTATGGACGTATTTATCATATATTCTAGTTTTTAATTTTCATTTTTGCAAGTTGCTTAACGTTCTATACATACATTAGGTCGTTAATTATTTGTTTTGTCTGTAAACTCTTACCAGCTATCACATTTCCTGGGTTAAGTGGCAGTATACCTATGATAAACAACAGCTGTGGTAGATAGTCTCCTTCGAAGATGAGTCTCTGTAATCTCATTTTAGTCAGGTGTAGTCTTCTATATATTAGTTCCAGTCTCTATAATATCCTTAATTTCTTATTAAAAATGATAATCTTGTCGTATATTTTGTAAATTCCTAATCATTCAATTATTCATGCTTGATGGATTCTGTCGGAGGCATTTTCCTATTTAATCGATGGCATAGTTATGTTCTTTTTTCTGTTTACATAATTCAGGATCTGTTGATCAATATATGACGAGTCATACCTCAGTTTCTTCATTTTTTTCCTCAGGAATTGGTCAATGATGGTTAAGAAAGTTGTAGATCAGCTCTTACAGTTGTGCCGATAAGATTGTATACATACTTGGTAAACAGACTATTGGTCTATAGTTGCCTGGGATTGTTTTCCCTTTGATATATTTTTTATTAATGGTCATCACTACTAGTATGGTTTATATGTTGATACATATTCTCAGGATTTACACTACACTTTCTGTACTGGCCGTGTTTTTTTTCAAACCGGTGTCTCGTGCTTTCCAGGTTCAAGCCTGCATTTAAAGTATATTTGATAAAATTTATGGGATCATCAAAAACGTATCAGCAGTTATGGTGAAACACTAGCGTGAATGTAAGGTATTCATAGAAGAAATTGGGATACCAGATTTGACTCAGCTTTTACCGACGATACTTTTGTGTTTGTCCTCATGATCTGCCTGCGCACTTAAGAGTTGCATGTTGGTAGATGGACTAAGAGTAGGTGTCGCAGGAGGGTTGTTCTTTGTTTGACTTTCCGTGGATTATTAACATTATTATTATCAGTATTACTATTATTACTATTATTATCATCATTATCATTATTATCATTATTAGTATTATCATTATTATTATTATTATTATTATTATTATAAGTAGAACTGGCATTATTATAGTGTTTATCATGAGTATTTGCAATAATGAGTATTATTTTATTATCATTATTAACATCATGATTGCTTCCATTGATATTATAAGTTGTACTATTATACAGACAATGCCTTTACATTTACATGGCGTAAGCATTCACTGAATACGCGCATATTAATTTAAGATCCCGTTAAGTAACTGATGTTAATTAAACGGGGGCCTTACGATAGTACAGAAAAGGTATACAATAGAGTTAAAATAAATAAAATATAGTTAGTTTTAATTATCGACCTCGTTATTTAAAAAAAACGCATAATGATGCATCCCATTACAATTATAAACAGATATACAAATACATCAATTATTCATGACATGAAATATATTAGATACTCTGACTGTTGGTCTATATATATATATATATATATATATATATATATATATATATATGATAATTTATTTCATTTTGACTACAAAATTGATTTTGTTTCACGAGAGCAGTTTGAGCGGCTCACGATCCCCAGGTCTAGAAATAGCATTACCATTACATTAATGTTATTTCAAGACCTGAGGATCCTCAGCCCCTGAAACTGCTCTCGTGAAACAAAATAGATGTTGTAGTCAAAATGAAATAACTTATCATTCATATTTATATTTCTGCTCTAAATTTTTATTGAGCACTCTCATAAACCCGGTTCAACTCCCCTGGATGTATTCCCTTTGGATCCATACCATACTCGGATTTTATATATATATATATATATATATATATATATATATATATATATATATATATATATATATATATATATATGGCCTCTCTTTTCCATTATGGGTAAGCTTTTGTATGCAACAATCGCCGCAGTTATGTAAGTGTTATACACTTGAAGCTATTGATGCGATACCAAATACAACATTAATAAACAATAATTCCGACTACTTATGTGCCAGGCCCCGCTTTTCCAAGCATAATATAAACTAAACATCACATTAAGTATTGTTCTGCATGCCCTACGTTTATATGCAGTAAAGGTACATGTTAAGTAATGTAGATTGCTTTCTAGCATATTATAATTAAGTTATTATAGATATATAGTGTATTTAAACCTACATTTAATTATTACTTGATTGCTGGTGTTATACAATTATTGATTACCCCAAATTGTCATGAATTTGTAACTAATTCTATTGTAATAATATTTTCGTAACTGCAGTAAAAATGTGAAATCTTTTACCACAGTAGGGTGTGCATATCATCTTAACACTAACATGGTTTTCTATTCTAGAATTTGAATGATTCGAAATTTCTTTAGAATACCGAAGATTCAGGAGAAAATAACTGTTTTTCAACTACTAACACATGATATAAATGACTTTTTTTTTATGACAATAAAACGTTAATAGATTCCTGAGTAAATTAGTTTAATGTGATTATTAAAAATGTTATATACTCGATTTTAATTATAGTTTATAACTTGCGGGCCCTGATTCCCCGGAGCATTATGCACTTAGGGTGTATTGTATTGTAATTTTTTTTATTGTTTTCTAGTATCCTGGTCAATACACCCAAGTACTTCTTTTTGTGTAACCTATGACTGGACTAGATTATCTTACTAGTGATACTAGCCAGGTTGGTTTTCCTTTTATTGAATTTCTACTATATAATCTAGTGTATAAATATTTATTGTCCTTCTCGGAAATTATTTTCTAATATTCTCTTTCATTTCTGTTGATATAATGGTGGCTTCTTCCAGATGTCATAACTATTTATAAGTATAATGTTCGCCAAGTATACTCATCATCTTTTAGTTGGGCAGTTTCAACCTCTTCGCTGTTTCCAGATCCCTTCTTTTCATCCCGAATTCAATTTGTTGGTTGGAAGTTTTGCTCGTGTTCATAAACTTTTCCAGTTTATGTTTATTTGTTTCTTTTGCAAAAGCCTCTTGGCGTATATATACACATGACATGATTTATTCTTTGTTCTTCCTGTAAACTTGTATCCGGCAACACATTATATGAGTATGATCTTGAGTTGCATGATTATGTTGCCAGAATCCTCTTCATATACTTATCTCAGCAGGTATTGTCCCCAAGTTCTCATTGCTTTTTTATGCGATTGATAATTATAGTATATATACGTTTTTGCATGATGAATTCTCTAATTATCCATGCACAATATATTTTCCGCATACTTTTTTGTAGTTGATCCATACCTCGGCTATGTTATTTTTCTTTTGATTTTTAACGATGTGTTATCTCTATATAACAGGTAATGCGTCAATGCTTTCCCTTTTCGACCTCCGTTCTGTTCCACGGGGGGGGGGGAGCCGACGATGTGTAAGAGAGTGTTAAACGTGTTCTCTCAGTTGTACCGTAAAAATTTACCAGATTGTTTGTAAACATGTGATGTGTCTGCAGTTGCTTGGGATCGACCTTTCCCGTTATGGTAGTTTTTGTCGATATTATCATTATCATCATCATCATCATCATCATCATCAGTGGAAGTAGTAGTAGTAGTAGTAATCACTATTTCAGTGACATTTGAGCGACTACAAGTTATTTTAAATTTCTTTCGATAATATGGTGTTTACTGTATGCATACTTTACCATTGATTTTCGCTAGAATAGCCGGTGGATGTGTCTTATATTTGAGAAAAACGAAATCATTTCAAGATGCCAATACTCTCCGTAAACGTGGAGTGTAGATGTGTATGTACCTGCCTCGTTTTGCATTTTTATGAAAACCTTCGGGTCCACATTACTGCTTTCTTATATTGGCAATTTTACTAAATGCATGTACGGTTTTGAGGAAATGCCTATGCAATTATCTTTAAGCCGTGGCCTCGTGTTTATCTGAAGAATGTAATTCTTATTAATTTACAGTTGAAACAAGACCTCAAAAATACTGTGTGGATATCTGGTAAACAGTTGATCAAATATATGTTTTAACTCTGAAATAAAACTAATTAGATCACGTTGTTACGTTTTTAACTGGAGTATACACTGTGTACTTATGGAGGGAAGAGTTTTCCTTATTATACACTCATTGTAAAATGAAGGACAAATCTAAAAGTTACATTAAAATATATACAGCCGACGCGAGAACTTGTTTCGTTTAATATTTAAAGTTTCTAATAGAATAAAAATAAACGTTGTTTTATACATCTAAGCATTGCAATATACAACTTTGAATTATTTAGAGAAAGAAGCATATTTCGTCCTTAGTTTCTATTTAAACATTGTAGCTTTACAAATTTAACGCACATATCGAATACTGTACATCAGTATTGCGTCTGATGCTCGCGGAAGTTGGTTTAGCGACTTCATTAAATTCCAGTGAAAATCTTTAAAGAAAAACAACATTCACATCGACCTTGTTCATTGACGTAAGCTTATGTTTATTTCGGGTTCGCGACGTTATCTCACCGGATGTGCGTTTGCCCGTTTTTTAGTGATACAACGTGTTGCTATTATTTTATCCGTATTCATATCAATCCACAATTATAAAGGCTTTTTCACCTGGATATTAAAAGAGAATAAGTGAGAACAAATACTAAGTTCCTTGAAACAATATGATATAAGAGAAACGAACTTAAATAGATAAAAACTGTGACACAATTCATGGACCCCGTCATAAAATGGGCAATATTAAAATTCAGGTAGATCGATTATCGAATCAGGAAAATTATAAGTATGCACAACAAACGCCACCGAATGGTAAAACGCACCGACTCTATGTAGGCATGAACAGGGAAGGCAACTTGTAAGTTTTGACGATGCAATTTTATTAAATTGCATAGGGAAATACAAAATACCGAAGGGTTGATTAGAGTATTCACACATGGTGCAAACACGCCTAATGCGGCAACAGTTCGAAAAGAATTCGAGAAGGCAAAAAGTAGAAGAGACAAATGGTGCATTTAAAAAGTTGCTCCAATACAATGGCGAACGATAATGTTTGCACGGAAACGACACATGAAGAGAAACGGACTTACTACTGGCAGCCACACAAAACATTTGATCAGAATAAATACATTAAAGCAAAAGTAAGCAGGGTCCAGAAAAACCATAAATTTAGATTTTTTTAGACAAATAGATAAAACAGTAAAAATAAAATAAGTAATTTCAGTTCATTTTTTAATGAAATTGAACAGATACATCACTTAGTTTTAAATGTAATTCAATGAGAACTGTGCAGACGGCAACTTTGAACGGATGGTAGAAGAAAAAAAAACTGAAGGCAGTATTTGAAAATAAAATACGTAGAATCATCTTTGATATCACAACCTAAACAAAGAACTAATCTCAGCACGAAGACTGGACATGATACTTATAAAGAATTAAGGCAAAATAGTACACTTAAAAAATAAGGAAGTATTATTCGCCGTCTCAGCAGAGCTTAATGTGAAGTTTAAGAAGGCATTAGAAAACTCTCTAAATAAAATACAGAGATATGTAGTATAGGAAACATGAAAACAAGGATACTATAGATGGTACTAGGAGGTTTTAGAATAGTTTTGTAAAATAAGCTTTGAAGACTAAGCGAAATTGGAATTTAGAGAAATTATAACATTATAAAAATGGCCGCACTAATAAAGATACTAAAACTATTTAGAGAAATTAGCGAGTGCTGCCAACAACAAACATAACTAGAAGAAACTGTTAAAACGCAGGTAGGATACTATATAGCAAAAGCATATTCACATATACATTGCCCATATCCTGACGCACCTAAGTTAAGTGAAACAACCCGTGTAGATATATAAAATGAATACTATGATATAACAATCTTTCCATAATCGAATAGACACCTATATTAATTGTTACCACAGCAAATGGCTGTGGATTTTATTGGAGTATTGTTAAAGCAATAATCCTGAATAGAAAGAGTTATTTTTCAAGATCTAATGAAAGCCAAGAGGTTGATACACGATCAAACTATTTTTTTATTTATCTCCAAGATGCCAGGTGTGGTCAGCAAGCACACTAGGATAATCACTGTTGCTAGCACACGTGCCTGAGCAGCCCCGTCGGCATTCCCCGGTAGGGCCGCCTTAGCTTATTAGAAATAAACTAACACCTCCTCAAAGAGAATGTAGTTTGAGGGGGGTGAACCTCTTAGAACTGTACAGGACAATACCCCCGACACGCGGAATCGAGACCTGAAGGCCAAGACAGTACCCGTCTTCAAAGTGTAGCATCCATCGGACCAGATACTAGCCAATGATTTTTTATCAACGGGAACTCAATGTTAGTCGACCATGACGAAAATGCAACGAAACTTTTAATGATGATGAAACGACTGGAGAGTGCTGGATATCCAAGGAGTCTTGTTATCACTCATACTCTAGAAAATATCACTTGTTTTTACCAGTGAGCGATCATTGGAAAATGCTCGTGTTATATCTTCTGATTTAATCATGGTAACTATAAAAATGATTTAAAAAATCCACCATTGCGTGTCGGTCTTCTTAAAAGATGATAACTGTACAGACAAAGACGTGTCCGACTTACGTCATATAAATTCCATTAATCCAAATAGGTGATCCGTAAATTGTTTCCGCGGATTAGCCTCCCCGAAAATACAAACGTGATCCCTCTGTCAGAAGTAAGTCATAAAATGCTGACTGCTGATAGAGTGATTAACAGAATTAACTGTTCCAATCACACGCAAAGAACGATATCCATCAGCAAATACTTTAATACACAACTCGGATCGATTTTCCCCTTTTGTTTTATCTAGAACAACCCGTTTTTTCTTTTCCGTTTTATAGAAGAAGGTCGCCATGACCTTACATTTCTTACACTAGCACGGCGTTAGCGATATTAGTTTTAAATAGCAAATATATACCATTGTGTTTTATACTCGTTTTACTGAAGAGAATTATATGTGAGTACAATCCTACGAAATTGTTTGTTATACAAACTGCAAGAAAGACGAAAGAGGCAGACTAAACATTGTTTTCCAAAAATCTGAAAAAATATCAGCAAAATGAAATATCAGAACAACAAAAAATGTGCATGTTTACGCTTTATTGTAGTAGAATTCAAACGTTTCATACGCCTCAGCCTAACTTACACAAACAGGTCCCAGCCCCAGCTCGAGAGAGTAAAATACAGGACCTTTGCTCACTTCGATTTAAAGACTCGATCTGATATTCAGATTCTTTCTCGATCGGTGACGTAAATTTTAAAAATGCGTTTCACACATCTTTCAAATAAGTATAGTAAAAAATATATAATAAAATATTTATATAGAGGTAACATGTAGGAGGCGATTTAAATGCCGAGATGTAACAAATAAACGCAGACTGATAGCAAAATAAGGCATGTAAAAGTAAAATGGGCTATTTACTTTTCTACCTTTTATTAATATATTCATTTAAGATTTATATGACAAAAATATAATTCAAAATCACAAAAATACTTTCAATCAATGCGATGTGATGTAGGTTACGAATGAGATAATATTTCGGGAAAAAAGGTTATTGCTCAAATGTGGGTGTTCACTCAGTTGATAAAACCGTCCTATTCCGTGTGAGAATAGACAAGTATATACGTTATTAGACAACTCTGTAACATCACCACAAATTTACTCAACACGTTGCAATACCCAACATAGTTCATATTAAATGCAAATAAAAAGCCCTTAAATATTTTCCAAAAACAATACAGAAAAATCTTATATACCTGACTCTTCTCTCATGAATATATTATTTTACGTATTCATGCCAATGATACCATAATTTGCAACCCATTAAATAATCTAGGAATTTCGACAATACAAATTTCATAACAAACCATAAAAAACATAAAACACACATATTTTCGACGAAAATAAAATTTAATATATATATATAAGTGTTGTATGCGTACATGTTTATATAAGCGTATGTACATGATTTACTCATAAACTAATACACTATAGATATAGAAACTAATACATTATAGATATTTGGAACATGTAGAAGGTAAAAATGTGGCTCATAAGGGATGAACATACTCGTTGGTCTATGTCAGTAAGTAAAGAGTTTAGGGTGTAAATCCTGTTGATTATTAGTAGTGTTTCACTGCTTCTTTTATTATGTCATAGCTCTTTATATTGCAATTCTCCTAAAATAAGCACTTAACCCGTTTGCCGTGATCAAGTTTCATTTCGACAGGAGCTTTAACAATACACTCATTTTAAAATTCAGTTAGTTCATACGCTTTTACGGGTATCTTTTTAAAATATTTTAAAAAATCTAAATATATTTAAGTCGACGAAAAGAAACTTATTAATCATAATATAAGTTTAATGACTATTCTTGTTATAATATATTATTCAAATATTAGAGTAATTTTGTAAGTTTCAATTATTTTGATCAACCCCTGTTATCTATTTTATGAAAACTGCGAATAGCTTTTAAAATAACATCAACACCGATAGTCAGTCATCGTTATAATTATATATAATAGCAACTGTTTTAACTGAACATTCCTTTTAAATTATTTAACTAATATTTATAAACAAACACGTAATACATACATAATGTATCATCGTTTTTCTAGTGATCTAAAAAAATACGACAAATTACAATTAAGTATGTTTCCCGTATTAAATGTACACCGAAGTCGAATGTTAATCTCAAATGTACAATTTGCCAATTACATTGTTCTAACTACATGACATTTTTTTTAGATTTCGCTTCTCAGAACGAAATAGTTGTCTTAACATGTGCAAGACTTGCTTAGCATTACTAAAATATGTATTGTGTAAAATGAAATGTGTATTGAAACTAGTCATTTATAATTGCGCATATCATTAATAAATAATATTTTTATTGTACTTGCGTTATTAAAAATAGATGAGCATAACATTTGTTTTAAAATACGCTATATCACGCAAAAGTACAGAAATAAAAATCAATACTTAGTCCAGTATTTTATCCGGATCTACGACGTTTTCTTTTTTTTTCGTGGCTCCGTGCGACCTGTTTTTAATATTATGTTGAACACGCTTGTGTAGTTTTTGCGTAATCTTGCAAAGCAGCAAACCAACATATCAACGAACGAACCTCGTGTAAATACACAACTCCAGAAAGAAAAGCAAACTTCCGATCACCTTGAGCGATGTATAAAATATAAAAACAAGCTTTCGTGATCGCGTGATGGTTGTGATCATAGCTGGTCTCAGCTTAAAAGCTTTCAACTTGTGATCATGAGTATTGGTGGTTCCTGTATTTCGGATATTTAAACATGCATTAAAAAGTATTAAGCTCAAGCCGAATCACCCTGACAAGGCTGCGTGAACTGATAAATCTTTAAGCAAGATTCAAATGGATTGACTGAAGTACACGGAGCCAAGAAAAATGCACGCGAATTAAAAACGTTTGCCTAACCTCGATCTAAGCGGGATATGTTTGAGGAAGAGAGAAACATTATCCTGTCGGCATGTGCCGTTTACAAAAAGGTAACCATATTACGTTTGACGTTAAGTGAATAGACTGATTATTTTTAGTGGTGGGTTTTATTATATATATCTAAATATTTACGAAAACAGGTTTCTAAAAAGCAGTAGGAATTTACAAATTGTATATAGCAGTTACTGAAGTGTAACTTATTGTTTAATCAAGTGCGAGTGACATCATTCCAATGAATTAGAATTCTGAAATTATTTAATCGAGTTCAGATCCCATTAGAATAGTGTCTACGCGAGAAATGTACTTACGTCAGCAAGAATAATGCGTTCTTGTTCATCAAAAGTATCATAAAAGATATGCATGTATATATATGTATGTATGAAGCAGATACACTTGCTCTAATAATTGCCTAATATTTCCACCCACTCCAACTTTAAGCACTTAGAGAGTATGCATATACTTAATATGTGTGTTCTCTGAACCGGCCGCTGGGGAAAAAAAACTGTATAGACATGGTTGCATTCATTAACAATCACCGTATCTACACGGCGTTGCTCGGAAGGCCTTTTTTTAATTTCGTTTCACTGATTACACTAGACGTTTTTATTCTTAATATATTATAAAACAATCTTTTTAATTTTAGAAACTCAGTTCAAGAAATAAATATTTGTGATTAAAATAAATTGCTTACCAGTAATACCAAGATTAAGTCCAAACAAATGCTAAAATCTATATCCCATGAATATTTTCGGATCTGGTTTCCATTTTAAAGATGAAATAGATACAGTAAGTAATAATCTTTTAAAAGATGTTGCATGCTGGTACGGTATTTCATGAAAAGCAAAATCCAAATTTTGTGAAGTTTAATTGAATGACTTAGGGGTTTGTTTGGTTATTATACACCTTGAATACCATTGTTTCAATTCTTCTATAATTAAACATAAGTTGCTCATCGATTGTAGCATACATATGTTACTTTGGAGAACCAGAAAATAGTGCAGAATGTGTATTTAGATTCATCATCGTTCACCAAGTGTGGTTTATTGTGCATATTACCTCTTTCTCCATAACTAATATAGGGCGTGTTAACTTCATCAGGACCACCCCGTCCTGATCTTGTATTTTCTAATATCTACTGACATCTGAAATAGTAAATAACTTATTACCTTAGATTAGTTAAATTATAAAAGTACTAGTCTTATTTGGATTGTTATATTCACAAGGTATTGGCAAACGTAACTTTCTATCTGCTTTAGGTGCATCTGTGCGAACTTGGGAACATTCTAGTAGAATGTAGTTGTATTTTTGTCGGATAACTTGACTTAAGTGACAACTGAACCCTTTATCTAATCGACGGACTATTTAATCCCAAGCCTGTCAGCGTAATGGATGTGCATCTGTGGATTAATGCCATTCAAAGTTATGATTGTCTGTTGATAAGTTAAGTTCAAAATGCCCCACTGATTCGTAAATTAAACATAATGATTCAACAGTTTGAATAATAAACTTTCAAGTCTGAAATAATTGATCTGGGGAATATCGGAGGTTACGTCACGCGGATAGTTGTTAACCTTTCAAACTAGCTTTGAATAATGCAAATGATCCAGATTTTTCTCATCTAAAAAAATATCCGAAAAACGTATTACCTTATTCGAAACTGTTTTCAAATTACTTCGTTTATATATTAAACTATTTGAAACAAAATTATCAAAAGTTAAAATATATTTCTAATTCATGAATATTTACTTAAACAATCCAAATAATGTTCATAAAATAGAAATACGAAAATATATTATGACATGTAGTCTTGAAAAAAATACATTAAATTCATATATTTTAAGTTAGATTGCATTTTTAAAAATATCTAGAAATCTTTCAAAAATATGGAAAATAAAATTTAGTTAATACAATAGTTGTAGTTTCTGGAATAGCTGCCTTTAATTTTTTATCAATCATAAATTAATATACGTACGAAAATGGAAAAAAAATTCGGCCGTCGTTTGCTGTAATAGATGTAATCACCAAAAATAGCATTGGTTATATTTTGGAATTAAACAATTAGAAATGTTCAGAAATCAACAATTTTATTTTATTTAAACTGAGTAATAAAGTACAATACTAACATATTTCAAAATATAAAATAATAAATTATAGCATTATTTATTACCTTTATCTCTTCAGTAAATATTTTGAAAATTGATTGTTTTCAGAACTGCAATTAATTTTAATCTTCGATATCTTTAAACATAACAGTATTTCGAAAGTACGTAAATAAACGAATTATACTTGATGAAAAGTATATACACACACACATATATATATATATATATGTATATATATATATATATATAAGTGCATACATATGTATATATATATATATATATATATATATGTATATATATAAGTGCATACATATGTATATATATATATATATATATGTATATATATATATATATAAGTGCATACATATGTATATATATATATATGTATATATATATATATATATAAGTGCATACATATGTATATATATATATATGTATATATATATATGTATAAGTGCATACATATGTATATATATATATGTATATATATATGTATAAGTGCATACATATGTATATATATATATATGTATATATATATATATATATAAGTGCATACATATGTATATATATATATATATGTATAGATAAATATATATATATAAGTGCATACATATGTATATATATATATACGTGTATAGATAAATATATATATATAAGTGCATACATATGTATATATATATACGTGTATAGATAAATATATATATATATATATATATTAGATTAATGTGTGTGTGTATATATGTATATGGGTGTGTATATATGTATTCATAAGTGTATTGTTTAAAGATGATATTGTTAAGACTAAATTTTTTGCATTGGTATGTTTAACAATCATTATATTTATATATATATATATATATATATTTACACACACACACACACATATATATATATAAATGTATATGTATATGCATATGCATATTTATAAGTTGGTTATGGTAATGTGGAACAAAAAGGGTAAAATGCAAGTAAAAATAAAAACACAAACGCATGATAAGAGCTTTACTAATATTTCCCGGAGGTATAGTTTGCTTATATTCGTTTAATGATGTAGCTTTATTGAACACAAGCTCAACATATTATATACAATATAGGCTGAAACGATCCAAATGTTTAGGGAGAGACGGTGGTATGAGAAAACAGGCAACCTTTGCTAAGAGTAGAATATATGCGAAAGGAGAGTATAAAAGAGAAGTCGGAAGAGTAGCTACCTAGCTAGTCAAAATAGTTAGTATGATACCTACCTTTGGAAAATGCATAGACAAGGCTCGTTGATATGCTACACTTCTGGATTTGATATATATTTTTATTATTACTGGTAGTAATTATGTTTATCGAATCCAGACGTGTTTCCAATAAATTTCTAATTATTTTCCGTAATTATTAATCTAGCGTAAAATAGCGTGTATGCCTATTTTAGTCCAAGCAATTTTCTAGATTCTCCTGCTTCTTATTTATTCAGGTTATCTCTAGATATTATTACGTGATACGATTCTAGAGAACATTAGTCTGATTTTTATTGTGTATTTGAAGTGTACTTATTAGCTCTACTTAAAGTTAACCATTTCAATTTTACATGAGTCTCCGATTTCATCAGTTCCCTGATATACTTTGCTAGAGAATTTGAAGTATCGTTCATTTCGAAATTAGACCTAGCTTTCAATGAGCACAAATGATTTATATATATGCTCTTAAATATATCTGGCTGACTCGATCAAAGATCGAGAGTTAGTTCTGATTATTAAGTTACATTTATGTCCTATATTGGAAAACATGCATTTTCATGTCCAATGGGCAGTAATTAGAGTTTCTACAGTAACAGTGAGCTTCAGTTCTAGAATTCCTGAGAGCACGACTCTGTATATTGTTATTCTTAAGTATTTGTTTTATTTTGCCATTATTTGAACCTATAATGGAAACTGTTATGTTTTTGTATAAATAGAACTTTATAATTTAATAGTATTGTCGTTAATTATATAAGATATTCTTCTATCTCCTGTAAAATGTGTTTTTTTTTTAATCCTGTAAAAGTCCATTTTCATATTGGTGAGAGCCAAATCGATGTTCGTCTTCTA
Source organism: Sepiola atlantica (assembly GCA_963556195.1). NCBI lineage: Eukaryota > Metazoa > Mollusca > Cephalopoda > Sepiida > Sepiolidae > Sepiola > Sepiola atlantica. The sequence goes on along the minus strand of OY744526.1, from coordinate 54,608,762 downwards.
TTCTTCTACTTTATATTATCTGAAGTGTTTCGCTGATTTGTGTCTGTTATTTGTTTAAGTTGCCGGATTATTTATAGTTTATATGTTTGCTTACCTACGATATATTTTCATGCATGACCATGTTGTATGATACATATGCATTGATGGCAAAGCCCGTTGCTTTCAACTTTTGTGTCTACTATAAAATGTTTTCCGAGTTTGCTTTAGTAAAGCTTATTTTTCTGATACAGCATACCTAATAAATGCATCATTGTAGCATTGCTTCTTTTAATGTGATACTTGTATGTTTTTAGATAACTTATATATTCCATTTCAGATTTTGAAGACGATAGCTTTACGTATAGATAACGGGTCATTTGAGGAATGTTTATATTTAGTATAGCGTGTGATTAGGGTATCTTAAGGTTCAAATGTTTATTTTCAAAATTCTGGGTTATGTCGAAGAGAATGTACAATATTTGACATTTATCGCTACTTAAGGTTCACATTCTCAAAAAACTCATACAATGTTATCTTTTTTCATGAGTATAATAAACCAATGAAAGAGCTGGATCACTATATAGCCCCCTAAACATGACTGGTGTGTTCTCGTTGATTTTATATTAAATATAAAGTTCCACTAGGTCTAAAAACTGTGCCGAAACATGAATCCGATAGTGATGTTCAAGATACTTCTTTATTATTTCTAGTCCATAATTTATCATAGTATGATATTAATGTTCTTATAGCCAATTTAATTATCTCAATTTCTACTTTAGTAACGTTAGTTTACGTCCTGTCAATGGGTGATATGAATCAATGTTGAACATAATAAATGTACTACTATAAGTTATGTGTAAGTCCTTAAACCATACTATAACTTCATCGTAAGTGGACCATATTTTACAGTAACATCAGGTTATATCTTATTTAATATATTTTAACTACAATACCAATATCTTATACACAATGGAAGAGGAATATGATGGAATAGTATAATTAAAATCTACCTTATGATCTTTAAGTGTAAACCATGCGTTTTTACGAGAGTAAAATTCAATGATTTAGCTATGCTAATTCCTGAACATATTTTTAATGTAGCTGTATTTATGCTGGGAAAGTCCATATTGTCATCATTTTACAATTTTAATGAAGCTCTCTCATAATCAAACTGCTGTTACCTTGTAAAGTTCATGCTATATGTCTTTATGATTTTTTCATCTGCAAGCACTATGATATTCAATTCATTTTTTTGTAATTTTTAAAAAGTTTGATTAATATTGTCAACAGTAGTATTTAAATATTGATTTCTTTTCCTTTTGATGCTCATGTTTTTCAACATGCCTTTCATGTCTGGTTGAAATACATCCAAGGCAGGAATGGCAGGCGGACTTCTAAGAGAGTTCAGTTTGTAGAATATTGTGTGCGATACATTAAAGAGTTTAATCCCCATGCTTCAAATGTAGTCAAGAGAGTTAAAGTTATGTGTTGCTTGACTTCATTTGATTGTTATTCTTTTCTATTTCGACGATAATATGTAACCTTCCGACGAATTATTTTAGTGAATCGAATGGACAGCCTAAATACTGTCCAATATGAATGACTAGTGGTTACGTATGCAATATTCCTGAGTGAGTAAGTACTGTCTAGCTTGGTATCATATTGAACAATTTGAATGATAACCAGCTCAAAGCAAGGTGCATGGAAAATGCTGCAAGGATTTTATAGACTATAACTATTTTGGGATAAACATTCTTTAAGAGACTATCCCAAATTATTCAAATTAAAGGCTCGATAAAGATTAGATTAAACATTTCGAATAATATACAGCATGGTCGCTAACACTACGGTAAAATAAAGCTTTAAATGTTACCGTTCAATTTTTTTTCTTCAATTTTATTGCATCTGGCTTATTAACGTCTTCCATTTGTACGGACGACATTTTAAGCACCCGTGAGTATAATATAATAGTAGCCTTTGAAAAACTTAATAAAAGTTATCATTTGTTAAAATAAACTACCGTTTGGCAATTTTTCGTTTTTCTTGTGACCACCCTGTATAAATATTATTAAACTTTCCAATGGCCAACATTTAGTCTGTGCGTGCGTATATAATATCGAAATGCATTGAGTGTTGAGTCTTTTGTTACCCTTTGTTCTCAATATCGATATATGCGTGCAAAGTTATTTGCTATTTCCTTGTTGCTGTATAGTTATGACAGGTAGAAGAGGGGAATAATGTTCATGTATGTTTACTGTTTCGTATGAATAACCAGGTGTGTTATATATAAATATGTATATATCACCTGTTTTCCATTTGTCATGTGTTACACACACACTCACACACATATATATATATATATATATATATATATTTATAT
>OY744526.1:54591403-54601403 GCA_963556195.1 Sepiola atlantica | reverse complement strand
ATAAAACATCAGCACAAATATCGATGGTTTCTTGTAAGGGAACACATGTAAATAAACTGCTGATGTCAAAAGAACACATAAACTTATTCTCAGCAGAAAAAGGGCAATTACGTATATATTCAGCAAAAGTGAACAAATCTTTAATACAGTTGGCCGAATATACTTCAAGCACAGGTTGAAGCAATTCAGCCAACCATTTAGCTAACTGATGCTGAACCGACCCGACCATAGAAAGAATCGGTCTTACGGGTATATTTTCCTTATGCGTTTTTGGTAGGCCGTAAAGACGAGGTCTTATAGACCCTATTGGTCGGATTATATCGTATATTTTCCCAGGAAGAACACCTTTCTTAACTAATTTAAGCAATCTTTTTTGAAAATTAGTTTCAATAGAAAGGGTCTTGTCATGCGTATTAACAGGTCCGAGTCTTTTAAATTTATCGACGTCATCTAAGATCACCATCATTTTTGCCACATAATCGGCATAATCCAGAATCACAACTCCCGAACCCTTATCTGGTTTAGTAATGATAAGTGACTGATTTGACCGCAGAGATTTAATGGCAAGAAAATGTTCATTTTGCCAATTGAAATTAGAGCGGTCAATGGGAGTACCTGCATAAGCGTAGGCAAGATCATTAAGTCTTGCCTTCAACGCTAAGGGCTGGTCGACTGAAGACGGGGACAATTTAAATAGCGCCGAATGTGCGTCGACGTACACTAGTGACTGGTTTTCTGTCATAAGTAGATCGCATTCCCTATTCCACCTCAAAGTCCTGGAAGCCATATATATAAAGTCAATCAAACCTTCCCTTTGTAAGCAAAAGGAATGGCTTTTAGGACTTAATGTGATCAACTTATGACTCTCCTCCCCATATTTTTTTTTTTTTTTTTTTCTCCTAAACTTGTCACTAGTGTTCATTACAAATTATTTTTAGGTTTTAGTCGTATTCAATCATTTCCACGTTTTACTCTGATGAGTGTGGACGAAAACCGGTTCAGTACATTAATTAATTTCTTTTTAATCGTTTTCTCTCGTTTTTTTATATTTGTTTAATCTCAGTCGACCCTCCAAAAAATGTCCCAAACGTCCGTATTCCTCGCCGTTATATTTATATATATATTAATATATATATATATATATTAATATATATATATATTTATATATATTTATATAGTTATATATATATTTATATATATATATATATATATTTATATATATATATATTTATATATATATATTTTTATATATATATATTTATATATATATATATATTTATATATATATATATATATATTTATATATATTAATATATATATTAATATATATATATATTTATATATATATTTATATATATATTTATATATATTAATATATATATTTATATATATATTTATATATATATTTATATATATATTTATATATATATTTATATATATTTATATATATATTTATATATATATTTATATATATATTTATTTATATATATATATTTATATATATATATTTATATATATATTTATATATATTTATATATATATTTATATATATTAATATATTTATTTATATATATATATTTATATATATATTTATATATATATATTTATATATATATATTTATATATATTAATATATATAAATATATGTATTTATATTTATATATATATATATATAGTACTTGGGCACCTACAGTTATGGTATATTCATCGACACATTCTCCACTGAAACAATGACCCTGATTCGGCAAATTTATAGGATCTACACAAGGATATCCAATCATAAGTAATATTACACAACATTTGTTTATATATCTATATATATATATATTAATTGATTGATTGAATGCGTAATTACCTGTTAGATTAGAATGTCTACAGTACCGACACATTTTACGCTAACTATCATTACACAACATTGTAAAATATATGATGTCAGCTTAAGGCATAGTCATCTATGGAATTCCATCCTAAACGTAATTGCAAGCGTGTAATTCTGAAGAAATCCAAGTTTGTAAACCGTATTGATGAGCTGATTTCGTTAATTAAACAGCGGAAAGAAACTAAACAAAATATAAAGAATAAGAATTCCTATTAAGAAACGTACTGTTTCATTTTCTTCTTATTCTGTCGTGCCATCGAAAAAAAAAAACATCGCGTTTTTCGGCGCCAAAGGCAAAGCAACACACATTCCCATCTCCTTAAGGAAGCATACAATATTTAAGTATAAAAATAAACTCTAGCTGTAGTGAGAAGGAGCATAATACAATACCAGAATTACTTGGATAAAGGTTTTAATTACAAATGAAAGCTATAGCAAATCATACAGTGTTTCGTTATGCACAATATTACTTAAACATTGTGCATAGCGAAATAAATACTGGTAAATGAGTTCATCCAATGGCAGAAGAGGGTTAAAATATAAAGTAAAACATTTTCTCTTTCAAGCTTTATAATCAGAATGACTTAAGAGTGTCGACTTTTAGTAGTAACATCCTTGTAATTTCAAGTTTTTTTGTACCTCATTAATTTTCCATTTATTTGTTTGCTTTTATTCATGCATTTTATTTTTTCCGTCTTAATAGCAACCTATTTAGTAATGTTATATTCGTATTTATGAGGACATTTTCGTATTCTACAAGATTTGTGTTGGAACTTTGCTCTCAACTGGGTATCAACGAGGTTTTTCATTATTCTATCAGTCAAAAAATTTAAACATGCTCCTTTATTAAGGGCTATCTGGCTCACTAACAGGCGACATGCAAGAATCATCTAGGACTATGGTATTATATCCATTTATTTTTTGGTGAGCCATGTATTTTACGTTGACGGTAGTTTCAATGCCAGAAGGTAGACGTAGATGGGATTAGTGAGTATTGATTTTAAGTAACGTAACAGGTGTAACCAGAAGATCGTACTTATCCGATCTGGTATGTTCTCTGAAGCATAATCGGCCTTGTTTTGCTCATTGAGGGATAGAAGTATTAGAGGTTTATTTACGGCTGTACTTTAATAGTCTATCGCGAGGGGGCACATTCGTAGCTGAGCAGATCAACGATCGAATAGAATGTAGAGCATCAGGGCAGATATTTTACCAACAAGATAGCACCATATTGCAAGAATGCAAGTTTACTGGTATGGCCTGTCATAGTGTGTCGTTTAATTTCTCAATTTGCTCATTGCTTTTCAGGTGATATCTACTCGTTTTCGAAGTCGCAAAGCCTTGTCCATGTAAGTAGTAATTAGTTTCCTCTGAGAGAAAGTCAGTTACTCTATTTGTGTTATTCATGCCAAGCATACCAATTATCGCAAATAGGTGATTTAAACATCGCGTGCCAGTTTTGCTTGACTCATCTTTATATGGGAATGCAAAAGGAACACGCGAACATTCGTCGATTGTTGTAAGTAGATATCTGTTACCATATATGGGCGTTGGTAATGGTCTCTTAAAATGCATGTGTAATCGCTTGACGTGTAGTATTGCTTTTATCAGAGTTCCCTTGTTTCCGGGTACGAATTTACGTTCTAGATACTGGCAAGACGAGGACTAATTAGTCATGCATTTATTTGGTCGAGTGAGAAATGAAATAGCCGTGCATGTCAGGATAGCTTAATTTTCAGTAAAGGTCGTGAATATCTTGTGCAGAATGAGTGAGTAAAGATATCCAGGTAAACGTATCAGCAACAGTATTGTCTTTTCACAGAGGGTAGACGATGCTAAAGTGAAATTGTGACAGTTCAATTCGCCAACATCATATGTTGTCGTTTTAAATGTGTATTTCCTTGTATTATTAAATATTAAACTAATACTTTGTCGGTCTGTAATTACAGTAAAGTGCGTGATATGGAGAAAACGGTGTTATCTTCGTACGGCTTCAACAATATCAGTTACATCTTTTTCTACTGCATGATGTTTACTTTCACAAAGGACTCAGTGTTCTGGAATTGAATGCAACAGGACGATTATGTTGATAAAATATCACCGCTATACAATTGTTACTACTACAAGTGTTTTCTACAACAACCACTTTTTTCTGGATCAACTGTTTCAAGAATAGCATATTTCAAATCATTATTTTGTCTTTTTGAAAGGGTCGAATGGCGAGGAAGTTCCCTATTGCGGTTCAGTGCCGACATTTTCTCTAAAAAATTATGGATGAATTTGCTGTAGCAAGCGAAGATCCCAATGATCCGTCTTTGTAATTTCAGACTTAGAAAAGCTGGCATCTCAAGTAGAGGTTCTAGGCGATCGTAGTCAGACGATATCTGATTTTTTTTATAGTGCCCCAACTTATGTTATAGTCTAGCCTGAAACGATGCATGTATTCCAATCAAGTTTGATGTACTATTAGAATTTTTGAATATTGTTGTCATGCTCTCCATGGAGTTGTCCACGAATAGTAACGTTATCTACATTAACAGATATATCTGACAATTTCTTAGAACTCATTTACTATATTATTTACACTGAATGCCAAGCGAGTAAACTGGTATAATTGCCCATTTACCTCGAAGGCTGTGAATTTACAGTTCGCCTTACTTATAGTGATTTGGTTGTAAGCTGATTTAAGAGCAAGGGTACTAAAATATTATACCTGGCTATTTATATGAATATTTCTGAAATCTTCGGAATAGGGTACGCGTCCAGTTACGTAAATCTGTTGCTGGTGTCGCTATAATTTATTACTATTTTTTTCTGGTTGTCATTTGATATTAATCGAACCTGCGTTCGCCACGATGAAATTCAGAGTTCTATAATAGTTTCTTTTCTTATGGATATGCTATCAGCTAGTATGTGGACGCGTGACTTAGTGCTGATTGAAGTTGCGTTCGTAGAGAGATGACAAAAATGTGGGGGGGAGCAACGTTTATGGATGAAAAACAATTAGTATGCTACATTATTTTTTCATATCTCTACCAAAGCAACTCAAATCAGCACCAAGTCACACCACCACACAATCGCTGATTGTAAATTAATAATTATACGTATACCCCTATCTCTCTGTCTCTTTCTTTCTCTCTCTCTCTCTCTCTCTCTCTCTCTATATATATATATATATATATATATATATATATATATATATATAAATTAACGTATTTTATGTAATTGTTTTAAGTGGTGATTACAGCGTACGTTATGTATTTTGCTTACTACTGTTTCGATTCGTACACTTCCTAAGTTATTAAGATGCAGACAATTGCATTATTAGTCGCCGTGAACTTTATACGACGCTTTCTTAATTGACATATATATATATATATATATATATATATATATATATATATATATATATACATTATATATTTTTACAAACTATATATAATAAGGAATAGGTATAATAAATACCTTTATAAGCATTAAGATGCGATATCAATTTTTTTTTCCATAAAAAAAAGAAAAACATTAAATCGAAAGCGATTTTTTTTTTCGTTTTCTTTTTTTTATTAAAACTAGCATTTTTTTTTTGTTAGTTTAAAGTGATACAGATATTTCGCCAAAACCTGGCATCATCGGTGTGTTAATATATCCTGATGTCATCGGATTTGTATTTTTTTATCTCTTAACGGCTTGTTGTTATACAGCCGAATGGGCAAGTTGTAGTTTCCCATCATCAAATATGAAGAACGTTATGCAACACGTGATTTGTATAAGTGTTTAAAGTTTTTTTTTTTTTTTTAAAAGCATCTATTGTTAAATTTAATAAGGAATAGGTATAATAAATACCTTTATAAGCATTAAGATGCGATATCAATTTTTTTTTCCACAAAAAAAAAAAGAAAAACATAAACTCGAAACCGATTTTTTTTTTCGTTTTCTTTTTTTTATTAAAACTAGCATGTTTTTTTGTTAGTTTAAAGTGATACAGATATTTCGCCAAAACCTGGCATCATCGGTGTGTTAATATATCCTGATGTCATCGGATTTGTATTTTTTATCATATATATATACATTATATATTTTTACAAACTATCTATATATATGTATATATATATATATATATATATATGACCGTGTGTGTAAAATAAGGAAAAAGGAAAACCCACCATATACAGGAATAAATCATCGAAACATTTTGCGGTTTTATTCTGATAATGAAAGCTTTCAGAAAAAGTTAAATTTATTGAAGGGCAATATATGGGAAAAAGAACGCACAGTAGTATGTTATGGGCGCGTGTTTAACTATTTAAAAAAAAAGAAAGAATTCTGCCTCGTGTTCGGCAGATGCGTAAACATGCCACAGGGAGGGGAGGTTAAAAAAAAAGGCAAATGAATAGAAAGGGAAACATGGATAAAAGGTAGTAAAGATTAATAGTTACTTTACCGGGATTTGCGTTTGTAATGCACTGGTGAGATATATTGCATTTTTTCAGTGCGTTTTTATTAATTATCTTTTTAATGAATCAGATCTGTGGCTGAGATGTACGTTAGATAGTGATTAGAGAAGTATTACAGCGTATTCGACGCACCTGCAGCATGGGAGAGACTATTTGGTCTTGAGTTGGGTATTTTAAAACAGCATTTATCAAATCTTTTATTAGATTAACATATACATTCCATTGCATCTACAATGAATAAAATATAAAAAAACATTTAAATTAAGGCGCAGTAGTGGGATATTTCTCATTAATTATTCTAAAGCAAATGTATTTAACAACCTATGAACTTTGTACGCATTGAACAGTGCGCCCAAACAAGCCCTGAAAGTAATTATAAACAAGTATTTTGTATTTCTGCATCAAGAATGAGATCCAAATGTAATGTGTATTTTGTATTTATTGAATGCTTATGTTACATATGAAGCTGAGACAATTTTAAATGCAAGGGAACGACCTTCGTTGTACTACAAACATCTGACTCATCCGTGAAAAAAAAACAACTTATTTACTAACTAGGTGTATCAATCTGGCTTTAACCGTGACCATTTAGTGTATATTTATAAAGTTATTATAGAAAAGAAAATAATGATTTTCATGTGTTATTATTATGTCCATACTGTAGTTCAGACGGGCACATATATCATAATATTTATATATATATATTATATATATTATATATATATATTATATATATTATATATATATATTATATATTATATATATTATATATACTAGCAAATATATGCTCCCTCTGGTCGCATATTTTTGCTAGGCTGCCGCATCAGAAATGAAGGCTCACGCGTAAGCCAATGGAGCCCCAGTCATATTTCTGTGGTGGTTAGACATTGATTTTCTGTGTTTATGACAAAGAATATTTTTAGTTGAAAATAAAGAAAAAAAAAATTCGACCCTACCCCGATTTTTCTTGTACCCTCGCCCATAAATAGAAAGACTTGTAGTTTATAAAGAAAGAAAAAATTTTTTTGTACCCCCCTCAATTTTTTTATATTACCAGTCATTGAAATATTTTTTAGTTAAGAAAAAAAAAATTTTTTTTGACCGCCTTCCCCCAATTTTTTTGTCTTCCCCCCCCTATACATGTAAATATTTTTAATTAAAAAGGAAAAAAAACAAACCTAACCCTAACTGTAACGACGGGGTCAAAGTTAGCGTGGGTCCTAAAATGAAAAGGGACCAAAAAATCAAATACAGTGAACGTGCGTGTGCGTGTGTGTACCTTTTTTTAATTAAACAATTTGATTCTACAATCAGTTGTATAGTTTTCCAGTACAATGTGTTAGTTTATTTTGTTGACATTAAAGAAAAAAAATCACATCTTTTTTTTAATAAATAAAACATGGAAACATAAATTCTGTTGAGGTCGTGAAAAAATGATAATATTGGATATGAAAGTATTAAGAAATCAAATACAGTAAACACGAAAAAAAATTTAATTCTCGGAAAGAAAAAGTTTACCTGAACTGTGTGTGGGTGTGTGGGTGCGCACGCGCGTTTTTATATAGTAATTTTTAAATCAATTATTATTTTAATTAAACAATTTGATTTAATAAATTTGTGTTTTAAAACATAATGGCTAAGAATAAACAAACTTAGGACGGTTTTAAAAATGGAAAACTGAGCACGGTGTTTGCCAGCGTTGTTGTTTACATGTTTAACGTGCCAGATTGGCTGTTTGATCAGTAGTGCCCTCTCTCCCTCCGGTAATTAAATATGGCGATCGGATTAAGCAGCCGATTGGCTGTTTAATCAGAGGTGTCCTCCTTCCCTCCGGTAATTAAATATGGCGATCTGATCAAGCAGCCGATTGGCTGTTTAATCAGAAGTGCCCTCCCTCCCTCCGGTAATTAAATATGGCGATCTGATTAAGCATCCGATTGGCTGTTTAATCAGTGGTGTCCTTCCTCCCTCTGGTTATTAAATATGGCGATCTGATTAAGCAGCCGATTGGCTGTTTAATCAGTAGTGCCCTCCCTCCCTCCGGTAATTAAATATGGCGATCTGGGTAAGCAGCCGATTGGCTGTTTAATCAGTGGTGCCCTCCCTCCCTCCGGTAATTAAATATGGCGATCTGATTAAGCAGCCGATTGGCTGTTTAATCAGAAGCCCTCCCTCCCTCCGGTAATTAAAGATGGCGATCTGATTAAGCAGCCGATTGGCTGTTTAATCAGTGGTGTCCTCCCTCCCTCCGGTAATTAAATATGGCGATCTGATTAAGCAGCCGATTGGCTGTTTTATCAGTAGTGCCCTCCCCCCCTCCGGTAATTAAATATAGCGATCTGATTAAGCAGCCGATTGGCTGTTTAATAAGTGGTGTCCTCCCTCCCTCCGGTAATTAAATATGGCGATCTGATTAAGCAGCCGATTGGCTGTTTAATCAGTAGTGCCCTCCCTCCCTCCGGTAATTAAATATGGCGATCTGATTAAGCAGCCGATTGGCTGTTTAATCAGTGGTGTCCTCCCTCCCTCTGCTAATTAAATATGGCGATCTGATCAAGCAACCGATTGGCTGTTTAATCAGAAGTGCCCTCTCTCCCACCGGTAATTAAATATGGCGATCTGATTAAGCAGCCGATTGGCTGTTTAATCAGTGGTGTCCTCCCTCCCTCCGGTAATTAAATATGGCGATCTGATTAAGCAGCCGATTGGCTGTTTAATCAGTAGTGCCCTCTCTCCCTCCTGTAATTAAATATGGCGATCGGATTAAGCAGCCGATTGGCTGTTTAATCAGTGGTGTCCTCCCTCCCTCCGCTAATTAAATATGGCGATCTGATCAAGCAGCCGATTGGCTGTTTAATCAGAAGTGCCCTCCCTCCCTCCGGTAATTAAATATGGCGATCTGATTAAGCATCCGATTGGCTGTTTAATCAGTGGTGTCCTTCCTCCCTCTGGTTATTAAATATGGCGATTTGATTAAGCAGCCGATTGGCTGTTTAATCAGTAGTGCCCTCCCTCCCTCCGGTAATTAAATATGGCGATCTGGGTAAGCAGCCGATTGGCTGTTTAATCAGTGGTGCCCTCCCTCCCTCCGGTAATTAAATATGGCGATCTGATTAAGCAGCCGATTGGCTGGTTAATCAGTGGTGCCCTCCCTCCCTCCGGTAATTAAATATGGCGATCTGATTAAGCAGCCTAATGACTGTTTAATCAGTAGTGCCCTCCCTCCCTCCGGTAATTACATATGGCGATCTGATTAAGCAGCCGATTGGCTGTTTAATCAGTAGTGCCCTCCCTCCCTCCCTCCGGTAATTAAATATGGCGATCTGATTAAGCAGCCGATTGGCTGTTTAATCAGTGGTGCCCTCCGTCCCCCCGGTAATTAAATATGGCGATCTGATTAAGCAGCCGATTGGCTGTTTAATCAGTAGGGCCCTCCCTCCCTCCGGTAATTAAATATGGCGATCTGATTAAGCAGCCGATTGGCTGTTTAATCAGTAGTGCCCTCCCTCCCTCCGGTAATTAAATATGGCGATCTTAATAAGCCGACGTTAATCTGGCACGTTAAACATGTAAACAACAACGCTGGCAAACACCGTGCTCAGTTTTTCTATTTTTAAAACCGTCCTAAGTTTGTTTATTCTTAGCCCTTATGTTTTAAAACGCAAAT
>OY744526.1:54578903-54581403 GCA_963556195.1 Sepiola atlantica | reverse complement strand
GTAAACTATGTGTGACTGTCCATGCATTTTGTATTCTGACAAACGCCAAAATGCTTCAGACGGAGATACGTATCTACACGAAATATATTGCTTAATTTCATTATATTCATTTGCATTAGTTTCATTGTTATTCATATTTATTTCCATCATTGCGCAATGATGTCCTTAATAGACATATTTGAAAAGATATTTCACACTTTTTACTGAGATACACACATCTACATTAATGTGAGCACCATATCTTCTGAGTAAATACTTATTATATGGTACTACAAAACTGCAGTCAACCTCATGGACACCCACTCTAACAGAATCTCCATTATTTCTGCGTCTGTAAAGAGGATATCCAGAAACATTTATAATAGTCTCCTCCTGATATGGCATTGGAAATTTCTTCTGACACTCTCCCCCTACCATACAGATTGAATTGGGATTAAATGTACCACAGGGTTCATGAATCATGAGTGTTTTCACTAATTCTCTCAATTCTGGATCATGTTCTGATGGTAATTCAGCTGAAACAATATTATCAATTTGTTCCCTGTTCTGTTTCATGAGGCTGTAAGTTTTCAGTTACTTCTCGACATTTTGGATTGCAAGTATATGTTATAAATAAATCAGGCCTTCCATACTTGCAAACTATTGCCATTGCATCTTGGTAGCATTGTTGCATATTTCGTTGGCTCCCTGTGAAGGATGATGGCAAAATGACAAGTACTCCAGGATCTTCATTTTCATTATTTCTTGCAAGGTGATCCATCAAACCTGAATACATTGCAACTCTTAGTTGTGCTTGATTTTCTGCAATGAATTTCAAACGACAACCTTCTACTTTAACGTAAGCATCGACTATATATTGTTGAAATAGTTTTCCACCACTGTGTATTGGACTGAAGTCACGTCTTATAGATAGACGATATGCATAAAATTCCTGCATAGTCACCTTGTTACGAACTCTAGTTTGCCTATTTGCTACATGAAGAATGTTTATATGCCATCCGAATTCACCATGAGGAAAGAGAAGAGGGTAAATCATTGCATCAAGATGGCAAGAGAGATAGGATATACTCTCTCTCTGTTGTCCTTCAGGGTACACTATAATGTCACGATGGACAGGAGGTGCTCCATCATCACCGACAAATATTGCTGCAATTTCATCATTTGTTGGATTATTATATCTCCTCGCATCAGAACCGGCAATAAATTGCATGGTTATTTTTCTGGGAGGGACATTTTGTAATGTAGCCCTCTGTTGCTCTTCAAGTTCGACAGTTCTCATGTTTTTATATGTCGCTACGTAAGGATTATCGACCATTGCTTCAGATATTTTTTCGAAAACTGAATATAAGCAATTGGAATTTTGATTAGCATTTAACCTCAGATTTAATGCTTCATTTGTTTCAATTATATAGAGCTGTCCATATTTTCTTTTTTCATTTGGATGTAAATTTGTTGCGTAATGATATATTTGTCCTTGCAATCGAAAACAATATGGACCACGTCCTGAGGGTGGCTTCACTGCAGCACCGAAGGAAGCAAAGGCAAAGGAGGATATAATTCCTGATGTTGTTTCTAAAGTTGTTTGAATCCCTGTCATTTCCTTCAAACAATTCCTTAAGAATGACTGGATATTCTTGGAGGGGCTCAAGTGAAACTTTTCCATTATGACAGCAATTTAGAGGCTCTCCCTGAAATCGGAAAGCCTGGCAGTGTTCACAAATAACATTCATTGGACCAATATAGAATCTATCAGGATTTATAAATTGAACACCATCTGCATAATTTCTTCGGATATTATTTCTATTTCTCCTATTTTCAAGGTTCATCAGTCGTTTTTCTTCAGTCATGGCATTTCTTCTAACTCTTATCTGTTGTCTGTTGATGCTTCGTTGCGCTTGTCTTTCTTCTTCATCCATTGCATCTCTTCTTGTTCGCATCCGTTCTCTTGCTTGAGTGGTATGCAGTTCTCTTTCCTCTTCGCTCATTTGATTCCTTGGTCTTCGCATTTGTTCACTGTTTCTGTTTCGTTGGGCTTGTTTTTCATCCGCTCTGAACTGCCCCCGTCTCCTTCTTTGTCGGTCTCTGGCTGTCTCTCTTTGCTGCCTTCTTCGTTCGTCCATACTTAAGGTAAACAAATAAGGAATAATTAATAATCATTTTATGATAATAATGCATGTATAAATTTCATGGATACATATTCACAATAATGTGTTTTTTCAATTTTGAAAGTTGTGTTGTAACTGCATGCTTAGTTTATTATCTCACAAAAAAACACCGCTCATCAAAAATTACATAGGCATTTCAGAAGTTCTGTTTTGCTTAAATGATTTCACGAATCGAGAATTCTCTAATATTTTTCAAGCGTTGCAGAAGAACGAAGAAATTCCAGATGATGTTGTCTAAATAAATAAAAGCGTTTTCGTGTCCGTCCATCCATCAGACTTTTTTTCTCGATTTAATCGATCAACTAATTCCGATTTCGACGACTAAACCTTACTTT
>OY744526.1:54566403-54571403 GCA_963556195.1 Sepiola atlantica | reverse complement strand
AAACCTATATTCTGACCAAGTTGCATGACGCAAAAGGCAATAACTAAGACCACACACACCCACCCACACATTATATATATATATATATATATATATATATATATATATATATATATATATATATAATGTATGTATGTCTAAAGAAGATTTGAGTCATTTAAAAAAAAACACTTTAAACTCCCGGAGAAACTAACTAAATCCAAGATATCGCAGACTAAGCACTTGCGTAATCCGACCCACCGTTGGAAAAATCATGAATAAAAAAGGGGATTCAAGTATCTAACAGTGAAACAAAACAGGTAACCTTAAGTTGAGCGTGAACTATTAAAACGGGGAGCATCAGCTGTTTACAATGTAATGGTTGTATATATATATATATATATATATATATATTAGTTTGTACTTACTGTAAATATTTCTTTTGTGTTAACAATATATAATTCTTTTTACCGTCAGTGTATCTTGCTCAATCAGCTATACGCTTTCCCAAGCATGTGGTTGGGTGTTCCTGATCATCAGACATGTATTTTATGCTAACTATTCTTTTTTATTTTCTGCCTTTTCAAATATCCTTTCCTTTCTTCTGTTTTTATTTATTGTCGTTGTTCCAATCTGGCCCGCGTCGTTTTATTCAATGCAACCGCGTCTGAAAAAAGAATAGCGATTCATCTTACGATAAGAGACCAAGAAAAACGGATTTATCGAACGTCAAACTTCATTACGATGCGCATGCGCACACGACAACTGGAAACTAATTTTGGGATGACCGATTCGTCGACGATGAATATCACAATGTATAAAAGTAGCATTTTATCATGATGCTTTCTTTTTTTTGGCAAAGCTACGCTTGTCTTTATATTCTTTTTATCAATATCATTAAGATCAGTAAAAGAAGGAAATTACTGTTTCCTATCTCACGAATTTTATGTTACTTGTCTAAATCTTGGTTTTTTTTCGTGTTTTAGGATATTTAAGAATGGCAGGATTTCTCCCGTGCGACTTAATTCTTATATTAATAAAAATGATGTCCTCGTTGTCAGGTAGGCATTTCATCTGCCAATGTCGACAAACAAATAAAAATAATTATGCACGTATTTTTCACCTCACATCATAAACTTCTGTATCATTTACTATATCGAACACATGTTCGGTTTCAAGGTCATAACACTAAGATACACTTGTAACCTTTTTTATACGTGCAAGTGCCTTGACTCAAACATTTTCCAAAGCAAAAAAAAAGCTATATATTATATGGTAAAAGTGTGTGAGAATTGAGCTGGAATGATCGACATTATCGACTTAGATAATGCATAACGCACTGTTTACAATTTACACATATCGTTTTTTTATCGATATTTGATTGGTGGTTTTCCTGCTTTAACATACACAATTGATGTAAACGGGGTATATGTTTTCTTAAGATCCTATTTGTAAATTATATTCAATGTTTCCCTCAAACCATCTTTAGTCTGTGTCTCACATCGGTTAGTGACTTGATTGATAAGCAATACTCCCAATTCACAGGTTATATCGTTTACAAAATTGTTCATTGTTTGTGTTCTTAATTCATAGAAAATATCTCATGGGCCGTGGTATATTTTGTCCTTGCCCGCATGTAGAAAATCGCTCACAGTCCGGTGTTGTGTTGTGACTTCCCAGAATATATAACTTATTACATCTAATCATTCTCAAAGAAGAAGGTTTACTTTTCGCCTGTGATCATATAGTCACGCCGGATCTACTATTACGCATCCTCAATACAACACGTTACCTACTGGAAATATTCCAAAATGATTTGTATGCTACTTTTATCGTAAAAACGCTGAAATTTCCGATTTCACGACAAAAAAAGACGAGAACATTTTTACTTTTGTGAATTTTGTGAGCTTTAAAATCATGAAATTTGCTCAGATTCATAGAATCTGCTTGAATTTTCATGTTTTTTTAATGAAAATTAATACATATATATCCCACTGAATATAATGCCTATAACTCTTGTTCTAATTTTACTCAAAATTCGTTCATTGATTTTGTCTTGTTTGGTTTAGCTGTCTTATGACATTCGGTGTATTTAAAGCCGGATCGGGTTATGTTGGTAAACGTCTGTAAGCATCAAATTCTTTATATGTTCAAGTATTTATTAAACGTGTGTTCTTCGGTTACTTTGTAGTACGCTATATAAACCTTATTAGTGTTATTTAATGCCGAATACGGTAATTTTTGTTAAATTCTTAATGCTTTAAGTTCTTTATATGTTCAAGCATTTATTCCTGATTTTTGCGTGAGTGAAAAAGGAGGGGCGATAGGGGGAAGACAAATGATTGAGGTTTGGAAAATGAGAATAACAATAACGGATCAATTATTAGTGAATTTCAGGTCAGGAACCCGATATCTTAAGACGGCCGTATCTGATAGCACCAGAAATGAGTTTGTCTAGGCCAATTCATAACAGTTCAGGTTTAAGCCTTAGGGGTCTTACGAAACTATTTAAATTCAACATTCTTTTCGTTATTGATGTCTAATTACTATTACTCCAATTCTATGTGTGTATTTGATATTTTTTCAAATTGGAGATTGTGCCTTTTTTGCCGCCTAAGATGTTCAAAACTCTAAATAAATAGAAATGTTCAAAATATTTATTAAGTGGTGTCTAATACTTATTGTAAAATGTATACAAAATAAAAGGTATTTTACTTTTCAGGTGAAGCTTTTTATTCTTCATTGCATGCTATACATGAAATAAATACAGTCTACGTTACTTACCTTTAAGGTTATTAGCTGCGTTCAACTAATCATAATAACTTATACTAGTTTGATAGTGAAGCCAAATCCGACCATGTGCGTATACACAGACATTGATTACATACGCTTATATATATATATATATATATATATATATATGAGATATATATATATATATATATATATATATATGAGATATATATATATATATATATATGAGATATATATATATATATATATATATATGAGATATATATATATATATATATATATATATATATATGAGATATATATATATATATATATGAGATATATATATATATATATATATATATATATATATATGAGATATATATATATATATATATATATGAGATATATATATATATATATATATATATATATGAGATATATATATATATATATATATATATATATGAGATATATATATATATATATATATATATGAGATATATATATATATATATATATATGAGATATATATATATATATATATATATATATATATATATATGAGATATATATATATATATATATGAGATATATATATATATATATATGAGATATATATATATATATATATATATATATATATATATATATATATATATATATATGAGATATATATATATATATATATATATGAGATATATATATATATATATATATATGAGATATATATATATATATATATATATATATATATATATGAGATATATATATATATATATATATATGAGATATATATATATATATATATATATATATATATATGAGATATATATATATATATATATATGAGATATATATATATATATATATATATATATATATATATATATATATATATATATATATATGAGATATATATATATATATATATATGAGATATATATATATATATGAGATATATATATATATATATATATATATATATATATATATATATATGAGATACATAACTAAATATTTCCAAATCGACGGCGATGTTGTATTCGACTAAATAGACATATAAACTGGTAATAAATATGATTCACTAAATTAATGTAAACCCCTTAATTTTCTACTGGGTAGAATAGCAAAAATGTAGTATGAATTTTTAGTATTATTATGTCGCAAAAATATGCGACCGAAGGGATCATATTTTTCCTAGGCTACCGTGTCTGCGAAAGGGTGTTTCTCTTAACTTGTCTCGAATTATATAATTGGGAAAAATGTACACGCAATAGATATTCAAAACAAAGTTAATTGTTTTGGACTATTAAAATAATTTAACTTTAAAATTACTCATTTATTTATTTGTATTTAAAACTGTGCCAGATACATGAAAGAATTTTAAACAAAAAAGTTTTGACTGTGATTCAATTTCCAACCGAATTTCGTGCTTTCTCTCTGCCTTTCTCTCTCCACCCAAATCGATTTTCCTGCTTCCCAGCTGTCTTCTTCATTTATATAACCTGCTATCTACATATGCAAATCAGACCACCATAAACACCTGCACCTATGAAGAGAAGCCCGTTTTAAATCTGCATACACGACGTGCGAAGCACCTTATTCTTTTTTCCTGATGGTGAATGTTCCTCTTTATTATCAAACACCTATGTTTGAATGTATGTGTTTAAACATGATCTACATAAGAAATGAATAATGTAACACGAATGCTATAATTACTTTGTTAAGGAAATGTTTTAAGATCAATTTAAAAGAAAGATCACATGGCTCAGTTGGTCGAACATCTGGCTGATGATCTCAAGGTTTCGGTTTCGATGACTGGCCATAGCATCCGCTGTACTTGTTAAGAATATATTATTTACTATCGATTCAATATTCTCTATTTTTACATGTAGTTAACATCTCTGATATTTCGAAATAAGTTTAATTTCGCAATGTATTTAATATTTTAATTATAAAAATTGACGGAGGGACGGAAAGATCCTTATTTATATAAGATTGAGTAAAAGGGTAACATTTAAACAAATGCTTACCGAATCTAGTTACAAACAAAAGATTTAGATGATAGCGACGGATTTGCAAATCTTTTAACGAACAATAATAAAACAAAAGACTATTATTGATTACAGCACTAAACACAAACAACCGTAACACAGTATTAAGAGAATTGAAGGTATCTAGATTACGTTTGTTCCGATGCAACTGGGTAACTTTAGAGAGGAAGTTTAATGTCCCATGGACCTGATGAAGTAATGAAAACATCACATAAAATGGAGTTCTTTGCA